>CM059195.1:84865405-84900690 GCA_030323885.1 Branchipolynoe longqiensis | reverse complement strand
TTATTTGATTGATTGATTGGTGGTTGCTTTACGCCGTGTCGGCAGCATAGGCCATATTCACGGCGAGAAATGTTTGTTTTTTGTTCAAACCATCGCTTTTACATGTAAAAGCAGACAATCAATTATGTGCCAATAGACACTAATTAAATTAGAAAGCTCACAATCATATATCTGTGGTCAAGGGAAACAAATTCCCATAGAAAAAGAAAAGTTTCATTAATAATTAATAGAATCCATTTAGTAAACTATATAAGGTGGTACAGTCCAGCTGCCCTCAAAAAGGCTAAAATGTTTTCCTGTTTTACCTTAGTAAAAAGGTCATGCATACTGCCTGCAGTGTAGAACCGTTGGCGCAGGGCCAAAAAATCAACGCAACTTAGTAAAATGTGTTTGAGTGTCAGTGGGGACTGACACCCAATACATTCAGGGGGAGGTTCCCCCTTGAGCAGAAAAGCATGTGTAAGCCACGAGTGGCCAACACGGCAGCGGCTAAGGACCACTTGGTCCCGCCGACCTCCCGCATGAGTCTGTGGTGGCTTTCCCACAGATGGTTCAATTTCTTTAAGTTTATTAATGTTTTCATCCCACTCATGTTGCCATTTGGATTTTATGTGGGTGGCTATTAGTGGTTTCAGATCAGAGTGAGGGATCAGACACGGTTCAAGATCACAGTTCAGGGCCTTCTTCGCAGCCCGATCAGCTCGTTCGTTTCCTTGTATGCCAGCATGGCCAGGCACCCAGCACAGGTGGATATCATACCCATCTGTTGTCAGTTGGTTCATTTTATAAATGACCGTTGCTAGAATAGGGTGATTCGTTTTCAGTCCAGCAACAGCCAGGAGGCAAGAGAACGAATCACTGTATATAACATAGTTAGTGTGGTTGGATACCTCGATACACTCCAACGCGAGAAGGAGTGCTCGGGCTTCTGCAGTGAAAATCGAGCTCTGATCGGGCAAACGTACACCAAATTTTTCCCGTCGGCAGACTGCCGCAGCAGCTACCCGGCTTTGGTCTTTCGAACCATCAGTGTATATGGAGAGGTGGTCTGCAAACTGGCCTTGAATCTCTGCATGCAGTCCTTGGTACTCGAGTGGATGTGTCCCAGACTTCCTCAGTTCCGTGAGTCGGAGGATAACCGATGGCTTTCTCAACGACCACGGGGGATGTTCTGGGACTTTGGCATCCTCCAACACGTCCAAATCCACGCCTAAGGCCTCCAAATGAGGTTTCATTCGGAGCCTCAGTGGCCGGATGTAATTTGGCCTGGCTTCATACCTGGATTCGTCATGTTGCTCGAATAGACAATTGTGTGCAGGATTCAATGCATTAGTTTTTATCTTGACTACATATTGCATGGCCAGTTTGATTCTCCTGTTATTAAGTGATGGTTCATTGGCTTCGACATAAAGGCTCTGAACTGGTGAGGTGCGGAAGGCCCCAAGGGCCAGGCGCAGTCCCTGGTGGTGGATCGTGTCTAGCAGCCCAATATATGATTTCCTTGCGGAACCATATACTATGCTGCCGTAATCCACTCGTGAACGAACCAAGGTTCTGTACACGGAGAGCAGAACATCTCTGTCCGCTCCCCACTCTGAGCTGGACAGCACCCTCAGAATATCCAGCGCTTTCAGGCATCTTGTTTTCAGGTACTTTATATGTGGCACAAAAGACAGTTTTGCGTCGAGAATGAGGCCCAGAAATTTGGTTTTCTCAACGACTTTAATGGGATCCCCATCCAGGGTCAGCTCCGGTTCCGCATGTATTCTACGCAGCAGGCAGAAGTGCATGCAGACTGTTTTGGTCTTGGAAAATTTGAAACCGTTCAGAACTGACCATCGATGGATCCCATTTATGCTTGGTTGTAGCTGTCTCTCTATGACATTCATGTTAGCACCGCTGTAATATAAAACAAAGTCGTCCACGAAAAGACTACAGGAGACCCCTGCTTTACAGCAGCAGCAATACCATTGACCTTGACCCCGAAAAGGGTCACGGCCAGTATGCTGCCTTGAGGTACTCCTAGTTCCTGTGAGTGTAGGCGGGAATAGGTAGTCTTGACACGGACGCGGAAATGCCTGAAGGCTAGAAAGTTCCTGATGAAAATTGGCAAGTGGCCACGAAGGCCAATCGCATGAAGATCCTCCATGATGCCATGCTGCCACGTTGTGTCATAGGCTTTTTCGAGGTCGAAAAAGACAGCCACAACGTGCTCCTTCTTAAGGAAAGCATCTCTTATCCAAATGGTCGAGGGTGCTGCGGCCCCGTCTGAAGCCACATTGAAGGTTGGACAGGTGGTGTCCTGACTCCAGTAGCCAGACGAGGCGGTTGTTTACCATGCGCTCCATGGTTTTACAGATGCAGCTTGTAAGGGCTATGGGACGATAGTTGTGGGCTTCACTCTGGTCTTTACCAGGTTTGGGAATCGGTATTACTGTCGCCTCCCGCCAAGAGGCGGGGACGACACCCGACTCCCAGATGTTGTTGAAGAGTTGAAGCAACAGTCTCAGTCCAGCTTTAAGAAGTTGACCCCAGCTGAACAGATCACAACATTTCTGGGGATAGAAATAGACTCAGTCAAGCTGGAACTACGCCTCCCCAAGGAAAAACTCGAGAAACTGCAAGGGCAACTGGCGGGCTTCCTTGGTAGACGAAAAGCCACAAAGGGGGAGCTGGAGGTCCTGGGCAGAATATTAGCTCATTGTTGCAAGGTGGTACATGGCGGTCGGACCTTTTCTAGGCGAGTTTATGACTTAATAGCGTCAGTCAGGAAAAGCCATCATAAAGTGAGACTGAATGAAGATTTTCGTCGGGACATCGAATGGTGGCTTGAGTTTGCGGCCATCTTTAATGGGAAAGCGGGTATAATACCACCCAGTTCTAACTGTGTGTCGGTGTACAGTGATGCTTCGCTCACAGGTTTCCGTGCTCTCCACGGCTATGACTGGCTGGCGGGAGTCTTCGATGGCAAACAGGTAGTGGGGCTGGAACTGGGCCATCACTTATGCGGGGCCAAGGATGAGGCTGTCAAAGTGATAATATAAATGTGTTAGAAATGTGGCCGGTCCTTGTGGGGGTGAGACGATGGGCGGAAGGTTGGAAGGGGTCTAACGTTATGTTTGTCTCAGATAACACCCAGGTGGTCGCGGCCTTACGCACGGGTAGGAGTAAAAATAAAACAACCATGAAATGGCTTAGGCTCATTTTCTGGGAATCGGTGAGGTTGAATTTTAATGTGATGTCAGTTTATATTAACACAAAAGATAACATCATCTGTGATGGCCTCAGTCGGCTGTCTGCCTTCAAAAATATAGCAAGGATCAGGGATGCAGACTGGGAGGCCCTCGGTAGGGAACGGCTGGTTTTTGACAGGGCTCATTACGCAGCATCCACACAGAAAACGAGGTCGGTCCAGGTTCGTGCTTACTTGGAGTTCTGTGAAATATTTGAGGACAGGCTAGATCCCTACCCTTGTGGTGATGACCAAGTTTGCCTGTATATGACTTTCTTGGCTAGGCGTCTCTGTGCGTCTTCAGTCAGAAATTACCTGAACGCCTTATCAAATCACCTAAAGGACTTAGAGTGTCCACCCATTGACTATCGCAGCCACAAGGTGAAGAAGTGTCTAACAGGTATTAGGCGCTTGAAAGGCGACGGTGTGAGGCAGGCCGCCCCTATGTTGCCTCCGGGTCTGCTAAAGGTTTTTGACTTGCTACGACCTTCCCTGGGGCACACCGCAGTGCGGGCCGCGATGTTACTGTCATTCAGAGCCTTGTTAAGGAAAGGCCACGTGACGGATTCAGATTGTGCATTTGCTAGGAAGGATGTAACCTTCCACCCATGGGGTCTCATGTTGCACGTGAGGAGATCAAAAACCATTCAATACAATGAAAAGGTACACCGTATCCCTGTGGCTAATGTGGGGAATAGGGCATTGTGTGCGGTGTACTGGGTAAGGAAGAACTTTGCAGATTGCCCAGTCCCCCTGGAGCCCTGGCTTTCAGGATGCCTAGAAGGGGGCATTCCGTCTCCTTGACTTATAACTACTATCTGAGCGTGTTAAAAATGATCTGTGCAGGTGCAGGTCTGGATCCGGATAAATTCTCTACACACAGTCTCAGGAGGGGGGGGTGCTACCTTCCTCCGCTTGTGTGGCGCACCCATTGAGGTGATAAAAGAGAGGGGTGACTGGAAGTCAGACGCTGTCTTCCTGTATCTCCAGGCCTCTTTGGCCAAGAGACTGACCACCGACATGCGGGTGGCTTTGATCCTAGATCAATTGTTGTGAACTCTTGCTTGGGGGATTTGGTCTTTTTAGGGGGCCAGCCAGAGTTATTGGCTCGATCCAACTTCCTGTCTTGTGTTCCTTATGTAATGTAATAATAATGTTATGTATAAACTCTTATGCGTATATTATTCATGCAATGTAATTATCCTATTATCCTGTTCTCTATTGTCTTCTCCCCAACACCTGGACAAGTTGTATAAGTTTAGTGTGTTGGGTGGGTGGAGCTGGTGGTTGGTGGTGCGACCTGGAAGGCAGGTTAGCTGCTCCAAGCAGCCCTACTCCCCCCCTTCCCTCCAGGTGGCCTCCTGCTCACCCTCCTTCTGCCCACTCCACCTCCTATTTTTGCTCAAATAAACTATGCGGTATTGTATATATATGCATATATATGTGTTACATATCTTACTATACGTATATTCATATATACATATATACATGTATATGTGTATATATGTATGTATATATATGTATGTACATATATACATATGTAAGTACGCATTACAACAAGACCGGCGTGGATGATACAAGCTTTATTACAATAACGTATATATAAATATGGGTGTAAACATATATAATAGAGAGTATCTGGCTGGGCTGACAATGCCCTACCGATCAAGTAAAAATAAAAAGTAATTCATAGAGATGTGTACAAGGCGTAGTGACGCAGCCGGCGCGCTCTCAGTGTATATATCGCTACAGCAGCGCCGAGTAGCGGATTTAGCCGGAACCCCATGTGGTAGTCCCAGGCACCGCCGCGAGGGGCAGCACCATGCGAAACCTACATCGGCATATACGTAGTATATGCTTTGCTGTAAGTACGCATTACAAGAAGACCGGCATGGATGATACAATCTTTATTACAATAACGTATATATAAATATGGGTGTAAACATATATAATAGACAGTATCTGGCTGGGCTGACAATGCCACGTCCAACGGACCATCCCAGACAAACTTACTCTACTTCCCCCAGGCTCGAGGCCACGTGGATGTCAGCGACAATCCTCTCCGACAGAGGGCGGGCGATGTATGTATATATGGCATCAGACGCCCAGTCCCCCCTTACCCTAATTTCATCTATCGCAGCACCCTGGAGGGCAAGATAGGTACACCCCCGACGTCTTAGTGAATGACAGGAAAAGTTCTCCTGTGGAAACCCAGCCAGCGCTGCAAAGTGTTTGATGGTAGCCTGGAGTGATCTGTAATCCAGAGGTTTGTAGCGTCCAGAGCCCGCAGGGACCTGAAAGGCGTGGATCCCGAATCCAATTTTACCTCGGCAAAATGCCTCTTGACCCAAAAAACAGCGCATAGGTCCGTGTTAGGCACACGCGCGACCGGTATCAGGAGCTCTCTCTCCGCAAACTGAATCGTCTTGGATCGCCGAACGGTGACCACCATTCCCCAGGCGTGGAAAGAGAAATCTGAGCGCAAGAGGACGGACTCAGAGTCGGTAATCTGGCATTTGCGGAGGAGAGCCCTAAACCCAAGTAATATGGCCGCGCGGGTGGCCAGATGGCCCTCGCTTAAGGACATAAAGGAAAACATTTTTAATAGCTCAGAGGGTAATAGCGGGGCCGCACGCTTAACCGCGCACCCCAGTGCGCGCTTAGCACCTCCCAAAATCGTTCTCACCTGATGGCACGAAAAATCAATCGGGTCACTATTCTCTGCCTTCAGGAAGAAATTAAGGGCACTTACATAATTTACAATTGAAGAGTATTTTAGCGTATGTGATAGCCAAGCTACATAGAGGGCGACCTGAGAGGGGGGGCAAGGCACTGGCGATATGATGCCCCAGAACTCATCTATTAAGCTGAGGTACTTCCTAATCTGCATTGAGCGTGTTGCACGAGAGTTCGGAGAATAGTATTGGTCGCTCATGGCACCGGCCGCCCTCCTCAGGAGCTCCAGGTCTGCAAAAGAAGGTGTTAGATCACATGAATAAGTTGGCACAACACATACATGCCAGCTGGTCTACCGCTCCAATATGAGCCCTGCTCGGGGGATCACGCCACCTACTTAGCGCATCGCAGACGATATTGTTTTTACTTCTAACATAAGCTGAGCTAACATCAAAATTAAATGTTACTGAGAGCCAAAAAAGCTCCTTTATGTAGTGCATTATGAGTTTATTTATACATCGGCCCGTGGCTAGCGCTGCCCGCACCGTGTTGTTGTCTGTCACGAAAACAACACGGTGATCTCTCCAAAGGTGGCACCACCTGCGGGCGGCAGCAATGACAGCCCACATTTCTTTTTGATTAATATGGGCCTCACGACAGGCCTGATCCGTCACAGCAAATGGTGGCCGACCTCCCCCGCTAAGGTTGGGTCACATAAGAAACTCCCTACCAACCAGTCACCCGAGTGGGCTGCTCCGAAGCCCCAGTCTGAAGCATCACTATAGACAGAAATTGAAGGGGCATGTAAACCCAAGAGCTTAGCATAGCCATTAAAGGTATCGATATAATTAAACCACCAAGATATTTCCGAAATTCGCTGGTAATACGTAGTTTGTGGTATGGTTACTTTAGTTGTCTGATGGCATCATAGACTCTTGTGGAGAAGGAGCGCCCACCCCGGACGACTGTAGAGCAGTGTGCTAAGCGGCCCCCTAGGCATTCCAACTCCTTACGGGTCGCTTTCCTTCGGCTCAAAAAAAGAGAGAGGACATTTCTTAGTTTGAGAATTTTATCGCACGGTAGTCTCAATTGTAATTTCACCGTGTCTATCTCTATTCCCAGGAATCTCGCGCATTGCGATGGAGTCCCAATCTTAGGATAGCTCAAGAAGAAACCCAGCCGGCGAAGGATTGCCATAATGGTGCGCTGGTTGCCCAAACAGTCCGCAAAATTCTCACCCAGCACGGCAAAGTCGTCTAGGTAGTTTATTATTCTCCCGACCCCCTCCCTGACGGCACAGCGGACGACAAAGTCCGATATCCTATTAAATATATATGGGCTCGATGCCAGCCCCATAAATAAACGATTGTCAAAGAAAATTTCGGGGCCGTGACCTAAGTCCCAGCATATTGCCTGGCGTGGGGAATCAGTCGGGTGGATGCAGATAGCTCTATATGCGTCTTTAATGTCTATCGTAGCAATAAATTCCCCCATAATCATGATTTTTACCAAGTCATCGACTCCTTGGTAAGAAAACTTTTCCGACACTTCCTGTACATAATTATTAACCGAGCGGCCCAGTGGCCTACTACAGTCTATAATAGTACGGTACCCCTCACCCGACGATTTAAGAATCGCAAAAACATTATGAACACAAATGGGTGGGCCATCCGCCCTAGCAATATAGCCAGAATTTAGCTCGCTCCTGAGCTTGTTACTGATAAAACGTTCATGTATAGGGTTCATAGAATTAAAATAACGACTACTATAAGTCGTAGTGCAAGAAGGGTTAATTACCTTAAAACCAAAAATAGCACCGTACAAAATGTAATTGGCGTCTGGGTCCCCTTGACCCTTGGCAAAACATTCACAAAAGACGCGACATGGTTTAAACTGGGCAGCATGCCCTCTAATCAAGTGAGTGCAAGTACAAGTCGCGTCCAAGCACGCAGTAGTAACGGGGAAAGAACATCGAGAGCCAACTAGCTTATCAGAGGCACTGACCATTAGGCCGTTCTCGCAGCAGGTGAGAGTCAACCAGTCTCGATTTATCCCCCTCCAGCCGGGAAATATGTCGTCGGCTATGTCGGGCCCAACTAAGTTTTTGGCCTCTTCCCCCCCCGCATGGTGGACCCACCTGTCCCGTGGCCCTCCGCATCGGCAAGCCCCTGAGGTACACCGTGGCTGATAGCACACGGGTCCCCCTCTTGGTGGTGGTTAAGGTGATTCATACAAACCGTATCAAGGGTGTTAGCACACATTAGGTCACGGGCGCCAGCATGGCGACGCGCAATTAGCGCGCTGGGACACATACCCACTCCGGGAACACTACAATTAGAAACAACATTGTTATAGGGAACCGAATCACCGCCAGACTCACCAGGCAAATCGGTTGTTATATTGACAGGAGTCACACAATCTAGAAGGGGTTCACACGAATTCACAGCACACTGTAAGCGATGGCCACCTCCTAGCCCTGCCCCGGCCCCTAATAATTCAGTCTTTGCGGCACTTGGCCCTAATGTGGGTTCTACTCCCACAGCGAGAACACCAGTGACCGAAATTACATGTCTTGCCGTCCCTAGTACAACCCTCTTCTTTATTATAGGCAAAGCATGGCTTTTTCCCATCTTTAGAAAAAAGTTGCTTAGTATTAGTATTTGAATTAGAATGGGAGTTCTTGACCCCACCATAAGCCCCCTTGGATGAGTGCCCCCGCATGTATTCAAATGCGTAGTACTGAAGTGTGACTTCAGCATTTCCCGCACCAAAGGCATCATATCCGTCGGTTGTCGCTAACTTCCGGATCGCCAGATCATAGCTAGCGTGTGCCCGGTCCTGAAACTGACCCGACTTAGCCCTACTCGAGATATATTTGATATGCTTAACCACGCGTCTCAAGTCTTGCACGTCAATGTCTTTCTTATCCAAAACCCAACTGCATGACGATTCGATGAACTCGAACGGAGAAAGTTTCTTCAAGTCCTTACGGTCTTCAAGATAACGCCGGATCGACCACTTACTCCTAAGTCTTCTCTCGCGGCTAGCCGATCTACCGAATGACGAGCTCGAAGTCGGGGAGCGTCGGTGATGCCTGTGATGTCGGCGATGATGGCGGTCGCTTGAGGAGCTGCGCCTTCTACTCCTGGAGCGGCCCCCCTTCTTCTTCATCGCCAGGCGGGCCATGTCACTCTCCAGCTCCCTCTCCTGCAACTCCAGCTCCGCCAACCGCTTCCTGCACTCCAGCGCACGGATACGTCGTGTTACTGCCCGCTCCCATTCTTCTACTTCGTCGTACTCCGGGGCTTCTTCCTCAACCGATGAAGCTGAGGGTGAGTCTTCCTTCCTCGCCGGTTTTGGATTTTCTGCCATGTTGCTCAGCCTCCCAGATGAACCGGCAGTCTGCCTTGTTTGCATCGAGGCACGGCCGCATGCGTCGTTCACTGGGCCAGCGTGTCCACAGCCACATGGGCCACAGTAGTTAATCGACATATATTTCGTATCAGTATCGTCAAGTGCACCTAATGCCTGACATATAGCGTCAAGAGAAGGTGACTTGAAAAGTCAGCCGATAGGTAGTATAAAGTAAATACTATAAGATATCAATGGATGCAAAAGCAAGCCTAATAGTGATTACTAAAATACAGCTAAAATAAATTTGAAGTGGGTAGTATAAAATAAATAAACTATAAATCGAAATAAAATAAATGTAAACAGGGGCAGTATAAAAATGATGCTATAAGCAGTACTATAAAGATAAGCATGAGTGACTAAGGTAAGCACTATGCCGATCTCGATTTGGTTTTTAGCGCTTTACCGCTGTGCTATGGCAGCATCTAGAGTGTTGGCCCCGGTTCAGGCGTACTATGGCCCGTACCTCGCCGTGCTAATAGGGTCGTAATCAGTTTGAAACATTGAAAGGCTATTCTTCTAACCCAAAATTGTCGACTATATATCGATTTCCCGCCGAGTCGAGCTCGCCGATCGACACACATGAACTCCAGTGGTAATGGCATTTGTAATTGTTTTCTCGTCCTTACATACAATCGACACCCATGATGGCTTTCCCGCCATCCGCCGTCTTGTCCGATTGAATCTAAGCAATCAATAGTGTCGAATATATACAAAGGCCAAGACACAAGCATCGACAAGGTTAATCGACAAGAGAACCCTAGAATTTATATAAAGTTGTACAGCTCACGATTCTCCGCTCAAGTCAATCGATCCTCCTATAGGGGAATGGTCGATGTTAGGCTTGTATGGACGATCACCCTCCACTTGGTGAGTCAGAGTATAGCAGAGAACACAGGTAACAGGTAGACTGTGTCTTTAAACGAACTGGTAGACAGGTAGAACTGGTAGACAGGTAGATCGCGCACAGGTAGATCGCACAAGTAAGTTCGTAGAGATGTGTACAAGGCGTAGTGACGCAGCCGGCGCGCGCTCAGTGTATATATCGCTACAGCAGCGCCGAGTAGCGGATTTAGCCGGAACCCCACGCGGTAGTCCCAGGCACCGCCGCGAGGGGCAGCACCATGCGAAACCTACATCGGCATATACGTAGTATATGCTTTGCTATATATGCATAATTATATACATATGCACACATATATGTTGATATATGTGGATATATGTGCATTTATACTCATATGTATGTGTATATACATATACATACACATATATACATATACATACACATATATACATGTGTATATATGCATATATACATATATGCACATATATATGTGTAGATGTGCGTTTATATGTGTATATATGCGCATATATACACATATATTAGCATATAAGTATTTATGCATATATATGCATATAATATATATATGCAAATAACAGTATATATATATATACATCTATGTACACATATAAGCAGTTTATTATACAACACCTTGCTAGATGAATTGCATATAATTATTATTCATGTAGATTAAACATTATATACATAAGATGGTAGAATTGTCAGTGCCATATACAATTTTTTTAAACAATAACATAATGGTCTACATCATTTCTGCTTATTATATAAATAGCACACTCCTCCCAGGCCTATACCCCCTCTTACCAAACTCACTTCCACAACACACCCTTTCACTCTGATGCCCACAAGTTGGGGGCGGGGGGGGAGGTTCCCAGTATGTGCTGGTACTGGTAGTACCCCTATCCTCAAACTTAAAAACAAGGTTTGGCAGCAGTCATGCCTCAATGACCATGACCCACATCCACCCTAAGTTTTCCAGTTAGACAGTTGTGTTGGTGTAACCATGCCAGCCACATATGCCAGGGTAGGGATTACCCCACCTGATAACTCCTACCTCCCCCCTCTCACACACTCAAAGTAAGACAATAGCAACACTGGTCTGCAACTCACACCCCCACCAGCCCATCTCTAGCTACACTATGCTGGTCAGTCATGAATCAATGATGATGTGGTGATATTTATTTAAATTTTATTGAATTTATTTTCTAATTTATTAATTTATTATCCTTACTAATACTATTGATTTTTGTTCATATTATTCCCTGTATTGCATTGATATATACAAAAAACAGTTCCCATATCAAAAAGGAAGTATGTATTAACATGTATGCATGCTTACATTTAAAAAGACATTAATTGATATATTCCTGTATATTATGCTATTATTAATTTGCTTCTCAGTATGAAATTATTTAATTCTGGTTATATTTTTATTAAGCAGACTGTGTGGTGCCCTAAAGATGTGTTACATCTGAGCAAAACATGTTATACTTCCATAAGACATAGCTTAATCATGGACTACACCTTTATTTTTTATCTCATTAATTTATATTTTACATAGATGTAAAGGGGGGATTTCCAGCTTTCATTTGCAACCAAAAAATGTAAAAAAATTCAAATATTAGATTTTAACTCTCTATGTGACACTTCTGGCTAGTCTTCAGGAGAGTGACCCATGTGTATATATATATACTGCCGGGAGCCTCGCCGGAAGTAGGCCCAGGCTCCTGCCTCCAGCAGGCCGGGACTCCCGCCTCTAGCAGGCCGGGACTCCTGCCTCTAGCAGGCCGGGACTCCCGCCACCAGCAGGCAGGGACGCCCGCCTCCAGCAGGCCGGGATCCTCGCCTCTAGCAGGCCGGGACTCCCGCCTCCAGCAGGCCGGGATCCCCACCTCTAGTAGGCCAGGACTCCCGCCTCCAGCAGGCCGGGACTCCCGCTGTGGCAGTAAATCGCAAACCCCTGGAAATTGCACACCCCGGGGTTTGCGATTTACTAGGAAATCACAAACCCCCCCTGGAAATCGCAAACCCCCCTTTGTTTTGGGACAGATTCGGGCCAAATCGTGAAATTTCATTAAATTAACCCTAAATTCGAAGCGTTATTAAGGCTACCGCCGCATTGGCGGCGATATTAATCGCCGAACGTAATGTAAACAAACGCCCCGCATCGACGTCGCGTTCCATACTGGCGGCGGCGGCGAGTTTACTTTACGTTCGTCGATTCGAAAATATAACTAGTAATATCGCCGCCAATGCGGCGGTAGCCTTAATAACGCTCGAATTTAGGTTAAATTGGTACCAAATAAGTGAAATTTGACCAATTTAACCCTAAATTCGACGAACGTAAAGTAACAAATCGCCGCCGCCGAAGGGGGTTTGATCCAGGGATGCTTCTAGAACCAAACCAATAGTCACTAGAAATCACAAGTGGGGGTTTGCGATTTACAGGGTTTGCGATTTCCTGCTACACCGCCACCAGCAGGCCGGGACTCCCGCCTCAAGCAGGCCGGGACTCACGCCTCTAGCAGGCCGGGACTCCCGCCACCAGCAGGCCGGGACTCCCGCCACCAGCAGGCCGGGACTCCCGCCTCTAGCAGGCCAGGACTCCCGCCTCCAGCAGGCCGGGACTCCCACCACCAGCAGGCCGGGACTCTCGCCTCCATGTAATAGAACCTGTCACGTATCTACATGTATATATATATGTATATATGTATATATGCATATATCTATATGTGTATATACATATCTACATGTGTAAATATGCGTATATATGCACATATATCCACATATATACATGCATATGTATATAATTATGAATATATATATGCATATATATATGTCTGTGTATATGCATATATGTATATATATATATATATATGTCTGTATATGCACATGCACATATACTGTGTGCTGGATATACCACACAGAGAGAAATCACACGCACATCCACACCCACACCCACCTCCAGTGGCCATCCTTGTGTAGACTGCTAAAACAACAACCCATCTGCCTGTGTGTACATTAGAATTATGGCTTATATGATGTCATACATCATGATTTGTTCATATTTGTGGTTACTTCTCATTAACTATGTACAGGATTTTGATTCTAAGAAAAGTACTTTCTTAAACAGACCATGGTGGTTCACCAGTAAAAATGAATAATTCAAGAATACAAGCAGTAAAATGTTCTAGGCAAAATAAGATTATCTCTTTATTTTAATGTAGTTTTAATTAAATATTATGAACATACTATTCACAGGAGCATTTTCTTCATAGAAACTTTGAAGAGCTACTTACACCCATTCTAATGATATATTTTGTTAGGTTCCATTCTCAATATTAAAGTAGCTACAGACTGTGACAGCTCACCCCTATTTGTTTCTATATAAAAACCGTCTTGGTTTATCAAGACGACTTGAGAAACAAAGCCGTTTTGATTTCCTAGTCGTAGCCCCTACCTGTTAATGCAATGGTGAAAGGAGACAGCGTAATAGGTGTCACAGAAAATGAAGCCGCACTGACACGCTGGATGGTGGTAGGTCCAGAAACAGCTAAACTTTTGATGGAATATGATGACAAACATTCCATGAAAAAGGACACAGATCGCCGTCATGAACAGATAGCAAGTGTACAGAAGACGTTCCTATCTCAAGTCAAGAGGGTCACTGATGTGATGGAGGCACTTGGCAACCCCTTTGCAGATACAAGCACGGACCTCCACTTGCTGGACACCAAACGGATAATTCCCACTAGCGTGGTGAATACAATAAAGACTGCAGAAGACATTGGCAAAACACAAGACCAGAATTTTGTTGCGGAGTGTGTCAATGCCAATATTACTGCATTTAATGACACCATACACAAGAGCAGTCTACCTCTGTTAAATTCTAGTTCGGGAAGGAAACCTGCAAAGTCCGCTTCTAAAATCTCCAATCTGGATAATATATGGATGCCTTCTTCATGCATGAAAATCATTCCTGGCCTTCATCATTGGCATCAAATCACACAATGCACCAAACAAGCAAATCTGACTTGATGGAATGTTTGGAATCATTGGTACCTCAACTGGAATTTGCACCAAATGTTGATGTCAAGATCGTCGATGGTGCTGCCCTTGTGTACACATTTGATCCAAAGAAGTTGAAGGTTCCTGTCAAAAGTTCCAGGACTATTCACAACTGGTGTTCTTGCCCTATTTAGAATGCATGCTAGAAGACATCGTTCGTTTAGATGTTGTTTGGGATGTATATAAGAAGGACAGCCTAAAGGCACAAACACTACAACTGTGGAGCTGGTAACCATCTCCGGGTTGCCAACAACACTAACATTCCTGGTAACTGGAATAACTTCCTTCATTGTGATTCAAACAAAAAGAGCCTGTTCCAACTTCTAGCCAATGCAATACAGGAGTTTCAACCCCATCAATGTAAGCCAGTCATCTCCACACATGGCAAGAACGCTGTTTCATCTCCCATAGCCGACCTCTCTGACTCATGAAGAAGCAGACACAGAGCTACTGTTTCATGCTTCCCATTTGTTCCATCAAGGATTTACCAAGCTGATGATACATGCAACAGATACCGACGTGGTGGTTCTTGCAATTGCTGTGTCAAGTGTCTTAAAGGATTGCGAAATATGGGTAGCATTTGGTCATGGTTCTAAACTACGCTACGTCCCCTGTCACCTGATTTCAGCTGAAGTAGGCAATGATGGGGTATTCTCTTCTTGCATGCGATATCAGGATGTGATACGGTTTCCGCCATCTATGGAATTGGAAAGAAAGCAGCTTGGGCTAAGATGGTAATCGGTACACTTACATATACGCTGTTGCAAAAAGAAATGAAGTTATGAGCGTTTTATAATATTTTCACAATGAACATGTATGTTATGAAATTTCAAATGTATTTGATTGGGTTCCTTGACCTTAAAAACATAGGCATATACATCAAGATCATGGTAATTGGGGCACTTAGAGCCATTTTATGGACAAAAACGTGTTTTGCGGTGGGCATTTTGAATTTCTTAATTTTGGGCGGGAACCATTGGAGTGACGTTGTGGTTCCCGCAATCTTTTTAATCAGCATACCAAAAAAAAACCTAGGACAAAGTTTCATGCTTCTTTCCAGAAGTGCACACCAATTTCACAAATCCACCCCACTACTCAATTTGTCTGTCTATCCCTAGCCAGAATATGTATTCTCTCGCTAGCTGTTTGCTATTGACTATCCCTAAGTGAGTTTCATGTATTTTCTCTAGCATTTCATGCTGTAATATGTTTGGTACTAACTATTATGCGGTTTTCTTTATATATAATGTTGTTATTTACTCATGTATGTGTGGGAAGTATGGATTGATGTCTTGCCTTACTTGGTTGATAGCATTTGGCCACCCTATTTGTGTTATTCTCTTTATTTGTGTTAGGGTTTCATCATGCTCAGTGTTTTTAGCCATTCTTGTTATGTTGCTCTCTATCATGTCGATGGCTGCTATCGATATCTCGCTGTCGAATAAGTTGTTAGGCTCGGTTTTTTCTACATGAGCTCGGGATAGAGTATCTGCAAAATATGAGTGCCTTGTATGTGTATGACCTTTAGATTGTAATACTGTAATCTCATACTCATTCTTTGCATTTGTGCGGTTAACTTATGATTGTCATTATTGATACCAAAGGTGTGTGGTCCGTTTGTGGGTTCTTCTTTGCTGCTGGTCCTAATTGGTTGGTCCTCACATTGTAACTGTTTTCGTCTAAATTAATTCTCCTTTTCATACCAAATGAAAAAAATTCCTTTTATTATACCCCAAAGAAGCAATGACAGCAATCCAGTGAGAAAAAAATGTTTGGTTTATTTTTTATTGCAAAAATAGATTCATTTGTCACGCAAATATGACAGCTAAAAATGGGAATGGTGAAACGGTACTACTTGTGTTGGAAACTACTTCATTGTAGACCAAAATATTCAAACATAGCTAGTTTATTTGCAAAGTTGTAACATGCAACAATGTCAGAAAACTAATTTTAGGACTGTTGCGTGTCTGTGTGTAAAACAACGATGCTTGAAAGTGAGCATAATGCGTGTTTCATGAGATGTCACATCATGAAACATGCGTTCACCTTCAATTTTCACAATATCCAACCATGCAAGCCAGGAAAAACCCTGCTGCTTTAAATAGGATAGCATCATAGATGCCTAGTTCTGAACACAAAAGTTATAATATTATTTCCTAAAATGCATTAAAAGTGAAATAAAAACTTTGTGTCACGGGTGAAACACGCGTAACGGTGAAAATTTATTTTGCGATACAAAATCCAACAATGGATCAAATCTCTTCTCGCCATGATTTTCAAATATATCGTGGGCATCTACACACCTACTGATGATGTGGTGTCAAGTCATAAACAGGATGTTGCGCTATGATGCTATTAGTGTGGCGTGTCACACATCGATGAAGATGAAACACGCGTAACGGCGAAAATTATTTCGCGATACAAAATCCAATAGTGGATCAAATCTCTTCTCACCATGATTTTCAAATATACCGTGGGCATCTACACACCTACTGATGATGTGGTGTCAAGTTATAAACAGGATGTTGCGCTATGATGCTATCACGCGTTCACCTGTTGTCATCTTCATCCTCTAAGTCATCACAATATATTTTTCTACATAAGAAAACTTATAACACTCAAAAGAAATATTTGCATACATGTAATGTGTACAAATAATGCCCTGAACAAATACATTTTGTGCATGCTATTAGCAGTGTCTAACCTAAGTCATTATTGAGTGTCACATGAAACATGCGTTACATCTTACATGTGTTACAATTCCAAGAACATCAGAAGTTAGGGAAGTGTTCCAAGATTACTTTAAAATATGTCCACAGCATCAACAACTAATAAGCATAAATATTTTCATCATCTGTGGTGCTTGTTTCATCGTGAAGGAACAACTTTTCCTTTCCATGTAACGCATGTTTCAGTGTCACAATTTTATATCTTCTCTGTTCTACTCTCAAGTGGACGAACACTCATAAAATTGCACTTAGTTACTCCTAGTGACTGCTGTTCAAAACCTAACTCGGAAATAATAAGGGTCTTGTTCTAAATATTACATAATGAAGGTTTTTGTGTCGGCCGAAACATGCGTAACATTCTCCACTTGGTCATGTTCAAAGCCACCCTGATTTGCAGTCTGGGTCCAAATTGTTTTTGTTTTAAATTGTGTCTTAAAATTGGATGTATGTGGAACACAACAAGCCTACTTGGGATAGGCTGTAACATATTTCAGTTTTGACCTCTGATTCCCCCTTTTTAGGACCAAAACTGAAGAAGAACCCATTATAAGCAAAACTTGTAACACTCAAAAGACATACTTGCATACATGTAATGTGTAGAAATAATACCCTTAACAACAACTTTTTTTGTGTGCATACTGTTAGCAATTTCTGAGCCAAGTTATTATTGAGTGTCACATGAAACATGCGTTACATCTCACATGAAACATGCGTTGCAAGTCCAATAAGATCAGAAGTTATGGAAGTATTACAAAATTACTTTGAAATATGTCCACAACGTCAAAAACTAATAAGCATAAATACCTTTTCATGCTCTGTGGTATTTGTTTGATCTTGAAGAAAAAACTTTTCCTTTCCATGTCACACATGTTTCAGTGTCACAATTTTATAAGTCCTCTGTTCTACTCTCAAGTGGACGGACCCTCATAAAATTGCACTTAGTTACTCCTAGTGAGTGCAGTTCAAAACCGTACTAGGAAAAAATAAAGGTTTAGTTCTAAATCTGACACTAGGCGGCTTTTTGTGTCACACCGAAACACGCGTAACGTTCTCCACTTAGTCAAGTTCAAAGCCACCCTGACGTGCAATCGGGGTCCAAACTGCTTTTCTTTTAATTGTGCCTTAAAATAGGATATATGTGGAACACAACAAGCCTAACTAGGATAAGCTGTGACGTGTTTAAGTATTTACCCCCGATTCCCCCTTTTTAGGACCAGCAGCAAAGAAGAACCCTTGTACTACTACTTCTTTCCGAAAAATGTATTCATAAATTTGTTTACACCCAAACATATCGTTAACAATTCTTTTTCTATTACCGCATATCCAGCTTGCGTGTCATCTAGGGCCTTTGAAGCCATTGCAATCGGTTGAGTATCTTAAAATAATGTTGCCCCTAACCCTGATTTAGATGCGTCTACTTAGAGTGTAGTTGTTTTGTTTACGTCATAATATTTCACTACTGGTGCATTCATTAAAAGTGTTTTTAATTTCTCAAATGCCGTTATCTGACTATCATCCCAGTGCCACTCTGTTTCTTTATGTACTGATATACGTAGTCGTTTTGCTATTTCTGACATGTTTGGGATAAATTTGCTGACATAGCCCATCGTCCCCATGAATCTCTGAAAGGCTGCATTATCTTTTGGTGATGGCATGTTTATTATTGCGTCTACTCATTCTTTATTTGGTGTTAAACCTTGTTGTGTCGAGGCGAGGCCAGTTAGTGTCAAGGGGGAGAGAGGAGCCCCGAAGAGCCCGCGAGGGGCGGCACGTGGCGCGAGGCGGGGCAAGTAAGCATGCACCGCCTCAGAGGTCCAGGTCCCCTCGGCCATGATGTCCTGCAGGGGGACAGCGGCGCGCTGGCAGGCCTGGACCGTTCCCAGCCTCGCAGTCGGTGATGAGGGCCTCGACTTTGACAGGGGTTATCCAGATGGTCATCGCCTCGCTATCGAGGGCGAAGCCGAGCCAAGTGAGGCGGACCGTCTGGGGGTGGAACTTCCCAGGGACGACCCCAAGGCTGAGGGCTGCTGCCAAGTCGATAAAAGCGTCAAACACCTTATAAAGACATGAGTGCTCTGCCGCTGGGAGCACCCTATGTAATTACAAAACTCTCCCCCTTCATTTCACCTGTGATGCAATCAGCCTAATCAATTTAACCATGTCTGGAATGAGGAAGGAAAACTAGTCACAAGGATGAACAGTGAATAAGTTGTGCTTTATTGGCAGCAACTCCTGTCATCCCCCTTACATGTGACCTAGCACCTGCACTCCTCATATACTGCCCACACTATGTCTCATTGTCACTTTAGCCTGTATACTGAAACAGTGCCCACAACCCATGGGACAGGAGTCCTATGGCTGTGGATACACTCAATTTGAATAGATGAATTTGGATAGCATCAGACAGAGTGTCTGGGGTCCTGCTCTAAAGTAGGTGTGTCTCACTCAAGAGCCAGGATGAGAGTGATTTTCCTTCAGTGTGTCTGAAGCAAAATCTTGAATAATTAATTAGCTGAGACTAGTGTGTGGTCAGGATAGGCCAAGGGAGTCAGGTGACCGGACATTCCCCAGCCAGCCAATTAGACACTCCCCACAGACTGGGTGGGTGACCACCCCCATTAGGGGATGTCACTCAAACCAGCTGCAGGTGGTGCACTCTATACATATGCAAATTAGGCAGGTGGGTCAGTCGGTGGTCCTGGGTGGACAGGATGTTGCATACAGTTAAAGATATGTATATAGATATATATACTAAACTTGTTCTTTTTCCTCCACTTGTATTCTGTATAAACACATAGAGAAACATTTCAATAATCATGTACTGTCTCTTTTATAGAAAATCTCTTCATTAACTCCAAACACGGGGGTGGTGATCGCGTCCATCCGGAGGGTGTTGATGGCGACTGGGTCGAGCCACCCATCTGGGAGCGTCCGTCGGCGATCCAGGCGAATATCTTCTCGGAGTATCGCCGTACGGTCGGCCACGGATGGGTGACGCAGTCTCTCAACACCGTGAGGTTGTGATGGAGTAATCCGGGGAGTGATCCCGAGGGGAAGGCCGGATGCGACTCCAGCATCCGGAGGGCGAGGTTGTATTCCTCCATGGTGGCCTCGCCCCTTTTCACTGCCTTCCCCTCGGCCCCCCTCTCTATGAGGTCATTAGGGAATATACACCCTGAGCGAATACCTTTCCGTCGTCCCGTGTTTTGCGCCTCGGCCGACTCCAGGATGTCGCGGACCGCCTCGGCGGCGGAGACGGGAGAGTGGTCGAGGGCGGCGCGAGGGGCGGCGGGGAGGCGGGCCGCGGAGGCGGCGTGTTGGGTGGCGTAGAGGCTCTGCCTGCTGTAGCGGAGGTAGGTGGGGTGCACGTCTTGGGGCGCGTGTCCGGGGGCGGGGAGGAGGCTGGCCGCCCCCGCCGTCCCAGAGGTGAAGTCCTGTAGAAGGTCGGCGAGGCGGTCCACCAAGGAGGGGGCCGGGGCAGCGGCCCGAGGCGGGGCGACGGCCATGGACTGCATGAGGGCGGTGAGGTGGTTCATGGAGGCTGTCTGCGCCTCCATGGCCGCGGCCTGGGCGTCGACCGAGGTGGCCCATGAGGTGGCCTCGGATTGGAGGCTGGGGGCCGTCGACGTCGCGGAGGCGGCATCGTGCGAGGTGGTGGATGCGCTCCTCCCCCGGCGCGCCCCCTGGCGCGCCCCCCGGCGCGCCCTCGGTGCGCCCCCCTGCGCGCCCCCCGGCGTGCCCCCCGGCGTGCCCCCCGGCGTGCCCCCCCCCCCGGCGCGCCCCCGGCGCGCCCCCCGGCGCGCTCCCCCGGCGCGCCCCCTGGCGCGCCCCCCGACGCACCCCCCGGCGCGCTCCCCGGCGCGCCCCCCGGTGGCCGGCGGGGCGGCCTCGTCCTCGTGCTGTGACAGGCATGTTGGTGTGGAGGTGTAGTCGCGGAGGCACGGTTTGCGCGAGGCGTCGTGGAGGCGAGGAGGAGGAGGAGGAAGCCAAAAGAAAAATGAGTGCTCCAGGAGAGTGAGGAGAGGCGAGTGGCTGGGAGCAGCTAGGCGGCCGGTTTATAAGGCCGGAGAGAGGAGGGGGGGGTTGCGTCAGGGCGGCAGCGGAGGGAGGATGAAAGAGGGGGGGGGGTCCTCCTCCCCTGCCACGAATCAACCGCAATGCGAGCATTACGACCAAGCTGTCCTATTTTAAAGCCTGGCAGACCCTTCAGGTCGTTCAGAGGAAGCCTGGCCAGTAATTGCCCCAGTTGTGGTCCCAACGCGCTCAAACCTAAACCACTGTCTCCCCAGTAAATATTATTACTGCCCTGTCTGTTGCCACCACAAGATTAGTTATGAAAGTTAAAGTTGTTATCCCACCGGCAATGGAATAAAGTAATAATGTCATATCGATGACTATTTTCCAAGTAATTGACTGTTGCATAGAGTGAGTATAAGTTACATTGGTAGATGGGGGTGAGTTAATGATTTGGACATCCATTGCTGGAGTGTCCTTAGATATCAAGGCCGTCTGTCTCATGGGTTAGGAGATGTAATATTATCTGATCGGTTTGTGACTGTGTAGCATGCTCGCAAGGATTAGCAACCAAACATCACCCACAATAGTTGTAAGGATGACATCACGCATCGTTAGGTAGTGCAGTGTAGAGTAATTATAAGTATCAACATGCTGTTAAAAGTACCAGCATGCCTTTTTTTTTTTTTTTAAACTAAAATATGCAGCAAGACACCAGTGCATCACCCACATCCCTGCAATTCACATGGTCAACAGTGATAGGTGCCATGTCATACAAAATATCAGGAGTCATGCAGATACTATTTATAACCTTTCAGCATCATGCCAAGCCACTGCAATTGATGTGTTCTAGGATATATACTTCTGTCAATGTAGTTGACAACAGTGATAAAGCAATGATAACTGATTTCATTTCTGTGTGTTGATTAACCACAGGTCACACATAATGACAATATTTGTGCGCACACTCACTGTTGTCAACATAGTCAATACTGAAACCCAGCACTTTGCATGATCTGGATGAACATTAATCAATTCCAGAAACTCAAAACCATCGGACCATGCAACCTTAAACAATTACAAAGCAACACAAAAAATGACAATTGATTACTCCTTTGTGTGGCAATCGATCACAGGTCACACAGACAATAGTACCAAAAATAATGACAATTGATCACATTGTTGCGCGGTGATCAACCCCAGCTCACACATGACAACCATACCCGGATACATTTTAGTCAGCCTTGAGACCTAGCATTTTATGTGATCCATATGAGCATCAATCAATACCAGGATAATAAAACTAATGGGTATGGGTTACATTTTCGGCTGTAGGTTGGAAAGCATGCTTCAAATCTGAGGTGAATAAAGCTTAATACCACAGGTTACAACACAATGACAATTGATCACATTGTTGCGCGGTGATCAACCCCAGGTCACACACGACGACCATACCCGGATACATTTTAGTCAGTTTTGAGACCTAGAATTTTATGTGATCCACACAAGCATCAATCAATACCAGGATAACAAAACTAATGGGTATGGGTTACCTTTTCAGCCGTAGTTTGGAAAGCATGCCTCAAATCTGAGGCGAATCAAGCATAATACCATAGGTTACAACCACGTAACTTCCAATGTAATATAAACCACACTTTTTCTTTTTAAATTTTGTTCTTTTCTTCTTCCCCCTCCAGAAATTTAATGTGACAATTAAAGAGATACAAAGACATTGTGACTGGTAATGGTAATGTCAACACTGGTCAAGTGTATGAACAAGCATTAATAAAACAAAAATGACCTAGTTTGGGTAGTCCCAAGGTTAGTGATAGGTGTCATGTCATACAAAATATCAGGAGTCATGCAGATACTATTTATAACCTTTCAGCATCATGACAAGCCACCGCAATTGATGTGCTCTAGGATATATGCTTCTGTCAATGTAGTTGACAACAGTGACAAAGCAATGATAATTGATTTCATTTCTGTGTGTTGATTAACCAGAGGTCACACATAATGACAATATCTGAGCATCAATCAATAGGTCTGTCAAGAATGAATTGGGAAACATACCAGACAAATATCAGGAATCATGCAGGTATCATTAAAGCTCTCAGCATCACTGTTAGTTTTATGTTAAAGTCGCCTAGCCTGACGAAACATCCTACTTTCAAAACCGAAACAATTATCTAGATTTGATTGAACACATCTGACCTAGATACTGGTGCACCTATTGAACAGTTCTTGCCACACAGAAGGAAATACTGGTGCAATTTAATAGAACCTGTTACAGCAGAAGCCTATGGTGGCAGAGGTTTTGCATGCTTGTCAAAATTAATTTGGCATGGTTGTACTTGAAATATCTCCAAACTTGGCCATTTCAAATACAAGTTACTTCAAACTAAAGTATGGTAGGTTATAGTGAACAATCTTTTATATTTATCTTAGAAAATTCCAGAAACTCAAAACTACCAGACCATCAGTCAAACTAACCAGGGGTCATGCAGATATTGTTTACAAGATTTCTGTATCATCTTAAGCTGTGGTAATTTGTGTGTTCTGGATATATACCTCTGTCAATGTAGTTGGCAACAACAAAACACTTACATTCAACCACATAGTTGTGTGGCAATTTACATGCTCTACAATATATATATCTGTCAATGTAGTAGACAATAGTACCAAAAATAATGACAATTGATCACATTGTTGTGAGTTGATCAACCTCAGGCCACACATGACGACCATACTTGAACACATTTTAGTCAGTTTTGGGACGTAGATAATAAAACTAATGCATATGGGTTATATTTCCGGCTGTAGTTTGAAAAGCATGCTTCAAATTTGAGGTGAACCAAGCATAATACCATAGTTTACAACTAAGTAACTTCAAATGTAATCCAAACCACACATCTAATTGAATGTGACAATTAAAGAAATACAAAGACACTGTGACTGGTATTGGTAATGTCAACACTGCGGTCAAGTGCCTTAACAAGGATAAATAGAACAATTCTGTCATTTATGAGCATGATCCAATAATAATGAGAGAGTACTAGATTTGAAGAAATTGCTTACATGAGCTGGCGGGCAGCAATCAGGGTCACAGCGGCATACAAATGCGAGCAAATGCCATCAAGACAAAAGCACAACAAACCTTTCACTGCTTCTAGTTAAATTCTGTTATTTACTGTCCTTTAGTTTGGGTAGTCCTAAGGTGTTCACGTGTGGCCTGGAGTGCCAGGCCCAGCTTATTTAGTCCCTTAAAGGATTTCTCCCTGAAGTCCCTGCTGTGTAAGGTTGTTCCAATTCCGAAATATTGGTTGGAAGTTGCTTCGTGGAATGTCATGTTGCCTGTCCCAATTAGTTTTTCTGCTAGGCATGGGTTTTGCATAAACTTTTGTTCCAGGATTTCTTCCATGACTGCCTGTCTGCTGTGGCGCCACTCAGGAGTTCCTGGAATAGTCAGCAATACGCTTAGCCTCCAGTGGTGTAGGTGCGCTTATTACCTGAGTGAGACGTGCAGTATCACCAGCCATTTGACACTTAGTCGCCTGGTATTTATGTTCTGCAGTTGAGTACACAACATCCTCCTTAGCAATATATATTGGAGAAGGGTGGAAGTTTGACAAGAAGGAATGTTCTGAGTGAAAGTAGATTCCCCCCTCCAGTTCCAGTGATTTGACATTAGCCAGGCTAAAGCGATGGGGGAGCAGGTCAACATCCTCATGTCTGTATTTCCTTCCATCAGTAATTATTCCATCTCCATGGACTCGGGCTTCAAAGGCCCTAGATGACACGCAAGCTGGATATGCGGTTCTGGCCAGCGTTGCTACTGAGCGGAACTCGTCCCTATGTTTGTGTGTTAGCACAGTCACATCATCATTGAGGAATATTCCTCGGTAGAGTTCCGTATTTTTTAGTTTGGTATGTGCATAGAAAAGTAAGTTCCTGTCATGAGTGCTACGGAAAGTTACCATGATTGGTCGGGGCCTAGGTTGCTGAGAGTGCTGACTTGCATGGGCCTGTGGCATTGGTTTCTTTCCAATCCTGTGAACCGAAAGAATTGTAGTTGGGTCCGCATCAGTGGGATTTAGGAATTTAGCCAGGTCCAACACATACTTGTGTATGTTTTCAGAGTCAGTTTCCACCTTTCCATCGATTCTAAGTGAGCATGATCGTGATTTGTTTTCTAGATCATTTAATTTCATAGCCAGTCTTTTCTTGTTTGCATCGGCCATGCACAGGTTGTGCTCGGCTATTCGCAGTTTCCATCTGTCACTAGACTGTTGGCGGTAGCTATCCTCTAGCAGCACCGTCAACCTATCCATGTCCTCGGTGGCATTGAGTTTGATGTCATCCGTGTTTTTTTTTGTGTCTGCAGAAATTTTCTTTGATGTCATCGCTTCGGGTTTTCGGAGGGGGGTTTTGGGGGGAATCGTTCTATTTTTAGCAATAACATCCATCATCCCCAGCATCACCTCCATGCTCAATGACGTCATCGTTTGGGTTCACTGGGGGCGAATGATGGGGAGGTGGGGGTGGCAGATGGTAGCGCTGAAAATGCTCAATGATGTCATCGTTTGGGTTCGCTGGGGGCAAATGATGGGGGGGTGTGGTGGGGGTGGCAGATGGTAGCGCTGAAAATGCTCAATGACGTCATTGTTTGGGTTCGCTGGGGGCGAATGATGTGGGGGTGGGGGTGGCAGATGGTAGCACTGAAAAGGCTCAATGACGTCATCGCTTGGGTTTGCTGGGGGCGAATGATGAGGGGGTGGGGGTGACAGATGTTATCCAGCGATGAAAATGATCAATGACATCATCGCTTGGGTTCGCTGGGGGCGAATGATGGGGGGGTGGGGGTGGTAGATGGTATCCCACCCTCAAAATGCTCAATGACGTCATCGGTTGGGTTCACACACACACACACACATGGGTCATCTAAGGACAAACAGGTAATCTAAGGACAAACATACCCCCCACCCTTCAAGAACCAGTCATCTAAGGACAAACCTACCCCCCCACCGTAAAAGTAGGGGTCATCTAAGGTCAATGGACTCTCTCGGAAGGGGTCATCAAGTGCAATGGACTCTCTCAGAGCCAGGATTACGTAATTTTACACTGAATCGAACCCTACTATACTACTGTTATTAAATTTCTGCTAGTAAGGCGAAGTCAGTAGTCTAATCACTTCAATTTACAAACATACACTGGCACTGCAAGAACCATCACCCGCATATATATCCAGTGTTAATCTTTCCACTACCCAATGCCTTCAGATATTGGCCTACATACTCTCAATGCCAATAACCCCTTTCTTTGATTTCCTCAATGCTAGCACCACACTACCTCAGGAATGTTGCTCCACCCTGACGAAGGCTGTGCATGGAGAATTCATGTTGCGTAAGCCCTGTTCTCGCACATTATAATACGGTAATTAGAAGGAAAGGGTGCCGAGTGACGCACCCTAGTGATCCTGAACTCCTGGGCATCCAGGGGGGCAGGGAACTGTTCCATATGTTTCTGGATCCAGAATACAGCACAGAATTCTTTGTTTGCTGCTTTTGCGATCTGATGGATCCATTCTCTAAACTGATTCATTTTGGGTTTCCTTACACACACCACCCAGCTAACAAAAAAAAGTCATACTGACGTCAGCATGATGTTATAAAACAGCGTCATATAACGTAATTTTCTTGAATGTCACTTAATTTAATGCAGGTTAGTTTCACATTAAATGGTTATAAGATGGTTAGCCCAGATCATCCCGTCCTCATTGCCAAATTTGTAGTGAAGATCGCACCAATATCAACTAGATTAGGTTTTCGTATACTTTATATCTCACATGTCTTTACAATCTCTGCCAAGATGGCTACCCTCTGTCTCAGTCACAATTGACCCCAAAACATTACAATACATGTTATAATGTCAGTATAACGTTACTATGACATCACTCCCCATGGGTAGAATTCCAAATCTCTGCGAGTTAACGCAGTCTGAATCAGTCACATGTGCTTTGCACAGCAGGCCTCTAAATGACAATAACATTGCTGTTCTAACTGTTGCATGATCCCTGGGGCCGTATGCACCAATCGGAGTTAGGGCCTTAACCGCGGCTAAGGTATCCCCGCAGGGCTAAAAGTGAAAATTCGGTATGCACCAATCGGAGTTAGGGCTAACCGCCGACCGTAGCCTCGGCTAAGTTAAACCACTTTCAAATCAGGTTTTACGCCTAGCCGGGGCGGTTAGTGTGCGTGTGAGGCTCTCAATCTATTGAATGCGATCATATTTAACAGAATTACATACGCAATAAGTGACAATTTATTCAAATTAACCCTAAATTCGAACCCTCCTTAAGGCTACCGCCGCATTGGCGGCGATATTAATAGTTATATTTTCGAATCGACGAACGTAAAGTAAACAAATCGCCGCCGCCGCCACATCGACCTCCCTATCCATACTGGCGGCGACGGCGGTTTGTTTACTTTACGTTCGTCGATTCGAAAATATAACTAGTAATATCGCCGCCAATGCGGCGGTAGCCTTAAGGAGGGTTCGAATTTAGGGTTAATTTGAATAAATTTCACTTATTGCGTATGTAATTCTGTTAAATATGATCGCATTCAATAGATTTTAGCCAAATATATGGGAAGAAACGCAGAGGGAATTCCCAAATCTATAAATAAACTCACGGTTAGCTATCCGCAGCGGCTAAAGCATTGGTGAATACCGATCCACACATTTCTCCAACCTCCCGCTACCCTGAGGTAGCTAACCGCGGCTAGTGCCTTAACTCCGGCTAAGCCTAACCCCGATTCGTGCATACGGCCCCTGGATGGTTGCATTACCTTGAAAACCCTCAGCAGTTCTAGCAGTAATAGTTAACATCCTGCTTGACCCTTTGACCTTCTAACCTTCGAATTCCTGCCATACATTTCTTAACGCTGTGATCATCATAATCTATGGGTCGAAAACCCAAATCTTTTCGGTGATTGTGAAGCCCACTTAGGTAATTTCGAATTGACAAATAACAAAGGTGTGTCACCAGAAATGCCATATCGAAACTTAACACAACTTTATGAATACTGTTGTAACTAATTTATCTCTAACAGTTTCTGGATATAGGTTGCTCCCATTGCTATGACAATCTCTTCTAACATACACTTAATTTGTGAAGATTGTGGGCGAAACTCATGGTAAGTTGCTCCCTCGTATCCGAATCTTCATCAGTCAGTACCCGAATTTATTTGCACGCAGTACCACCTCAAGTTCTTTGGACCCTAGTTATAACTTACTTAGGTCAGGTTCAGCAGCGAGTCGGCAAGTTCAACAACACCATTGTGTTACTATCAGTCTATACAGTTCTCACACTTTTAAATACACAACTTGGGTCCTGTGTACATATTCTTCTAATTATTATAAATTAAGATTACAAAAAGAGATTACTGAGGCTCATGTCTTTGCACTTTGTCCTCACCATTGTTGTTTATGTTTGTATCTTTAGTTTATGTCACCTCCAACCCCCAACAAGCCATTTATTGTTAAGCAATAGCAATGGCGACCGTGAGTGGACGCTAATCCAATGCGGATGCTGATATCGCAAATCCAATGTACTAAAGCGTGCATAACCAACACAACACAAGTGGAATCTCCACATAAACATACCAGGATACCCTAGGATACATACCTGAGGATGTAACATCAAAATACAGGAGGAAATCAATCAAAACAAGGAGGATCAACCTCACAAGAGCGTGTTGACCGTTAGAAATGGTGGGAAACAGCGAAAACGAGGCTACTACTGAGGTGGAAGCCAAGGATTGCCATGATAAAGATAAAAATAAAATGAAGGATGAACAAATGAACAAGGACGACATAGTGAGACTGGTAATAAGAACAGTCAGGGAAGAACTTGAGAAGGAAGCCGAGAAAATAGGTAAGGACATGACGGACGGAAATGGAAATGGAACGACCAAAACGGAAATTGACGACGGAAACAACAAAATTAATGGTAATGACTGCAAAACCAAACTACAAGCGCTACAAGTAGCATATGACATGCTGCAGATAGAATATGCATGGTACAAGGCAGAATACAACAACAAAAAACAAAAAAACAGACCAATGAAAATGTAAGCAAAAATGTTAGAAAAATGCCAGGACAGTGCCCATGGATAAGAAGAAGCCGCAAACGGAAGCAGCCCAAAATCAAGCACTCAAACCAAAAACTGAGGAAACAAACTCAGTGTTATAGTCCATGGCATCTCCAAAAAAGAAAATGAAAGCATATGGGAAACAATCACTGACATGCTAAAAGAAACGGACTGTGATTTTGGCTGGACAGTCGTGACTAAGGCCTTCCGTCTAGGAAAATAACCCCAAAAAGAAACAACACCAAAAAAAAACCATGACAATATAGAACAGGCTGAAAACAAAAGCCAAGGTGAGGAAACAAAAGAAAAACAAGTCTCGGACACTGAGAAAGTCCAAACCAGGCCACAGAGTATAAAAATTAAGCTAGGGAAAGAGTCACAAAGAAGACAACTCTTCCAGAAGAAAAAAACACTCCAGGCCAAAAAAGACTACAATAAAGTCACAATAAGACCAGGAAGGACAGAAACGGAAATGCTGAGTGAAAAAACAGTACAACAAATGTACACACTCGCACTTGAAACCAAAAATAACAAAATAAAATTGATCAAAATGAAAGGGTGTAACAGAAATAAATGGAAAAACTTACACACCCAAGGAGTTCAAAGAGATCGAGATTCAAAAGATCGCAACAGAGGCTGCAACAAGGGAACACCCCTGGGTGTAATATATATAGTTGTACGAATTCCCCCAGCATAATACCGGATGACGTCACGACTAATAGTTCTTAATAAAGACAGTTACATTACAGAACTCACGGTGTTCGCACGTCCATTACATGGTGTCAGATATTACGGGTTAATATCGTCGATATGGCTCTGCACGGATTAAAACCCCCAGGACCATTGCTGTTAGATGAGAACATGGCCGTCAGTTGGAGATCCTGGATTAATTCATATGAAATATATGCAACAGCAGCTGGAGTGGCAACTAAAACGGAGAAAATCCAGTGTTGTGTATTTTTACATGTCGCTGGTGGAGAGGCGCAAAAGGTACACAGAACTTTCGATTTTGAAACTGCAGACAAGGACAAAATAACACCTCTAATAGCCGCATTCAACCACTACTGTGAAGGTAAAACAAACATCACAGTTGTAAGATACAAATTTAACACATTTAATCAGACTACGGAGAATATGGACAGTTATATCAGGGAATTAAAACACCGCGTACAGTTTTGTTGTTATGACGCAATGGAAGCGTCCTTGTTATGTGACCGCATTGTCTGTGGAGTCAAGGATAATGAACTCAGAAACAAGTTATTGCAAGCTCCTAAGTTGACATTGGAGGAATGTGTTCAGTTATGTCGGTTAAGTGAGAATAAAGCAGCACAAGTGAGTCGAGATGGAAGTAATCAAGTCGATGCGATGTCCACTCGTTACGTCAGGAGAGGGGGACCAGGAGAACGAACATCTCCATGGTCACGGCCGTCAACAAGTCGTTTTCAACAGAGTTCCCAAGTAACGGCTACACGTTGTGACCGTTGTGGATACACACATCATAGGGGAAGCTGCCCTGCAAAAGGGAAGGAGTGCGCTGGATGCCACAAAATAGGTCACTTCATCAGACAGCATGTATATATGTTTATATACACGCTCTCTGACTTCATCAAAGTTTGCCGTCAACAGAAGAGGCAGCAGCACAGTGCGCCAGTATATGAAATTGAAGTGGACCCGGATCGTGATGAGGGGAGTGATGACCAGGATACGCGACATAGACTGCATGACGACGAGTATGATTTGTTTATAGGAACGATCTACCATGATGACAGGACTGACAGTGATTTATGGTACGCGATGTTCGCCGTCGGCAAACAGGACGTATCATTTAAATTGGACACTGGATCTGAGGCTAATATCTTGCCTCTCAACATCTACAAGAAACTGCATAGTGCCAAGTTGACCCCTTCAAAGTGTCAACTAGTAACGTATGGAGGACACCGGATCAAGCCTGCTGGTGAGACGATACTGCATATCAACAATACCGAACTAAAGTTTCAAGTGACGGATGCAGGTAGTGCAACCCGTGTGAAGTTGGTTACTTATTCCTTATTCCTTATTCGATATTCAAAGTGTGAAGTTGGTTACTTATTCCTTATTCCTTATTCGATATTCAATGTGTGAATAACATTAAATATTAGTGCTCAGACCCCATATGAAAAAGAGCAGTCACTTAAACCCCAAAGAATGCTGTTTGTTGTTGTTTTACATCCTAGCAACATCTAAGGTCATATCAGGACGGGACAAAGAATGGTAAAACAAAGCTTGATATATAACAGTATTAACACTAAGTATTAATGCTACAGGAAAAGGAGTCTGTGTACCACCCAAGACTGGTTTGAAATATGTCAACCATCTATCTGTGCCCCTTATACAATATTGCATTGACCCACTGACCCCAGATGAAAAGGAGGCTGGGCACTTAAATCCGAAAAAGTGTAAAACAAAGCTAGATATATAACACTAAGTAGTCTGTACCACCCAAGACTGGTTTGAAATATGTCAAGCATCTATGTCTCCCCCTGATAAAATATTGCATTGACCCACTGACCCCAGACGAAAAAGAGCAGGGGCACTTAAATCTGAAAAAGTTGTGAAAAAAAGCTAGATATATAACAGTAAGTATTAATGCTACAGGAAAAGGAGTCTGTGTACCGCCCAAGACTGGTTTGAAATATGTCAAACATCTATCTCTGCCCCTGATAAAATATTGGATTGACCCACTGACCCCAGAGGAAAAAGTGCAGAGACACTTAAATCCGAAAAAGTTGTGAAACAAAGCTAGATATATAACTAAGTATTAATGCTACAGGAAAAGTAGTCCGTGTACCACCCAAGACTGGGGTGAAATATGTCAAGCATCTATCTGTAGCCCTGATAAAATATTGCATTGACCCACTGACCCCAGAGGAAAAAGAGCAGGGGCACTTAAATCCGAAAAAGTTGTAAAACAAAGCTAGATATATAACACTAAGTATTAATGCTACAGGAAAAGGAGTCCGTGTACCACCCAAGACTGGTTTGTGAAATACTCAACCAGCTATACTGGGCCCATGTGATAAAAATATTTGCATTGACCCACTGAGCCCAGTAGACCGAAAAAGGAGCGAGGGGCACTAGAAAAATCCGCAAAGTGTAAAACAAAGCTAAGGAGATATATAACATTGAGTATTAATGTGAACAACAGGAAAAAAAGGGAGTCCAGTATACCACCCAAGACATGGTTTGAAGTATGTACAACCAGTATCTTGGCCCCTGAGAAAAGTATTGCATTGACGCACTTGACCTCCAGAGACAGAAAAAGCAGCAGGAGGGGCACTTAAATCCGAAAAAGTTGTAAAACAAAGCTAGATATATAACATTAAGTATTAATGCTACAGGAAAAGGAGCCCGTGTACCACCCAAGACTGGTTTTAAATATCTCAACCATCTATCTGTGCCCGTGATAAAATATTGCATTGACCCACTGACCCCAGACGAAAAAGAGCGGGAGCACTTAAATCAGAAAAAGTTGTAAAACAAAGCTAGATATATAACATTAAGTATTAATGCTACAGGAAAAGGAGTCCGTGTACCACCCAAGACTGGTTTGACGTATGTCAACCATCTATCTGTGCCCCTGATAAAATATTGCATTGACCCACTGACCCCAGACGAAAAAGAGCGGGGGCATTTAAATCCGAAAAAGTTGTAAAACAAAGCTAGATATATAACATTAAGTATTAATGCTACAGGAAAAGGAGTCCGTGTACCACCCAAGACTGGTTTGAAATATGTCAACCATCTATTTGTGCCCCCGATAAAATATGGTATTGACCCACTGACCCCAGAGGAAAAAGAGCAGGGGCACTTACATCCGAAAAAGTTGTGAAACAAAGCTAGATATATAACACTAAGTATTAATGCTACAGGAAAAGGAGTCCGTGTACCACCCAAGACTGGTTTGAAATATGTCAACCATCTATCTGTGCCCCTGTTATATTACTGATACACATACAATCATTGCATTTGACCCATCGTGACCCCAGACGAAAAAGACAGGGCACGTTAAATCCTGAAAAGTTGTAACGACAAAGCTAGATATATAACACTAAGGTACTTAATCTACAGGAAAAGGAGTCCGTGTACCACCCACATGACCTGGTTTGAGAAGTATGTCAACCATCTATCTTGTGGCCCCATGATAAAAAAATAAAATATTAGCATTGTACACATCTGACCCAGATGAAAAAGAGCAGGGCACTTAAATCCGAATAAGTTGTATAAACAAAGCTAGATGTATCCAACAGCTCAAGTATTAATGCGCTACCAATTAGAGAACACACGCTAGTTCCGTGTACCACCCAAGACTGGTTTGAAATATGTCAACCATCTATTTGTGCCCCCGATAAAATATGGTATTGACCCACTGACCCCAGAGGAAAAAGAGCAGGGGCACTTACATCCGAAAAAGTTGTGAAACAAAGCTAGATATATAACACTAAGTATTAATGCTACAGGAAAAGGAGTCCGTGTACCACCCAAGACTGGTTTGAAATATGTCAACCATCTATCTGTGCCCCTGATAAAATATTGCATTGACCCACTGACCCCAGATGAAAAAGAGTAGAGACACCTAAATCCAAAAAAGTTGTGAAACAAAGCTAGATATATAACATTAATTGTAGTATTTTAATGCTAGGCAATGAAAGGCGAGTCCCTGTGTACCACCCAAGACTGTTTTGAAATATATCAACCATCTATCTGTGCCCCTGATAAAATATTGTATTGACCCACTGACTCCAGACGAAAAAGAGCATGGGCACTTAAATCCGGAAAAGTTGTGAAACAAAGCTAGATATATAACAGTAAGTATTAATGCTACAGGAAAAGAGTCCAGTGTATCCACCAAGAACTTGGTTTGAAATTAGTGTGTCAGCCATCTAATCTGTGCCCATCTGATAAAATATTTGGCATTGACCAGGCTGGCGACCACAGAACGAAAAAAGAGCAGAGGCGAACTAAATCTGAAAAGTTGTGAACAAAGCTAAAGATATATAACACTAAGTATTAAATGTACCTAGATCTTCACATAGAGTCTATCCGTGTACCACTCTAAGACTGGTTTGAAATATGTCAACCATCTATCTGTGCCCCTGATAAAATATTGCATTGACCCACTGACCCCAGATGAAAAAGAGCAGGGGCACTTAAATCCGAAAAAGTTGTGAAACAAAGCTAGATGTATAACACTCAAGTATTAATGCTACAGGAAAAGGAGTCCGTGTACCACCCAAGACTGGTGTGAAATATGTCAACCATCTATTTGTGCCCCCGATAAAATATGGTATTGACCCACTGACCCCAGAGGAAAAAGAGCAGGGGCACTTACATCCGAAAAAGTTGTGAAACAAAGCTAGATATATAACACTAAGTATTATTCTACAAGTAAAAGGAGTCCGTGGTACACCTAGTCGTTGATATTATGTCACCAATTCTCTATCTGTGCGCCCCATGATAAAATATTGCTTGACCCACTGACAGCCCGAGAGGAGAAAAGAGCGGGACAGCACTTCCTAAATCCGAAAAAGTTTGTAAAACAAAGCTAGATATCATAACACTTAAGTATTAATGAGCTACAGAGAAAAGTGAGTCCGTGTATCGCACCCAAAATGGCTTGAAATATGTCAATCATCTATGCTTAGTGGCACCCTGATATAATATTGCAGTTGACGCACTGACACCAGACCCAGACGAAACCGAGCGGCGGCATTTAAATCCGGAAAGACTGTAAAACAAAGCGCTTAGAATTATAAAATTAAGTTTAATACTAACAGACGAAAAGAGTCCGTGTACCACCCAAAACTGCTTTGAAATATGTCAATCATCTATCTGTGCCCCTGATAAAATATTGCATTGACCCACTGACCCCAGACGAAAACGAGCGGGGGCATTTAAATCCGAAAGAGTTGTAAAACAAAGCTAGAAATATCAAATTAAGTATTAATGCTACAGGAAAAGAAGTCAGTGTACCACCCAAGACTGGTTTGAAATATGTCAACCATCTATTTGTGCCCATGATAAAATATTGCATTGACCCACTGACCCCAGACGAAAAAGAGCAGGGGCACTTAAATCCGAAAAAGTTGTGAAACAAAGCTAGA
>CM059195.1:84497456-84864907 GCA_030323885.1 Branchipolynoe longqiensis | reverse complement strand
GCAGTGCTTATAAATTATATAATAATATTATATATATATAAGTATCGGAGAAGAAATTGTTTCAAGGTTGTATGAGTTCGGACCAAAGAAGCGGGCATGCACCTGGTTCTGGCAGCAAGCGCCGGCGTGCTGCCGCCACCTATATATACTTGATGTTCTGCGCCAGTTTGCGCCACTCTTCCACTGATTGAAAAATGTTGTATTTGATTAAGGCAAGGCATTTTCTTGCCAGAGAGTTAGATAAAATACCTCAGACCAATTTGTATTGTGTTGTCTCTTCGTAGCAGTGCTTATATATATATATATTTATTATGTTAGCTATGACTTCTTTTATGTCCTCCCAAGACTTGGCACCTTTATGTTGGAAAGCAGTGAACACAACTTCATGCAATGTACCAGTTGCATTAGACAACGCAAAACGAATGATATCCAAGTCAGAAACATCTGCTAGAGCCCCAATAAGTTCAATTAAGTCTATCCACTCATGTAAGGGTCCTCTGTCTGTCGCGTCAAGAAGAGGTACCGACTTCCAGTACGCTTTTAACAACCTATTGTGTACTTTTCGCTGTTGATGCTCTAATTGTAATAACTCCCACTTTTCCCTCCGCTCTTCCCAGTCCTCCCTCAACTAAATACGTTCCCTTACATTAAACAATAGTTCCTCATTCTCCTGCTTTATAATATCAATACTCTGTGACATGAACCTACTCCATGCTTCTATCTTATCAATCTCAGCTGAATATGTACCCAATTCACACTGACCTTGAAACCAAAAGTGAAATTCATCATGCAATTGTTCCTCCTTATGGCGCATGACAGGCATTGTCAAGCTGCTTTTATATGTGGTAGTAGAAATAAATCATAGAATTGAATCCAAGTATAGAATTACTAACCATCCTACTAACCGTATGGTGTCAATAAACGTTGTGGTAACCAATATGTAATATTGTACTAGTTTATCCACCGTGTAGTGTTAATAATCGTTGTGGTCACCAATATGTAAAGTCCACGGCTGGAATCTGTGTTTGTGTAGGCAGGCTATGCTGAAATCAATACAGGCAAGAAGAGAAAGGGAGAGTATAAACAGTGAAAGTAGAGAGAGAGCCAAGCCCTCAGGTGACTATTGACCAATGAATCAAGTACCACCAGCAACTACATAAACATTTATATATACCTTTTTCAACAATAGACCATTTACATTTCCCCACCAGTGTCTAATTATCGGAATATTTTTCAAAGGGATGTAAACGCACCGCATAGGAGGAAATCTACACAAAAAGAAGGAAAAATCAAAGCAGGCAGAAATTGCTGTTTAAAAAATGGCGGGAAATGACCAAAATCCTGAATATGTCGCAAAAACAGCTGTAAGCGTAAGTCAGCACCTAAGCAAGGAGGATATAGTGAAATGGTAATCCAGATAGTAAAAGAGGAACTCACATGAGAAAGCCAGAAAAATGAAGATGAAAATATCACGGAAAATGACATGGGTGCAACCTGAAACAGAAACGGAAAGAACAAAACGAAAACAAACGACAACGACAACGACAATGACAACAAATATGAGAGCAAGCTACCGGCACTCCAAATGGCATATAACACTCTGCAAATAGAGTGCTGATGGTACAAAGCAGAGTATGAAAAACTCAAAACAAAAGAAAACAACACCAATGCCAACAAAGCCACCACCAATGCAAGGAAAACACCCACTGAAATAAACAAAATGCCCACCGACCCAGCCCCAAAACCAAAACAAACACAAAAAACACAAAAAACAAAAAGCTCAGCATTGTCGTGCATGGTATCCTTGAAAAAGAGGATGAATATTTGGAGAAAAAAATCACAGACATGCTGAGCGAAGCGGGCTGCGACTTTGGATAGATGGTAGTGACCAAAGCCTAGGGAAAAAGCAAAAACAAAAAGACAAAACACCGAAGAAAAGTGAGGCAGACAAGGAGCAGATGGAAGGCAAAATCCAAAACAAAAAACCTGAAGAGGCACCCACACATAACAATTGAAAACACCTAGATAGACCAAGGAGCATTAGACTCCAACTAGAAAAAGAATCGCAGAGAAAAGAACTTTTCCAAAAAAAGAAAACTCTACAAACCAATAAAGACTATAACAAAGTGTCAATCAGGCCAGTCAGGACAGAAGCAGAAAGGCTGAGTGAAACGACAGTGCAGCGAATGTACACACTGGCAATTGAAAGCAAAAGCGAAAACCAGAAAATAGAAACGGTCAAGATGGGAGGGTGCAATATAAAGATAAATGGGAAGATGTACATGCCCAACAAGTTCGAAAAAATAGAAATAAAAGAAATCATCCCGGAAAAAGCAGCTACCAGGGAGCATGCCTGGGGAGTACTACTATCATGGCAAAATTTCATAAAAACATGACCTAATGAGGTTGATAGACAACGCAGAGAAGCCATACATGATAGAGGCAATGGCCAAGAAAATATGGAAATCGTGAAAATGGTGCAAAACCAATGAAAAAGTCCTGGAAGACATCGGCTGTGTGAAATTCACTCAAAATTAGAAATTAAAGAAAGATTTAATCGATGCTCCAGGCAATGCATTCAGGTAGTGAACAAAGTGCCCATACTGGGGATCAGGCAGGTTCCTGGACATTGCCACTGAAGGGGAAATAGTCAAACAGGGATACAAGAATAAAATGGGAGAAATCCTTCAAAACGTCAAGGTAAGCCTCACAAACGCCAATGAATAGAAACCAAAACTAATAAGCAAAATAATAAATAGAAAATAGGCACAGTAAACCTAAGCAAGCAAGACAGGTAAATAACATAATATTTAATAATGCACTAGTGAGATATGCAAATATGCAGACATACACGGAAAGCATAGACCTCTTCAGGCAAAATAGGAGGAGGAGCAAAGAGCAAAGCTGCACCTCTACCCAAGCATAATTCAAAACACAACCGACAGCTGCGAATTAGGACGACGACACAGAGTTAGCAGGGGGTCACAAAAGCAAATGGACACCACCATGGATAAAATAATTGTGATCAGTGGAGACTCAAGAGCAAGGGCATTAACCCAGCACCTGGAGGACAAACACCACAACACACTAAATTACAAAGTCTTAGTGGAGTCAGTGCCAGGGGTGACCATTGCCAGGATAGCGAGCACTGTGCACAGGAAATAAATAAAATCCACTCCACCAGCATAAATATACCTGATGGCCGGGATTTGTGACCTAGCAATGAAAATAGGCCGCAGGAACCTGAAACCAGCATTCAAAGATAAAACAACACTCATGGAGTACATGAAAAATGAGTACACACAAGCACACAAAACACTCAGCCAAGTAACAAAACTACCGATAATATGTGAGCTCATGGGCATGGACATGGAGACATACTGTGGCCACAGCGGAAACCAAAACCACCGAAACTACCAAAAGCTGATAGATGAATGCATACCGGAGCTGAATGCCTTCATACACCGCCTAGATAACAGCCAGAACAGAGGCATAGCCATACCAAGATATGCTAACTACATACACAAGACAAGACATGAGAGGTGTTCGGCACTGTATGGCATCGGCATGACTGATGGCATTCAATACAATGAAAAATATGCCATGACCAGGATTGAAAAAAAGCATCGCTGAAAACTGGGAATAAGACCACCAGGGATGCAAAACCATAAGTATCACAAACTTACCATGGAATCCACTAACAAATACGTAAAATCATAAATGACCTAACACACATCGTAATACATGCACCATCCTCCGCATATACGGTGATAAGTAATAATAATAAATAAGAAGTAAAAATAACCTATAAACATGATTGCATACCAAAAAAGAGGCTACATATGCTGCATGCACCAAAGCAAAAGCCACAAACCATGAATAAATAAATAAATAAAGAGCAAATCAAATTAAGACTGAACAATACATCTCCCGGCACTAGGCCTTTCCGGCACCGGCCTTCCCTTAAATAATATGAATAGAAATAAAAAGTGATAACCAACAATAAAATTAATAAAATAATATTTAACATAGGTTTTCTTAATGTTGTACTAGCAAGACAAGCCATCTTTGTAGTGATTGTGCATGATGCGGTGGCAACATGGGTAATTTGGGATGCGGGACCAAACCGCCTCACCTTTGTCTCTATGGCCTCCTCCACTATGCTACTACCTGGCGAATCGGGCAAGTACTGGCCAATGGTGGTGCCTAATTAGCTCATACCGACCAGTGCGCCCGAACCTGCCACGTGGCCACTGAAGCTTTCCCATATTTTCTCGCCATTTTCTCGCCTCACTATGCCGTCCACCCGCAATAAGCGTCCTAGGGATGTAACTCCTGACTCATCACCTGTGACGGAGCCTACACCTGTGAAAAAGACCCATGGCCAGCCTAAATCGGTGATCCTGCGTGAAGACTCAACTAAGAAAACGGAGTCTCGTTCAAGCCGCACCGAGGAACGGCGCGAGAGCCGCCCCATAACAGATAGCCCCGCCGATACAGGGGATACCCGACGTAAGTCCTACACTGCCTCATTGCTTGCCGCTATGAATGGGTTTCAGACATGCATGGACGAAAGGCGAGATCGTATATCACAGACCATGACGGATCGCATGGACGAGATCGAGCGATCGGCGGCGAAACGGTGCCACACTGCATCGCCTCCCCGCGATAACCAAGATGGCGGCCAACGCACATGGTCAACGGCCCCGGCTAGCCCCAGTGATGACGCCCGGTAGCCACCATGCTCACCCTCCCCAAGCCGGATTCGCAGCCATGGCCACCGTGACAACGCACAGGACGCACGGGACGCTCCACCATCGCTCCCCGAGCAGTACTATGCCACGCCTGCAGATGACGCCAACAAACGTGAGTTTGTTTCTTTTCAGAATCTGTTTCGTACACCCGCAGCCATTGCCCGAGATCGGGCCGCCACTCGTACCCCATTCTATGATGTGCTATCTAACACCGATCAGGAGAAAACGGATCGTAGCGATGTGGTTAATGAGTTGCTCGCTGCCGTGGGCTCGTTACTGGGCGACAAGAGAGGTGATGCTATCATCGCCCCCGATAGATATGTCATTCGTGGCCACTGCAGCACAACAATTGGGGTTGATCAAGCAAAGTGGGTGGAGTATTTTTCCGCGCTGTGCCGTTTGATAAAGAATAAAGCGATGCCGACGAGCTGGGTCAACACAATATGACTGGCAGACCTGCCGATGCCGGTCGGAAATAGTATTCAGCCGTAATATGGCTGACGACATGCCCGCCCGCAAAGCCGAGAGCACGGCAGCATGCGGTGACAGGTCCGACTATGTCCGGCCCGTATACAACAAAGACACGGACGGAAAGCCCTGCTCAAAGTGGAACTGGGGAAATGAATGCGGATTCACCACGTCGTACGGAATACAACCGGGCAGAAAATGCCACCTATGTGCATGGTGTGCATCCAAATACTCAAAGGCAAACCCCCATGCTGAGAAAGATTGCCAGAATAAACGCCGCTTCTTTGAGCGAAAAAATGCCCCAGAGAAGACCTAGGCTAAATCGGATTTTCATTAAGCGGCCGCCCACTCGGATACACTGACGATGGAACGGAGACCGCCACCTCATCAGTTGACGGCGTGCCCAACGGTGAGCGTGACAGCCGCTACATGCATGACGGTGACCCAGGAGGCCTCTCGCCCGCCGTAGGTTCGCCGCCAACCCCCCCCCCCACCCTGATACCGCACCAGCTGAAGCCACTGTTGTTGCTAGTGGAGCCAGTGCTGAAGCCAACCCTGCACCCTGTCACATCATTGAAACACCAGGTGGCGACCAGCCGCCATCTTGTTCCAGCCAGAGCACGGAAGGTGGCGCCACCACCAGCGTCCATGACACCTCAAACGATGACAACAACACCGGCGGTGATGTGACACCACACGGCTCAAGCCAGCCACGCCGCTCGGAGCCCCGCCTCCCCCTACACGACAGCACACGGCGACATCCGATACACACATGGTGGCCCGGTATGGGCTGACACTGCCTCACTTGTCGCCGGCCCAGACCACACCACTATCGCCATCACTGCCCCGACCCGCCCCCACGCCCGGGCACCAGCAGCAGACGCACATCCCCGCCCATTCCGCCCCACCCATCATCCATCACCACCACCCACGCTGAACGACATCGACGCTGACACCAGTGACCGGTACGCCCTCCAAACGGATGGTCTGATACGACATGAGCAGCTGGACGACATTGACACAGTCCTTGATGACCATGGGGCTAGTGCTGACCCACCATACAACCCACCACTCACACCGACCGCGTATAGGGCCACCCTCCATGCCCTGTGGCCACAGACTATCCCATGCCTATGGAAGAACAACCTGCCATACATGAAGATATACGGCAGCATACGGCAGTGTGCATTCCCAAAATTCCAGCTTGGAGGCACCTCCTCCGCGATTACCACAATAAACAGATAGTGGACTTTGTGGAGTTTGGCTGGCCGGTGGATTACACCGGCACCACCCCACCGGTGCTGGCAACCGCCAACCATGCTGAGGATCCGGCCTACGCCACCCACATCACAAACTTTGTGCACAGGAAAGCGGAGCTTGGGGCACTGCTTGGCCCCTTTGAGCGACGCCCCTTCTGCCCTTGGACCTAGATTAGTCCAATGATGACCCGCCCGAAACGCATCTCATCCGAGAGGCACGTCATCGTTGACTTATCATACCCTGGAAAGGCGAGCTTCAATGCTGGCATTCGACGTGCACAGTATCAAGGCATGCCCATGTCCTACACCCTCCCGGGCATGCTTGACCTGGTGGATGGGTTATACCGATCGAGCGAGGACTTGGCGAGGGCATATCGCCAGCTGCGAACGTGCCCACTATCAACACCACTGCTGGGCTACATCGATGCCCCTCTGCCATTCGGCTGCAGGACGTTGTCCATGGCGTGTGCCAGGATGACAAACGCCGTGGTCCACTTTATGCGAAAAAAAGGGGCATTTCGTCATGTGCTACCTTGACGACTTTGTCGACGCCGCTGCCGCACACACCAACAGGCACAGGAGGCATATGATGACTTACTCGAACTCGCCGGCAACCTCGGCTCGACCTCTCACCTGCTAAGTGTGTACCACCCATGAAGACGATCGAGTGGCTGGGCTTTGAACTATCCACAACAAACATGAGGCTCAGGATTCCCCCCACAAGCTAACTGACGTGCTTACTGAGTGTGGCCTCTGGTCCATGGCTAAACAAGCATCCCGATGGGACCTCCAGAGACTCGTTGGCAGATTACAGCACGTCACAAAGTGCGTCAGGTCGGCTAGGAGATTTATGTCACTGCACTGAGGAATGCCACCCATGAATGGGAGGCATGCCGTCCCTGAAGACCTTTTCCGCAACATCAACTGGTTTGACAGGTTCGCGGAGACCTTCAATCGGTACGTCCTCTTGCAATCAGCCCCCAAAATCGGCTGGAGTATTGAGTGCGTTTCATCCCTCACCGGAGCTGGAGCCCACTCTCCCACCCATTTCTATGCCGAGCGGTACCCAGACAGGATATGGGAGAAAGGTATGACAATAGCGCACAGTTGGAGGTGGTCAACCTTGTGGCAGCTATTAAGACCCTCCTCCGAAAAGTACCTCACCAGCATACCATCCACGTAAGCATGGACAACTCCGCTTCCCAACACATAGTCTCGACAGGCAGTGGCCATGACCCCGTTCTGGCCACGTGCGCCAGGGAGATATGGCTGCTGGCAGCCAAACTTAGCACAGACATACAGATACACAACAAGCCCGGGAGGGACCTGGTGTTGGCCAATGCCCTAAGCAGACGGCATGACGACCTCCCAGCTCGTCGCATGGCCGAGGCCATGCTCGCACAGCACGGCTTGATCCAGGTCCACGTTGACTTCACCAACACCCTTACTCCGAGTCTATAACCTGGGTCCGTGCCTAACATCTTGGCTTTCATCCCCAGGTTTTTCACCACAACACCACGAGCGCCTCTCATGGATGATAGCTGCAGGGCTGGCGCCCGTGACCTGGCGGATCAAGCACAGACAGGTGGCCAGGTACATTCACTACATTCGCCACAACGAAGCCGACCTAAAACAACCAACCCAGTACCTCATACTAGCCTACATACTCCAGCTGGCAGACAAACTCAAGACACCCGGCGCAGCGTCTAACTACAGCAGCAGCGCCCAAACATGGCTCAGGGTGGTCTGGGGGTCAACAGCGGCATCCGACAGCTACCCCATCAGTCTCCTAAAGAAAGGCATACAGTGAGCCTCCCAACATGTACCGGCCCAGCCCCCGGCATTAACGCCTGATGACATAAAGGGTGTTGTCAGATTCTTCGCCACCGCCGGGCCTAATGGCAAAGTCTTAATGGCAGCCACCCTAATGGCGTATTTCACGATCATATGCCAGTCCAACCTCCTCGAATCGACAGACCCTGCGATGCGTGGCCATGCGCTGCGAGCCAAGGACGTCACCCTTATGCCTACTGCCATGAACGTCCACCTCGCCTCCACCAAGACAAGGTGGAGGACTGGCGAGCACACAGACATCGCCGTGCTGGTGATACCGGGCTCCCCATACTGCCCAGTGGCGGCATGGCTGGACTGCGCGACACGCAACCCACCGCCCCTATGAGGCCCCGCCTTCATCACTGGGCATGCCCCCTCGCCCCTCCGCACTGCTTGCCACGACCAGGCTCACCCTCACAACTTGGTACCCTGCCCCTCGCTTGGTTACCCTCCACAGCCTCCGCCGTGGAGGGGCCCAAGCCTGTGCCGCGCTTGGCTCGACCCTGGACGACATCCAGACATTCAGAACGTGGACCTCCTGAGCGGTCCATCTATACGTCCCCCGCGAGGCGATCCGGGCCTGCCCCACCATGCACTCCACCACCTTTGGCTGAGCGCCTGGAACAATCATAAGCAGCAACCAATTGACCAGAATGACACCCGAACAATGTAACAAGAATAACATCAATGAAAGAAATCTAAATAAACTACCACTATATACCATTTCGGGTCCCGCATTACTGAATTGTGCATGTTGTGGCGGCAACATGGGTAATTCAGGATGCGGGACTGAACCGCCTTGTCTCTATGGCCCGACACTGGCACCCCTATATACTGCACCCCACACCACCTCCTCCACTATGCTGCCACCTGGCGGGTCGGGCGAGCACTGGCCAACGGCGGAGCCTGAGTAGCTCACACCGACCAGTTCGCCCGAACCTGTCGCGTGGCCACTGAAGCTTTCCCATATTTTCTCAGCCGTCCCACCCACCCATCTAACATGACAAGGCTGAGCGCATGGGAGAATCATAAGCAGCAAACACTTGACCAGAATGACACCCAAACAATGTAACAAGAATAACATCAATGAAAGAAATCTAAATAAACTACCACTATATACCATTTTGGGTCCTGCGTTACTGAATTATGCATCAGATGCATAATCACAATGAATTATTTATTATGCATATATATATATTGGTAGGCAAAAAATATATCTAAATGATGTACAACAGTCCCAACAGGACCTCCTCCCCAATTCCCCAATTGGCAAGTGGAAGTATATGAGTGGACCAAAGACCAGTATATACCCCCATGGTTGACTGGAGGTGCCCTATTGTTTGGGATTTACTAGTATACCAACTCAGTACAGTACTATCATGAATTATTTCCTAATATTCACTGCTAATTTACTCAATCCTGTCCTAACTAAATGGCCTGGAAATATTAAAGAAATTAGATATAATTTGTTGCTTTCTAGTGATGTATTCCTATATGTAAACATCCCAAAACTCAGTGTGCCACAACCATAATTGTGAACCTGCATATCCTATATAAAATTTGACATTGGTAATTGAACCAGGCTTTGAATGAGGTATTTAACCACCATAGCCCAATCAAGGTAAGCTCTCCAACCTGTTTATCTCTGATAATGGGTTAGAGTTAAAAATTAAATTGATAATCGATCATTTCAAGGAATTGGGAGTAGAGGTAACACATACGACACCATATCATCCACAGTCTAATGGAATGGTTGAGCATTACCATAGAACACTAAAAAGCATTTTGAGGAAATCAGTGAATTCTCATGCTCGTTTATGGGAAAATTCTTTACCTGATGTGATATATGCATATCATACTGTATCTTCTGATTGTACAGGTTTTTCTCCTTTCTTTCTAACCTATGGTAGACATCCAGGTAGGAAACATAGTTTGTTACTGCATCGATCAACAGGTACAACAGATTCGAACTTAGCTTATCGAATAGACGATTTGTCTATGGCTCTAAGTAAGGCTGTCGAAAATCGATGAGAAAGTCGAAATTATAATATTGCTTGTCTGAGAAGGAAGGTGAATGCAATTAAATTAACTCCGGGTGATAAAGTTATTTTGTTAGTTAATGAATCGGGACCCATGGAGAGGAAATACGATCCAGGATACATATTGGTTAGATCACAAGGTTCAGTAGTGACCGTGGTAGGGCCTAGGAACGATCGAAAAATTGTTAATCGAGATAAAGTTAGAATAGTTGATTCTAATATTATTTGGGATGATATAGCACCTAGATTAACATGTACGGCGAGGATACAAGGTACGTCACAACCTTTGCCATTCGATCCTATCATTTTTGGCCAGGATAGATGAACTAATGTATTTTTGGTGAATAAAACAAAACAAAAACCTAAAATAATACATTCTCGCAAAATTGGTACTGGAACTTTTACGCGCCAGCAGGCATGGAAGGTGGATTCAATAATTGGTAGTTCTAATTCATTCAACAGGATTGACCAATCACAACAAAGAACACTGTGGAACGATCGATGAAGCCACAGACGGCAGAGTGCTTCAGCTCAGCTGAGAAGAAAATTCTTTGTTCCTGCGCCACTAATACATTACGATTGCACCATACCTAATGACTGTGCTAATACGAAGCATGAACTAAAAATAGTGCAAGTCGACAGCTTCATAACTGCTCCACAGGGTTTGCGAGGTTTAGTCATAAGAAATGTTTATTTTCCTACTAAACTTGCGCCAAACAGGACGCATTGTAACGTAAGTTGCGCCACTAATAAATGTTAGTAATTCATTAGAATTACAGTCATGTTTGAGTTGGGATAGACTCCACATTAGCATTGCTATAGTAAGGCTTTAGACACTTTGACTTACGAATGCTTCTGCTTACATTTCAGGTTGGATGATTTGTATAAAAGGAAGAAATTAGTATGAACATGCTAGGATTTGTATAGACATTGTCGTGTACATCCATGTACTAATTAATCTTGATATTCTACCGTCACATAGACTGAAAAAGCTACACCTGCGGTGGATGAGATGCCACACTAACAAATAACAGATCGATTCTTTCCCATTGACTTTCTATTTATCTAAGTTAATTGTTTGTAGCTATGGCAAGTGTTAGCGGACACTTGAAGTATTATGTAACATGGCGGAGATGAGGTCTTATTTAGTAAATCGAGCTGAAACTGTTTAGTTAGTAGAAAAACTATGTATGACCTGTCACACGAATGAGGGAAATGCTCTGTATTATTAAATTAACACTTGATAAGCTGTGTTAATACTATTTGAGCTCTGGATTTGTTTTCAGGATAGACTAAGCAGGTTTAAGAAGTGATACTCTGAATGTGGAGAAAAATACAATTATTCAAAGATGTTATATGCTTTTGTTGGGACACACTATTAAGAATGCATTTAGTTTTCTTAGTTCCAAAAATCTTAGTCTGTGGATCTGTGGAGGACCAACGCCGCATAACACAACACCTTGATTCTTGTACTCCCATAATAATCATAGCGAATTCTCAAATCCTGAAATTGTATTCCAGACTACTAATCTAGGAACTCTTTTCGTACTTGACATACTCATGGGGAAAAAAAGTGAATGTGAATAGCTGACACAGTTCTTCTCTTCGGTAGTGGATAAATTTTCGCGAGTATATCAATGGACGCATACATACGGGAATTGAAACACCGAATTGGGCTCTGTGAATATGGTGCGTTAGAGGAGTCACTGCTACGGGACCGGCTGGTGAGTGGAATCAAATGCGATAAGCTCAGAGACCGCTTGCTACAGACACCTAAACTGACGTTGGATGTATCATGCCAAACAGCATCATGCCAAACAGCTCACTGTTGGAAATACGGCTGAGTATGCACTAGATGCAAAATGGCAACGGGATTCGGCACGTCAATCAAGCCAGCCATCGGGATCGCAGCAGCCGTTCTACAGGCGACCGGCCGGGAGAGGCGGCCAACAGAACAGGAATGGCGGTAATCGGAGGTCTGCAGCAGTCAACGAGCTGATGATGGGCAACAGAGATGACGAGGATGAGTCGCACGGCGAGCAGGTTGATACGGATCTGTTCGTGGGAGCCGTGTCGGAGGATGCACAGGACAGTGATCACCTGTGGTACGAGACCATAACTGTGGCAGGACGCGACGTCTGCTTCAAACTTGACACAGGCTCGGAGGCCAACATAATCCCCTTCGCGAAAATGCTGTATGCACAGATCAAACAGGCGAAGTGCCACCTGGTAACGTATTCAAGGGAGCGGATCACACCTCTGGGTCACGTCGAGTTACAGGTGCGGGACCACCTGTTGCAGTTCCAAATCACGAGCAGTGGGTGTGCCATCTTGGGAAAAGACGCGTGTGTGCACCTACGACTGCTCTCGCACCATGACAGCATCCAGGCAGAGGACAACATCGATGCAGCAAATATGGTAGAGGAATTTCATGATGTGTTTACTGGTCTGGGAAAGATTAAAGTTGAAGCGAAAATTCATGTTGATAAGAATTGGGAGGGTCATCATGAGAAAGCTTTTCAGAAATTAAAGACAATGATTACGCGTGCACCCATTCTGCATTTCTATGATGTTGAGAAGGTGATAACACTGCAGGTTGACACCTCCAAATCGGGGCTGGGAGCAGCGTTGTTGCAGGAGGGTCATCCAATTGACATGGCTTCGAAAGCCCTGGATGATACGCAAAGCAGCTATGCCGTCATAGAGAAAGAGCTTTTGGTGATCTGTTTCAGTTGTACGAAATTCCACAATTACATTTTCGGGAAAAAGTAAAGGTAGAAACCGACCACAAGCCGCTAGTAGCTAGAGTGGATAAGCCTCTTCATCAACTTTCTGCTCGCATGCAACGCATGCGGATGAGATTACAAAATTATGATTTGGAGTTGGTATATGTCAAAGGCAGTGAAATGTTCATTGCAGATGCGCTGTCCAGACATCACACCACCAAGACCGAACAAAATGAGCTGTTCGACACGAAAATCAGTGTGGCCGCAGTAGAGGTGGTGCAAGGGTGCTTACAAAACATTAGGTCAGAAAGGGCAGCAGATCCCGTGCTGAAAGAAGTTGACAACGGGTGGCCTGAAGATAAGAAACTAATACAGGAATGCACTACACCATTTCACACATAACACAACAGGGAGATCTGTTGCTGAAGGGAGATAGGATAATCATACTGAAAAAACTGCATAAAACAATACTTGAAAAATTGCACGAAACATCAAGGGATAATTAAGAGTAAGTGGTTAGCAAGAGAGCATGTGTTTTGACCAGGGATGCAGACCCAGTTAGAAGATGTAATTCAGAGATGTGGTTTGTGTCAGAAATACAGAAACAAACAACATAGTGAGCAACTAGCACCTCATGATATGCCATGCATTCCATTCAACAAAGTAGGGGCAGATTTGTTTCAAATAGGAGACCAACACTATTTAATATTGGTAGACTACTTTTCGAAATACCCAGAGGTGATCGAATTACAATCGACGACCAGTAAGGCGGTCATTCTAGCGATGAAGCAAACGTTTGGGAGGCATGGAATCCCAGCGGTAGTAGTATCGGACAATGGGCCGCAATTTGCCAGCGCAGAATACAGGGAAATTTGCACGGGAGTATGGTTTTGAGTTGAGATTTTCGAGTCCACATTATCCACAGAGTAATGGCCAGGCAGAAAGACACATCCAGATGGTAAAAACAATGATAAAGAAAGCTAGACAGGAATCACAAGATTATAATTTATTTCTGTTAAATTTCCGAAACATGCCTCTAATTGGGTTGGATGCATCACCCACGCAATTGTTGATGAGCAGAAAATTGCGGTCTAAATTTCCATCAATAGACAAACACTTAAGGGCGGAAACAGTCAAAGTAGATCACGGCCAGATCAGAAACATTCAGATGAATCATAGGAAATTTGTTGACCGCCATGCAGGAAAACAGTTTCGCGAACTAAAAGCTGGCCAACAAGTTCAGTACATCACTCACAAAGGCAAATGGGCACCGGGCAAGATACAGAAAGGAGTAGGGAAAACCTCACAAAATTATGAGATACACAGTCGAGACAATGTCATAATAAAAAGAAATCGGAGGCATATATTTCCGACGCATGAGACAGGCAATCAGCATGTACAGAGAACACGAAACCGAAACCCAGACACTTAGCAACCCAGAAACACGAGTAACAAAAACAACAGACCAACTAACTATGTAACTTGGCACGGGAGAGAAGTAAGGCCGGTGAGGAGATTAGGTTATCAGTAAGCACGCTCATTAAATTGTAATCATAGGCAGAGCAAGATATGTCACGCGAAGTAGGTTATAAGAGTAATACGCTGTAGGCCGCCGATAAAGTTCAGGCGATAAAGGTTGGTTAGTCGTGTGTTAACTGCATGAGACTGTCAGTGACAGACACACACACAGACACACAGAGACACACGCACAGACACAGACACAGAGTAACACACACACAGACAGGAGGGAGAGAGGTAAGTTCAGGCGATAAAGGTTGGTTAGTCGTGTGTTAACTGCATGAGACTGTCAGTGACAGACACACACAGAGACACACGCACAGACACAGACACAGACACAGAGTAACACACACACAGACAGGAGGGAGAGAGGGTGTGTGTGTGTGTCTGTGTGACACACGCACACAGAGACACAGAACACACATAGAGACACACACAGAGTCACACACACACAGACACACACACACAGACACACACAGACACACCGAGACACACACAGACACACACAGAGACACACGCACAGAGACACAGACACACACAGACACAGAGTAACACACACACAGAGACAGGAGGGAGAGAGGGAGGGGGACAGTGTCTGTGTATGTCTCTCTCAGAGACACACGCACACAGAGACACAGAACACACATAGAGACACACACAGAGACACAGAGTCACACACACACACAGACACATGCAGACAACACAGAGACACACACACAGACACTGAGACACAGACACACACACAGACACAGAGTAACACACAGACAGACACACAGAGACACACACAGAGACACACACACACACAGACACACACAGAGTCACACACACAGACACACACAGAGACACAGACACACACAGACACAGACACACCGAGACACACAGAGACACAGACACACACACAGACACAGAGTAACACACACACAGACACAGGGAGGGAGAGGCGCAAGGAAACTGCTAGATGGCGCTGATGGTGACGTAGTTCGCGCAAAACCCACCAGGTGGGTGGCTCACAGTCGCGAATCGGACGGTATATGTGCGCGCGCCAGTCGGTATCTGTGCGCATCCCTTAGCTTCGGTTTTAATCGCGATCGGGTCGCGTCGGGCGCAAAGTTTTAGTGCGCGAGTCGTAAACGGTAGGTGTGTACCTAGCATAATAATGCCGAGCACCAGACTAAGAAGCGACAAGTATCAATTTTTATGTCATTGGTTTGACTCGATCAGGATTCGAACCCACAAACTCATGGGTTTGGATCTCCCGATCTTCCAAAACAGAAGACACCCCCGCCCCCTGTCTGGTAGTGGTTTCCTCCAAAGAAATATGTCAGAATGACCATATGTTTGACATCCAATAGCAAATGATAAAATCCAATCTTCTTTAAAGGCGTCGTTAAATAAACAAACTTTCCTTTTTTGCAAAAGGCCCGAGGAATGGCGATATCTCCCCGCCCCCCGAATAATTATTTTAAATCTAGAGGCTCCGAAATGTCATTTCCAGCTATGTCAGAAATGCTATATGACAGGTTTTTTGGGGGGGTGAGGGTGGGGGTAGGGCAGAGAACCTAGTCCTTCCCCCCTCCCCTCTAGCTTCGGTCCTGATAAGTTCACAAAAGGCAGCTGCAGTAGGTGACAGACACCACCAAAATCAACAAAATAACCAACAATAAAATATAATTATGAACATGTTTACAGCGAAACTGCGCAGATTATGTATGTGTAAATATATAGTATAGTTATACGAATCTTTCCTCAGTACATATGATGGATAACTGTTGTTTTCCCGAGGTACGAGTCTCGGATAGTCGTGGGTCAGCTCCATTTTTAGGTAGGTGGATTAGACTATGTAAGCCCAAATAAATAGCCCTGAGCTCTAGTACATCTATGTGATCGGAAATTTCATCTTCCATCCACTGACCACCAGTCGCTTGTTGGTCTCTATGAGCCCCCCATCCTTCTAGGGACACATCCGTTGTAACCGTCATATTGGGTTGATCCATTCTAATGTGGTTTGGCGAGTCATTAATGTGTGACAGCCACCACATAATATCTTGCAAACCCTCTGACGAGATGGTCATGGGCCTCTCAAATTTCCCTTTAGTGTGAGCCAATGGCCTCTCAAATGTCCCTTTAGTGCAAGTCAATGCTAAATTCTTATCTATTTCTAGTGATTTAATATGGCCTTGCCATACAGAATAGCAGGGGCATAGGCTATCATGATAGCTATTAATATTGCAACCTGTCTTATCTTTGGACTCCGTAAATGTAACAATTATACTACAGAACTCGGAGGTACGCCTAACACATTTGGGGAATCTCAAGGAAACCCAGGAAAATATCCTAACGATGTAAGTGGCTCCTGCCAAACATCTCTCCGTTTGGAAATGGGCGGCATTAAAAAGAACAATGGCAGCATTGTTCTAACAATGTTACGACACATTGTACTTAACCTGTAAATCAGTTAATATTCAATAAAAAAGTTCTAAAAACTTGATGTATGTGAATGCTAACATTAACTATACCAACATATCCATTCCAAAACGATACTAACCTGGTTGGTCTAGTAGTTAATGTAGAAAAACTGCCGGAGCTACTCAACAAACGTCGTCCCGTTGTGAGTAGATTATGCTAATTGCTGGACCTGAATGTGCTTCCTTCTCCCTGGACTACGAGTAGCCAGAGCGTAGTACCGAGGTAAGCAAAATATATGAAGTGGGCGTGTCTACTCGCCTTGAGCAATTTGCGCGCGCGCGCGATTTGCGAGCGCGCAAATTGCTAACACTTGTGCACGCGAGGGTTCCCGGTGGTAAAGCGTTGCTTGGCGACTAGCCAAGCAACGATGGGGGGTCGGGCGTTCGGGGCCAGACCCGGCGGACGTGTTTCTACACGCTCCGTCGTTTTCCACCGATATTTAGGCTTTTTAGGGTCAAAATTCTAAACTAAATTATAGAAACCACACGGGAGGGAACGGGAGACCTTTATCACTATTTATGTTGGTATCCATGTTAGTCTTTGGTTAAGAATAAACCGTGAGCTCTTGTGAAGGTGAATCAGGACGTTCCTTGCATTCTTTACTATCCTCCAGTCTTATTGTAGATTAGCCGCTATGGAACCTTGATATTCGATTGCTTTCTATGAACTGAGAGGCCTTAAGCCTAAGTCGGCCTTCTGCAAGTAATGCACCCCTCTGCGGGAATCAAATAACTGACGCATTCACAGAATTAACGTAGTGTTACTTTTAGGCTACAACCACGACGTATAATGCAAACTAAATAGTAGAGACAGCGGCAGCAACTCGTGCTGGACTGCGCATATTTGGATTCAGTTAGTAACATTCATAATATCTCCAACGACGAAGGGGGCAGCCAGTAGTTGAAATAACCTAATATAAATACACTTTAGGCCGATAAATGCGCACGATGGCAAATCTAGTATTTAGACGATACTCTGGCTGGCACCTTCAGTCCGGGGCGGACACCAACGACGGACAACGCGCAGGCGGGAGGTAAGGCTACAACGGCGGCGGCTGGCCCAAGGAAATTCACATGGAAACAATTAATTATATTAACACGTAGGCTCGCCTTAGGCGGGGGCGGAAAAGCCGTACGGTTAAACTGGTGCCGTGACCAGGATTTGTAAGGAGTGTAATACCTTTTGATTCATCTTCTGTACGCGAATTTGAAATTTTAAAAACAAACGGTGCGTGGTTATAGTGACAGCGCATTCGTTATGTGACAGTGACGTACGGGCTCTGCGCTAGCGCTGCAAGGCGCCCCCTGACAATTTAGGGAGTACTGGGAAGGCATTAATATACGGGATATTAGTGTTGACTAAATTTGGCTCCTGTTATGTTTTGCGGCTAGCCTTAAAAACATTTCGCCGCGAGGGTATAATCCTTGAGTCCTCGGTGGGTACCTCTACGCGAATCGTGGCCTGAGGAGCGTAGATCCACAATAATGGCGTGCCTTTGTGTCGCTCCGATTGGAGGAGGCGTACGGGACGTGGACTAGCTATCCCGGCATGAGGCCTTACGCGCATTATATTTAGTTAGAGTTTTAGAAATTTGCTACTGCGGCCTTGCCGATATTAGGATCGGTCAGATGGTGAGATTAAGTTAGGCCGGAGGCAGTAGCGTTGAGCTAGCCCGCTTGTTTCTATTTGTTACACGGTATCCTAGCGATGTGGCACGTCGCGATAGGGAGATGACATCAGAGGGCGTATTTGGAGCATTAGGTCAGTAGTCCAGTGGCTGCTCGACTGATTGGTCAGTTTCCTCGCGTGCTGCGTGTGTCACATTTTTAGATTCTTTTATTCGCTCTGTTTTGTTTAACAATAGTAGTATACCGTTTTCTGTTCCCTTATTGGGGGACTGATTAGATATCAGGAAATCAACAGTTTTTGTTAAGCTATTCTAAATTACGGGTATATATTCTAAGTAATAACAAGAACACGAGTAAGGTAGACGGATTGAACTATCTGGGTATTTTTCTGTCAGTTTCCCTTAGTTGCTCACATTTATTCTGGAATATCGTTTATTTTCATCTTCCTCGGGGTTTTTAGGATTTTCGGCTAGTTTGTTCTTTTAGGAGACTCGTCTTCCTAAATAGCCACATATCTAAAAAATTCTATATATACATTTAAAAAAAAAAATAATACATACATATATATATATATATAAATAGACAAATAATAGATAAATTCGTTGTAGTTAAATTCGTATGAGACAGTCTCCACACACACCAGAAAAATAAGGAAAAATCGGAGGAAGTGGAAATTTACCCAAAGGGGAAAGATCAGCAGCTCGCAGGTTACTTGGACTACGAGCTGGCGAGAAAGAAGGAGTTGGGAGATGGGCCGCCCCCCTCGCGTCGCAGTTGTCTGCGCTCAGCAGCGACTGTGACAGAGGAGGGAGAGGCGCGCGAAACACCGTCCTTGGATGGTGTATCTGTTGAATCGGACAGTGTCCGTAGTACCGGGGTCTCACCCTTCCAATTTACGGCGGAACCAGTCCGGCCTGATGGGGCATTCCCCCAATCTGCAAAGGTTGACCCAGCTCCGGCTGGTAAGACCAGTTTGCTTACAGTACCCTCGTTGGCGTTACCGACCCCGTTGAATGCGCGCGCGCAAAATGCGCACGCACAAAATCCCGAGGTTACTGAAGGGGCGAAAAAAGCGCTCAGGGTCACTCGTGAGGAGGGCAGCCTCTTTTCTTTCCTCCCGAGAGAAAAGACGGTTGCCACCCCGGCCCTGTCGCTGCCACCTCCCATAATGGATGTATCATATATGGTCCCTGCTGCACAGCCTGCTGGTCAATGCGACCAGCTAGCAAAGCTAGATGAGCGCGAAAGGCAACTCCTCGCGCGCGAAAATGAGCTGCAAGCCCAATGGCAAGCATTGGCTGAGTGGCGTGCACACGATGCCCATGGGGGGGTGGCGTGTCCACTCGGCAAGCTAGCGCGCAATTCGCGCCCACGGGGCTTGCCCCTACCAATGCCGCCCAGGCTGGCCAACTGCCAGCGGCTGGCGTCCAGGAGGAAATCACAGGTGTCGACTCCTTGGCGACACACGGTTTTACCATTGCTGAACAAGCTCTGATCAAGAATAACCCAGCTATTCGCCGGGCTGTAATGGAGGCATCCAATATTAATCCAGGTATTGGCGCCTCGGCTGTCAATCGGTCTCTATATCTACGTGACCGTAATATAAGTGTTCACGAGCAGTATCAACCGGCTAGGGTTCGAGCTGTGGAAGTTCCCCCCTTCGACGGTATCAACCAAGATTGGGAGGCATGGTGGGAAAAATTCAGTAAGGCCATGTCAGTTAATCGGTGGAACGAGACCACTGCTCTAACGCGCCTTTTGCATTTGTTACAAGATGGCCCTGGCCAACTCGCAGTAGACAGGTGGGAGCAAGATAGATGCGCCACCTTAGATGAGTTAGTGGAAGCACTAGCGTGGCAGTTTAAAGGGATGGACCCCTTATCCAAGTGGGAGCTCTTTGAGAAGAGATATCAGCGTCCTTCAGACTCGGCAAATTCCGTTTACTACGGCATGATGCTCGAGTCAGAAGCCAGGAAAGCTGGCCTAGGTTGTGGTATGTCGCAAGACCGTGAGGAACGCGATATGATCTTTAAGCAATGGTCTCCTGGTAAGCATACCATGGAGGACGTTTATCAGATGTTACGCAATTATGCAGCCAAGGCCCGTATGGGCCCGGCTAAACGCGCAGTGGCGGGAATTGCTTCCGCCTCTGACGACTTGGCGTATGGGAATAATTCTCCATACGATGATGGTAATGTAGGTATTAGTGCATCCAATGGTCAGGGCTCTCGACCCTACAACAATAGGCCAAATCAGTCTGGAAAAAAGAACTGGGTGGATAGACGCCCAGCATTTAACCCTGACATACAGGGTAGATCCACGGGGTCGTCCACAAGAACAGCTCCAGGGCGCGCACGTGTCACGGAGGATACGGAATGTTTCAGGTGTCGAGGCTTCGGCCATATGGCATTCCGTTGCGCCGTTGCAAAACCTCGTTCCATAGAACAAGCTATGGTAGTAGGTGATCGCCAGGGGCGCGATAATACTCGCCACGACCCTAACACCCTGGCCAAACTACTAGCGGCTAGTGGCGCGCAAATCGCGCGTGATGGTAAGCCTCTGCCACCGGCTAGAGCCTATATTGCGCCCCCCAGCAAAAATGTCGCGGCCATGCCTATTGAAGGCATGTCCCCTGAATTCCTAGCCGATGCTGAGTATTTAAATTAAATACAGCTGCAACGCCGGGAGTGTTGTCAGCTTTGCTCCATGAGGGGAACCTTCCCGGCCCACCTGTTCTCAGTGGTGCCCAACCCTCATCACACCAGGTCTTGGGTGACTGGTGTCCCTCAGTGGGCGATGCCACACACGTGCCATGCACCGCTATTTGCGTCCGCCAAGTTTTCTTGGCGGGTATGCGGTCGTTGTGCTCACATACCATGAGTAGCAACGAACCGGATTTGTGTATGAGCTACATATTAAAGAAAACTGGGCTGGACTTACATAATACAGGGGAGCGAGACCAGTTCGCGATGAATATCTTCCCTCTTAATGGAAAACGATGGTACATTCCAATCGAAATTAGAGGATCCAAAGGATTCTTCCTCGTTGACACGGGGGCAGCAATGTCAGTAATAGGAAAAAGATTCTTCGATAACCTAAAGCTGACTACACGTAATCTGGTTTCTGATGTGAGACAACTTAGTGTGACGGGTCTAGTGATTCCACAATTTGGTTGCACAGATATTCCGTTGGGTATCGCCAACCAGATATTTTACTCACCAGTATTAATTGTTGACGTACCCGAAGATGGGATACTAGGGAGTGACTGGATGTCATTTCATGAAGCCAGCCTGTCTCCACATAATGGGCTTTTTGAAGTACTACAACCATTTAACTTAGTCACGCATTGTCAACTCAGAACAGATTGTGGGTTGGCGTACCTGGCTGAAGATGTGACTATAGCTGCTCATCAAACTGTGGCAGCTTTGATTACCACCCGGCATATAGAGGGGGAAGGGCAGTGTCTTATCGAGCCTGACCCTGACATGCTGGGTCCCATCGGCCTAACCGCGGCTCCTTCTTTAATTAATGGGTCTGCCAGCGCGGCCTTACCACTATGTAATACCACCGACGATTGTGTCCATTTGCTGCAGGGTCAAATTATTGGCAACGCAGCAGAGGCCAGATCACATGGTGCTATTAATAGTCCCACGGCCGCACTGGTGTTCGACTTATTAAAAAGGGAGAGAGGTGTAGAGGGATTTGGTGGATCCCCTGAACCGGCTTGTCCTGTGGACAGAAAGCAATTTACTGGCGTACCACAGATCCCTGATTTTATATTATCCATGGCGGAGGCTACTCACGTGGATAGAATAGAGGATAAAAGGAAAATTGCAGAGTTTCTTTTTGAATTCTGCGATATATTTGCTAAGCCCGATGCCAAATTGGGGTGGACTGACGTGGTACAGCACCACATAGACATCGGGGACAACGCCCCCTTCAGGATACCCTATCGCCGATTAATGGACTCCAAGAAACAAGCCCTGGAGGATGAAGTTGCCAAAATGCTGGCGGCAGGTATTATTACAGATAGTGAAAGCCTGTATAGTTCGCCGGTTCATCTGGTTACCAAAAAGGATGGAACCTGGCGATTTTGCATCGATTATCGCAAGTTAAATGCCATGACGCGGAAAAATGCATACCCTTTGCCGCGTATAGATGAAAGCCTGGATAGCCTGGGAGGAAACAAGTGGTTCTGCACTTTGGATCTTCAATCAGGATACCATCAGGTCGCCATGCGACATGAGGACCAAGAGAAAACGGCTTTCACGACTCATATAGGCCTATATGAGTGGAAGGTAATGCCTTTTGGTCTCTGTAATGCTCCTGCTACCTTTGAGAAAATGATGGCAGAAATGTTGAATGGTTTACTATTTACTCACTGTTTAGTCTATTTAGACGACATTATAATATTCGGCGACACAGTTTCAACGTGTCGTGATAATTTAAGAGAGGTTTTTCTGAGACTGCGCAAATATCAGTTAAAACTTAAACCGTCCAAATGTCACTTATTCCGTAGGGAGACAGAGTATTTGGGCCGTATTGTTTCTGGGGAAGGCATCAAAGCTGATCCAAAGAAAATTGAGGCAGTAACCAATTGGCCTGCGCCTAAGTCTCCCAAGGAGACTAAAAGTTTGCTGGGGTTTGCTTATTATCGAGAGTTCATCCCACACTTTGCTAACGTAGTCGCTGCCATACAGGACGTGGCTAATGTTAGCACACAAGCCTTTGACTGGGGGGAACCCCAGGAAGAGGCGTTTGAGAATTTAAAACGATTATTCCTAGTAACACCGGTGCTGGGTTACCCACGGCCCAGTGGGCAATTTATCTTGGACACCGACGCCAGCGTATTTGCTATTGCAGGCGCATTAAGTCAGATCCAGGATGGAGTTGAGGTGCCCATCACGTTCGCCAGCAACCGGTTAAGTGCCTGTCAACGGCGTTATTGTACCACTAAAAGGGAGTTAATGGCAATTGTCGTCTATACTAAGAAATAGCGACATTATTTCTGGGATTCTGAATTCCAGATCCGAACAGACCATCACTCATTGAAATGGTTATTAAATTTTAAAGAGGCAGAGGGAATGATAGGGCGGTGGTTAGCCTGGTTATCTGAATTTGGCCTAACCAACACGCAAATTACTTACCGACCCGGCCCTCAGCATATTAACGCTGACGCACTAAGCCGCATCCCAGTCCGGCGTTGTGGTATTCCAGAATGGCAGGACTGTGGTCATAACGCGGTCGTTGCCTCTCTGAGTCATGATACAGAAGTTGAACATAATTTTATATTCTGGACACAGGACGTAATGCGTCAGGCCCAAGCCAGTGACGAAACCTGTTCAACTGTAGTTACCTTGTTAAATGCGCACACCGTGAGACCATCTACTGATCTCACCAGTCGGGAAAGTGCGGAAACCATCAAATTGTTAAACCAATGGGATCAATTAATTTTGGTAGACGGATTGTTATGCAGAAATGCGCTAGACAGCAATTCCCTTACCACTCATCAACAAATAGTTATTCCTTTTCTCCTCAGGGAGGAGATACTAGAGTTCTGCCACAGCCACAAAACCGCCACACACTTTGGGAGAGAAAGAACTCTCGACAAACTACGCGCGCGATATTACTGGCCTGGCATGAACGCCAGTGTACGCGATTGGGTTAAAACTTGCCCAAAATGCGCTCTGATAAAACCAGGGCTCGGTATGGCTAAAATGCTGTTACAGCAACAGATGACTGGCCAACGTTGGGGACGATTATCCTGTGACTTTGTCTCGGGATTTAAGCGTACTATCCGAGAGAACTTAGTAATGTTGGTGGTTCAAGACCATTTTACTAAATACGTGCAAGTCTATCCATTATGTAATCAAACGGCAGTAGTGGCAGCACAAGCCTTGGTAGACAACTGGGTGCTCATTTTTGGGGCCCCCATTTCGTTACACTCTGATCAGGGTAGGGAGTTTGAGTCGGAATTATTCCAGGCTATGCTTACACTCATAGGCTGCTATAAAACCCGCACAAACCCGTACTGTCCTCGATCAAACGGCTTAGTAGAAAGATTCAATAGGACCTTAATTTCAGCCCTGGCTTGCATGGTTAATGAAGACCAAAGCGACTGGGATTTGCAGGCCAAGTATGTGGCCCACGCATATAATTGTACCGTACACGCTTCCACGGGAGTCACTCCAAATACACTGGTGTTTGGGGAAGAATTGCGCCTACCTTGTGATTTACAATTTGGGGTGCTAAATAAACATTCAGACAATTCGTGCACACCGGCTTTCGTCCGATGGCTAGAGTGTTGTTTCCACAATGCGTACGGCCGAGTGCGCAATAACACAGAGAAAAGTATTCGGAGGAATAAAAATTCTTATGGAAATGCTGACTTTCCTAGATTTGCAGTGGGGGATTTGGTACTTAGATATCATGCTCCTACCGTGAATATTAAACTTGCGCCTAACTGGGATGGTCCCTGGGAGATTATACAAGTCGTCTCTGACACGACGGTTGTAATTCAAACGGCCGACTCAGCGGCTCGTAAGTCAAGCACGGGCCGTTTGAAATTGTACACCAGCCGCGATTAGACCTCCCATGGGGAGCGCGACCATAAATTAATTACGCACTCCCCTGACCCGACCCCGCGGTCGACCTCTCCCACGCAGGAGCCATGACTCCGGGTCCTAACGACCGTTAGGTCGTAAACAAGATCAAGGCGGCAGCTGCTGCGACTTGTCTGGGTGAGACGTTACTTGAGGCGGGAACCATATCGTTTAAACTGGTAAGTAAATCTTTCGTACATATCTACTGGAGAAGCCTAAGATACAAACGAGGGAGAAAATACACAACCCGGCCAGTAGACTCACATACAGCATTTATTTACATTGATCTATATACAAGGTGATAATCGCGTACCGTGAACTGTGTATAGAATGAACATGTAGATACAAATGTATATATACCTCTTGGTACATCGAGGTATTTCGAGTAAATGTATAAAATTCATAAGTGGTTAAATTGCGCGCCCGCCGAGGCTAAAAAAAAAAAGGGTAATTCACAACCCGTTTACTCGGCACATATAGCATTTATTCCCAACACTCCCGTAATAGTAATTATGCGCATACAATACTTACATATATTTACATACCGTTAAATTATATTTTACACCTTTTGGCTCTAAACCTCAAATTCTAGCGTGTCGTTCGATTTTGCCAGTTTGCTTTCTAGTAAACCGGGCACTCTCTCTGGTGGGTAGCCACCTTGTGGTGAGGGGTCGGTCGTGCGCGTTTTGGTCTTAATCGGTTAACTTCTGTTTTAAATTCTTTTAAAAAAAATATATATATATAAGTAAATCAAGAAAGAAAGAAATAAAGAAAGAAATACCCAACTGAGGTCAAGGACACGTAAGGCGCTGAAGCCTTCAGTCTCACCAGCGGGAAGTTCTACTCCAGCGAAATCCACTGGCACCTGTAAGGCTGCGCCGTGGAATCCAGAATTTGGGACGATCCAGAATTCGGGACGATGGCGACTCCTCTGGATCACTTAGGCCGTAATCGATTAACACGACCCGAGCGACTAGGGCCACCCGAGTCGTCAGAATTTCAAATCGAACACTGCGAGTAGAGTCGACAAATACACGTGCCGTGTGCAAAACGATCCGACCCAAGTAACCCACCTCCTAGCTGGGGTTGACTATGAGCGATGACGTCACATTTGTGCTGGTACCATCCTGCAGGATAACAGCCACCAGTACCAGTCATACATGTTTTTTTTAAAGAATAACTTAGATTAATGAAATGGAAATATAGATAAACTAGGCCATCATAAAATACTTTAAATCCTATTTTGCTGTAGTTTTATCGATTATTAAAAAAATAATACTAAAGTGTCCACCCGAGCGCGGAGAATCCTATTCGATTATTCGACCCGAGTCTGTAGGATGTGCGCATGCGCCAAAAAGTGGCTCGGGTGACCAGAGTCGATTAATCGATTACGCCCCTACAGTCAGGTGAGTTATTATGGGATAGCGATATCCCTGAAGCTACTATCCCTGAGCGGTACCCGCTACCGTTAATTGTGTATATAATCGATAATTGTGTATATAATGGTGTATATAATCGCCGGAGTATTGGACCAGTCTCCATTAAACGTGCCGCTGAGTTGGGTCTGGTACAGGAGGCTGTAATGAAGGAGCGGTACTTTGACCCTCCACGCCCTGCACGTAGACTGGCTATGTATATGTTGGAACCCACAGCTACTGGCGGGAGCAAGTTGTGCCTTCCCCCTCTCTGCAGGGACGATGGGGGAGACTACGACGGGGAAGACTGGGTCGACGACGACCAGTCTGGCCTGGAACCATACGTTCAAAAGATTGCTCACCTGACGTTTGTACCCCCTATTGTGCCATGTGCTGCACACCGACACTCGAGAGATCGAGCAGATACCGGTGTCAGACTGGAACCGCATGACTTCGAGTCAGCGATCTATAAATAATCTATCCTTGATGATAGATCTAGAGGCCACGGTCCCACCCGTGGTTTCATCTGGTAGTTCTCCAGTGGCCCAGTCCTGGGCTGACAGTGAGACGACGGCCCCTCCGGTGACTCCAATGGACACAGAGGACGGCTACACCTTGGTCGCCCCCCCCCCCCCCCCGGCGCCCAAAGGATCAAGTTGTGGCTGATGGACCTGCCTGTTCATCTCCAGGTAAGTCGGCTGAACTTAAGCGACTTCTACCATAATTTAAAAAAATAAAAAAAATAAAAATGCCATAAATATATAACGTATATATAACGAATCTAGGGGTAATTGTGCGCCTAGAAACTAACAAAAGAAGTAAATAAATAAATAAATAAAAATGAAAAATAATAAGAAAATTAAAAAAAATTAAAGCAATATATTCGACTGTCCTGAGGGTGGTATATCCTGCCCGCACTACCAAGTGACCGCCCGCATACATCCTATGAATGCTCTAGCCCACCGCCTCTTGGTGGAGCCCGTGGCATGCACCCCATCCACTAACCGTTCATACCGGTGGACGGGGTGCAGGTCCGTCCCCGGGTGAATATGGAGGGCCAAATCGGCGGTGGGCTCCCCGTCCTCCGCGTTGTGGCGCCTCAACACTCCGTTGTAAAGTGTGACCACCGTCTCGACTATCCCCTGGAATAAAGGAAAGGCGTTAGATATGACATTATGGGAACCTACGGAGGTAGGATACGCGAGGGTTCCCCCTCGAAGTGCATGCTCACCTGTTGGGAGTGCGGGGGGTGAGTGCGGTGGTATTCTGCATGCTGCCTGGCTGTCATGCGGCGCCGCGCGGGATTGCTGGTGTCCCGCAGGTTCACCCCGGCGATGGTGGCGTATGATATGCGCCACATGTTGACGGTCCGTAATAGGGCCACCGACTCCTGCCGCTCCACCGCCAGAGGACCGAGTAAACCAAGAAAACTGTCCCGCCGGGCAATGGTGGTGCGGGTATGGCGGTCCCTGGCGGTGATACTACAAATCCCGGCGGCCAGGATCACGTAATTGGGGTCGAAGGTCCTAAAACAGAAAAAGTTATATGAAAAAAAATATTATAATAGATTTTGGGCATACGCGTATGTACTGTGCATACGCGTATGTACTGAACATACGCGATATTGTACATACGCTATATCTTCCCTGCGTAGTGTACCATATACATATTGTGCATACGCGTAGTAAACCGTATATTCCAGAAAGAAAATATTGTATATACGCGTAGTGAAACCTTAATAACTTTGCGCGTGTCAGAGCTCGTCCAGTGTTAACCTTACCGTAATACATAACCCTTATTATCGTGCGCGTTTTGCGCGCAGGCCCACTTACTGTAATACATTACCCTTATTATCGTGCACGTTTTGCGCGCATGCCCAGAATGGGAGAGTGAATCTCGGTGGTCGAGATATTAAGTAGTTAATTCTGCACGCCTGTGTAGGGGTTCGTATTACTGGGTACTGGGAGCATATGTTTGCGGCTATTGGGATACATAACTGGATCCATATGTATGTTGCTGGCCTCGTAGAGGCAGCCATTTTAGAAGACGGCCATTTTTATGTAGACGGTACTTGGTGTAAATAATAATGTCGCACTTACTGCAGTTGGTGGAGAGATTGCCGCACGGCGAGAAGGTATCCCTTCCCCGGGTTCACATAGACCCTCCAGTCGAACTCCCCGGCGAGGCGGGTGAGTATGCTCTGGATCCCCGCCCCCCGGGAATCACATATGATGGCAACGCGCTGTCTATTATCTGCCATTTTTGTGAGTGTAGTGATGTGGATGTTAAGCGTGAGGTGACGTAGTAATTCCACTGCACGGATATGACGTAATCCCTCTGTGCGCACGCCAGTAACTAGTCACGGGTGACGTCACAACTCGGCGCGCATGCCAGTAACCAGTCGCGGGTGACGTCACAACTCTTTGTTTACTTTCAAATCTTCATTTTCAAAGGTGGCGTATGATATAGAATTCGTGCTTGTGCGTTCCAAACTAGCACTGTTGTGGAACTAATAAAATATATCTGGGGAGGGTGAACCAATGAAAAGTCACCCGGCGATATTATACGAGTCCTACGTGCATATGAGTTACTGCGTTAGCCGAACAAATCCGGTGACCGTGTACGCGTATATTCGCGAGCGCTGCATTCAGCCTCTCGTTCTAATTAGGCCATCTACCAAAAGCGGCCCGGTCGGCATGGTTACCCGTGACCTAATAGAATATCAGACTAGGTCAGCGCGCATTTGCCGGCTTCTGATTGGTCAAGGGCTCCCAGGAACGCGCTCGCGCGCCACCCCACGGGGGAAAAGAATATTCGGATCAGTCTTCACTTGGCATCTACCGAGTGAAGACCCCTTTTTGGCTTACACATCAAATTCTAGCATGTCGTTCGATTTTGCCAGTTTGCTTTCTAGTAAACTGGGCACTCTCTCTGGTGGGTAGCCACCTTGTGGTGAGGGGTCGTTCGTGCGCGTTTTGGTCTTAATCGGTTAAACTTCAGTTCCAAATTCTTTAAAAAAAAAATATCACCCATCGAGTTGGGCGAGTTGAAGACCTGATCGCATAGCGATCAGGCATGGCGTCGGCTTCCTCCGCCGTTGGAGGATCGGGTGAGGGACCCGGAGAAAACCCTTTAATGTGCCATGTGCTGCACACCGACACTCGAGAGATCGAGCAGATACCGGTGTCAGACTGGAACCGCTTGACTTCGAGTCAGCGATCTCTAAATAATCTATCCTTGATGATAGATGTAGAGGCCACGGTCCCACCCGTGGTTACATCTGGTAGTTCTCCAGTGGCCCAGTCCTGGGCTGACAGTGAGACGACGGCCCCTCTGGTGACTCCAATGGACACTGAGGACGGCTAAACCTTGGTCGTCCCCCGGCGCCCAAAGGATCAAGTTGTGGCTGATGGACCTACCATCTCCAGGTAAGTCGGCTAAACTGCAGCGGCTTATCTCTTCAGAGCCTCCAAGGCGGTCTCCTCGACAGAGGTCAAGGACACGTAAGGCGCTGAAGAATTCAGTCTCACCAGCGGGAGGGTCTACTCCTGCGAAATCCACTGGCACCCGTAAGGCTGCGCCCGTGGAATACGTTTCGGACGAGGAGGATATACCTCAGGTCAACGTCCACGACGATCCAGAATTCGGGACGATGGCGACTCGTCTGGATCGCCTAGAGTCGGGTGAGTTAAAATGGGATAGCGATATCCCTGCAGCTACTATCCCTGAACGGTACCCGCGTACCGTTAATTGTATGTATAGTCTCCATTAAACGTGCTGCCGAGTTGGGTATGGTACAGGAGGCCGTAATGAATGGGCGGTATTTTGACCCTCCACGCCCTGCACGTAGACTGGCTATGTTTATGGAAAAACCCACAGCTACGGGCAGGAGCAAGTTGCGCCTTCCCCCTCTGCAGGGACGATGGGGGAGACTCGGACGTGGAAGACTGGGTCGACGACGACCAGTCTGGCCTGGAACCCTACGTTCAGAAAATAAACGAGCTCATCCTCACCAACCATGAACTGATGGGCTCGCAATACCGCCAGCAGGACATTTCTCACCTGAAGTTTGTGTGCCAGACATTCAGGCCACAAGACAAGTGTCCTTTCTGCAGATACTTTCTGCATCGTGGATCCGCCGTACCAGTCAATCTGACGAAGCCAGAGCGGAAGTACAACCGCTGGGACGTGCTAGCTCGACACATCTGTGAAGAGCATCTGTACACCGCTCCCAGGTGGTCGTGTGACGACCACGAATCGACCGGTTGCTCCTTTGCCAAAAAGGGCAAGCCTTTCTCCACCCATCGGAGAGGGCTCATGTTGCGCCATTTGCTTTCTTACGGCATTTGCGCCAAGACGGGACACAAGCGCCCGCAGAATACAATCCAGTAGTTGGCGATGGTGGCAAAGGATCCGTCCTTGTCTGACCGATGCCGCTACACGTATAACCCGGATCATGAGGTGGTGAGGTCACCAGTCCGTCGAGGAGACGCTGCGACTTTCACGCACAGAGCACACCGTGGCGGTGTGCTTATATGGTGGTGCTTGCGAGGTGGACAAATCACACTTTTTCCGTGTTCGTAGGAGCACCCAAGAGCGACTGGACGGAATCACCCGTCCTGAGCGTCCTGCAGGCCGCGGATCTCGTCCCAGTCGAGGTAGGCCACAGCCACCTTCACCGCGGGGAAAACCGAGCCGGGTGTGTCTTATGCCCGGGCACTAGAGGAGAGTATCGCGGAGGATCCTCCTTTAATCAAGACTGCAGCGCAAATCGCGCACGGCAACAAGCTCGAGGAGTTCCGCGAGGCAGAGGGCCGGCGACTGGCCGCCCTCAAACCCAAACCACAACCGGCAGCTGTAGCCAAGGCTTCCACCAGCCAGGCTCAACCGGTGAGGCGCAAGAGCGCGAAACCGCTGGACCCGACCATCCCAACGGTTGGTCCAGTTTCCGAGTCCGTCCGCCGCGATTTGAAGCGCCAAGCGGAGGCGATGAGTGGACCTGCTCCTACCCAGGAGCACTCCTCCACCCATCTTCCAAGTTCCTTCTCCCCGGACTTATCTCCGGTGGCGAAGAAGCGTCTGATGGATCGGTACGTTGGCCTACCGCCTGCCGTCCAACGGTCCCTCGAGCTGGACTCTTCTAAGGAGTCAGTCGAGGGCATGGAGATGTTCATGTTCGTCGTCGAACAAATGAGCACATCCTGGCTTAACCGCCTGGAAGAGGCGCGGGTCTCCTACTCGGAGACCATCTGGACGGAACACCATGAGGAGTTCCAGAGAAAACTGGAGGAGGAGAAATCCAAGACCAGGGAGGCGGAACAGAGGTACCGCTTCATGTTGGAGGAGAAGGACCGCCAACTATGCAAATGGGAAGAGCACAATATGTGATTCTCATTCGCCTTTAATGAACCAGCACTGGAATGGGATGGGGATCTATCTAAGATAGACCTAATCCGTGTACTGAAGGAGAGACTACGCGTCCTCCTGCCACCTGGAGACCAGAGGTCCCAGGTTACAGCGGCTGGCGACCAGGCGACGGTCGCCGGGAAGTCCTCGGCTTCCCCTAAAGCTCCTTCTGCGCCGAAGTGGCAGCCAGGGAGCCGCCGGCCGACTCCGATAGGAGCGTACATGGCATCCCAAGCACCAGCATGCCTGAAGATGCCATCACCGGAACCTTCCCACAAAGGGAAGACCACCCGCCCTAAGGGCAAGTCCGCCAGGGCAAGCCCTGCGGCGCCTCCAGCCCCGGCGACTCCACCAAGGGCTGAAGTCTCAGAGACCAGTCCCAAGGTGACTGGTAACAAAAAGAGGACGCCGCGCAGCCTGGACACTGTGCTGGCCAAGATCGCGGCCGCCGTCCAGCTATCAGGGTCGCCCGCGAAATGCGAGCCGGAAGCGGCTATTCCGATAGCGCTTCCGCCCGTTCCATCACCCGCGATGGGACACATTGAGGAGGGAGATCTGGATCACTCCCCGTTCTCCATCTTGCCGGCTGACGGACATTCCGTCCTCAGCGCTATCCCGATTGACGTCTCCTCAGGAGAGGAGGACTTCTCGGACGCTTGCTCCGGGGTCACTGAGGTAAGTGACATGGGAAACCCGGCCGATTTGGGCCTGGGGGAGCCCATGGACATGCTTGTGGACTACGTGTCCAATTACGCTTCGTTAGCGGGCCAGGAGGAGGATCCACTTCCCCCTGTCACTCTGGACCCGCCAGTAACGTAACAGCCCATTTTATTTTTGGTGCTATTACACGTGTATATATAATATAAGTTTGTAAATTAGTAAATAAACCAAACATAGTATTACTATATAACGTGTATATAAAGTTATTGTCATGTATATAAATTGTACATAGGCTCCTAGTGGCCAAAATAATTATTACCACATATAATTGTATATATACCTCCTTGTATATAGAGTTATATTATAAAAATAATTATTATCCCGTGTATATATAGTTGTATATATACCTCCTTGTATATATAATTATATTATGAAATAATTATTATCGCGTATATATATAAAAATTTTATATATACATCTTTGTGCATAGCCAATATTGGTAAACAATTATTCCCGTGTATATTCCAGAATATATATATACGTCCCTGTACATAGGATCATACTGTCCCCCATATCCCTTTAAAAATAGTTAGCACATGGGCCACTAAATTGGGTGTCAGGATATGAAGCAGTTTCATTTTCAAAAGTTCCAAATTAATAGGCTGATCCTTGGTCAATCATACACACCTGTTATAATCTAATCTCTGTCTTTCTCTTCCATACGCATATTACGTCACATAACATGTGTTCGTGAGCCACGGCTTCACCAAGTCGTGCGCGCGTTTCGCGGGGGAGCAGCAAGCGCGTTCTGGGCCATCGCCAGTTTACGTGGCATCGCGCATGCGTTACAGAAGTGGCCAGGTGGCGCATGCATGTATAATCAACTTCTCCCTGGTAGGACTCGCGTCAAATCTATATATTGACATGCATGTGTTTGTCTGTGGTGACTAACAAGGCTCACAACAGTGGGTTAAAGTTGCATAGTCCGATGGCGTTTGAAGTTATGCCTTATTTTTTAGATAAATATATCAAACTGATCATTAGCCCGGAGTAATTTTGATGAAAACTTGCTAATTTCGGACAATTTGAGCTGAAGGTAGGTACCGGCAGCACCCATTAAAAATCCAGGAATGGTACTTTTCTCATCAATATTCACATGCTTGTAACTATTTCTGTATGTATATGATTTAGATGAAATTACATAACCTAGAACATAAACATATGTTCTATCCGATGGTGTTGTTGGATAGAATATAGAATAAGTTTGTATTTAAGTAAACTCCATTTGTATGATGAGTGTATTTAGTGAATATTCCTTCATTACTGATGTAAATGAAAATGACTGCGAAAACAGGGTATTTTAATGGGCTCGCGCTTCCTTGCACTACCCCGTAGAAAGTCAAGGATGGTATCACAAGAAGCGCAATGACCTCAGCTTTCTAACCATATAGGTTTGCCACGGTCAAAAAGGTCAATTTCTGCAATTTAAATATTTTAGAAAGTTTAAAGCCCATCTACCTTCACCGCGGGGAAAACCGAGCCGGGCGTGTCGTATGCCCGGGCACTAGAGGAGAGTATCGCGGAGGATCCTCCTTTAATCAAGACTGCCGCGCAAATCGCGCACGGCAACAAGCTCGAGGAGTTCCGCGAGGCAGAGGGCCGGCGACTGGCCGCCCTCAAACCCAAACCACAACCGGCAGCTGTAGCCAAGGCTTCCACCAGCCAGGCTCAACCGGTGAGGCGCAAGAGCGCGAAACCGCTGGACCCGACCATCCCAACGGTTGGTCTAGTTTCCGAGTCCGTCCGCCGCGATTTGAAGCGCCGAGCGGTGGCGATGAGTGGACCTGCTCCTACCCAGGAGCACTCCTCCACCCATCTTCCAAGTTCCTTCTCCCCGGACTTATCTCCGGTGGCGAAGAAGCGTCTGATGGATCGGTACGTTGGCCTACCGCCTGCCGTCCAACGGTCCCTCGAGCTGGACTCTTCTAAGGAGTCAGTCGAGGGCATGGAGATGTTCATGTTCATCGTCGAACAAATGAGCACATCCTGGCTTAACCGCCTGGAAGCGGCGCGGGTCTCCTACTCTGAGACCATCTGGACGGAACACCACGAGGAGTTCCAGAGAAAACTGGAGGAGGAGAAATCCAAGACCAGGGAGGCGGAACAGAGGTACCGCTTCATGTTGGAGGAGAAGGACCGCCAACTATGCAAATGGGAAGAGCACAATATGCGATTCTCATTCGCCTTTAATGAACCAGCACTGGAATGGGATGGGAATCTATCTAAGATAGACCTATCCCGTGTACCGAAGGAGAGACTACGCGTCCTCCTGCCACCTGGAGACCAGAGGTCCCAGGTTACAGCGGCTGGCGACCAGGCGACGGTCGCCGGGAAGTCCTCGGCTTCCCCTAAAGCTCCTTCTGCGCCGAAGTGGCAGCCAGGGAGCCGCCGGCCGACTCCGATAGGAGCGTACGTGGCATCCCAAGCACCAGCATGCCTGAAGATGCCATCACCGGAACCTTCCCACAAAGGGAAGACCACCCGCCCTAAGGGCAAGTCCGCCAGGGCAAGCCCTGCGGCGCCTCCAGCCCCGGCGACTCCACCAAGGGCTGAAGTCTCAGAGACCAGTCCCAAGGTGACTGGTAACAAAAAGAGGACGCCACGCAGCCTGGACACTGTGCTGGCCAAGATTGCGGCCGCCGTCCAGCTATCAGGGTCGCTCGCGAAATGCGAGCCGGAAGCGGCTATTCCGATAGCGCTTCCGCCCGTTCCATCACCCGCGATGGGACACATTGAGGAGGGAGATCTGGATCACTCCCCGTTCTCCATCTTGCCGGCTGACGGACATTCCGTCCTCAGCGCTATCCCGATTGACGTCTCCTCAGGAGAGGAGGACTTCTCGGACGCTTGCCCCGGGGTCACTGAGGTAAGTGACATGGGAAACCCGGCCGATTTGGGCCTGGGGGAGCCCATGGACATGCTTGTGGACTACGTGTCCAATTACGCCTCGTTAGCGGGCCAGGAGGAGGATCCACTTCCCCCTGTCACTCTGGACCCGCCAGTAACGTAACAGCCCATTTTATTTTTGGTGCTATTACACGTGTATATATAATATAAGTTTGTAAATTAGTAAATAAACCAAACATAGTATTACTATATAACGTGTATATAAAGTTATTGTCATGTATATAAATTGTACATAGGCTCCTAGTGGCCAAAATAATTATTACCACATATAATTGTATATATACCTCCTTGTATATAGAGTTATATTATAAAAATAATTATTATCCCGTGTATATATAGTTGTATATATACCTCCTTGTATATATAATTATATTATGAAATAATTATTATCGCGTATATATATAAAAATATTATATATACATCTTTGTACATAGCCAATATTGGTAAACAATTATTCCCGTGTATATTCCAGAATATATATATACGTCCCTGTACATAGGATCATACTGTCCCCCATATCCCTTTAAAAATAGTTAGCGCATGGGCCACTAAATCGGGTGTCAAGATATGAAGCAGTTTCATTTTCAAAAGTTACAAATTAATAGGCTGATCCTTGGTCAATCATGCACACCTGTTATAATCTAATCTCTGTCTTTCTCTTCCATACGCATATTACGTCACATAACATGTGTTCGTGAGCCACGGCTTCACCAAGTCGTGCGCGCGTTTCGCGGGGGAGCAGCAAGCGCGTTCTGGGCCATCGCCCAGCCCCATCAACCAAGGCGGCCTAGGCGATGGACCTGGGATACGTACCCTCACGGATCTGCACTCCGGACACCACACCGGGTATCGTTTGGGTTACACTGACATTCGGGGATTTTCGGGGAAGTAGAATAAAACATAAAATTGAATAAAATAAACTAATATAAATGTCAAACAATTATATCGTTCTTTTCATACCTCGCAGGAAAATAGTTAATATTTAATGATAAAAAAGGATCAGCTATACCAGTTTATAAAGAATATTTAACTCCCTTAAATACTGTAATATATAGCTAGTAGAAAATTCTCTCTGCGGGTAACAGCTAGGTTGTAGAAAATTTGTTCGTTAAAGGGCCAATTATAATTGGGATCAGTAAAAATATAATAAAAATAATAATATACTCGTAAAAATACTCATAAAAATATAAACAACCCTGGGCCTGGTGGGGAGGAGGAATTCTCATTATGAATCCTATATTCCAAATTATTCACGTCCTGAAAAATTGTTAAAGTTTATGTTCCAAATTGCTCACGAAATTAAATCCTTGGTTCATTGTAAAACAAAGTATACCCTCCAAACACCTCACCCATTTATATCAGGTCCAGGGTGGAATTATGTAAATTATTGTACATACGCGTAGTGAAATATATATCCCAGAAAGAATGTACGATATTGTACATACGTGTAGTAGACCATATATTCCAGAATGTATATTATTGTACATGCGCGTCATAAACCATAAATAGAAAATATTTTAAAAAATATGTATGTATTTTACATACGCGATATTGTACATACGCGTAGTGAAATATATATTCCAGAGAAAAAAAACATAAAATCGTTTACATACGCGTAGTAAACCATAAAAAAAAAATATTTAAAATAAAGAAAAATTAAAAAAAAATATGTATGTATTTTGCATACGCGATATTGTACATACGCGTAGTGAAATATACATTCCAGAGAAAAAAAACATAAAATCGTTTACATACGCGTAGTAAACCATAAAAAAAAAATACTTAAAATAAAGAAAAATTTAAAAAAAATGTATGTATTGTACGTACGCGATATTGTACATACGCGTAGTAAACCATGTTCCAGAATGTGAGATATTGTACATACGCATAGTGCATTATATATCCCAGAAAGAATGTACAATATTGTACATACGCGTAATTAACCATATTATTCCAGCAATTAAAAAAAAGAAAAGAAAATAAAAAAACATAATATTAACTCAATGCGCGAAAAGGAAGACAGAAGTCGGATGTGGGAAACTGAGGCATTTATTGAGACGCCTCGGGCAATATATAAACAGCAATATACAGCAATCAATATCAAAACATATAGAAGAGATATACAGGGCAGGTAACAATGCAAATATCAAAAGCTATAGAGAGGATATCGAGGGTAGGTTATATGCTGATTGAGCGTCCGGCCGAGGGAACGGCCCGAGGAGGGAGTCCTGAGGGTCTATGGAAGGGGGTGCGCCGAAGAGCCCTCCACCATAGAAAGGGAGCTAGAAGGAGATGTCGGGGAGGGGCACCCCGGCGCGCTGGCAGGCCTGGGCGGCGCCCCGGCGGAGGCTGTGCGGGGTGAAGGCCTCGGGCGCCGGGACGCCTTGGGCCTTGAGGGCGCCCCTCAGGAGCTCGGTGAGGGAGCGCGAGTCGAGGGGCCGGCCGGAGGGCATCAGGAAGGCTGGCGCGTCCTGGGGCGCGGGAGACTGGGCGAGGGCGAGCTGCCAGGCCGATACCGGGCATAGAGGCGATCCGGGGATGGCAGGGATGAAGAGGGCCACCGCACCCGAGGGCCCGGAGATTGTTTTGGAGCTCCTTATTAGGAGCCGGAGCTCCCCAGGCACGGGGCGGACGTCAGCGCGGGTCAGGGTGTGGGGGCCCCCCCACCCCTCGGGGCTCGGGGCCAGGAGGTTGGATTGGCGTAGCATGCCGAAGTACCCGAGGAGGAGGGCGGCCCGAGGAACGAGCGAGGCAGGGCCCGCGCGGGCGAGGTGGTTGATGGCAAGCGTCAGCTGGTGGGGCGTCAGGGGTGGGGCTTGACGCGGGACGTGGGCGGAGGAGCGCTCGCCCCCCCGGCAGACGTCTTTGACGAGGCGGGCGTCGAAGCCCGAGGTGAGGCCCCCCGCCCCCTCCACCCAGGACCGCGCTCCCGAGACGGCGTAATTGATGGAGGCCGGGGCGAGGGCGCGGGCGAAGAGGGAGGCGGTGAAGGCGGCGACGTCGAAGGCCGCCGGGGCGAGGGGGTTCACACCTCGGGCAACATTGAAGCTGACGAAGTCCTCGGCCTGGCGACGGCGGTTCCTCCAGGTTGCCGGAGCGAGGGCTGCGAGGCGGAGGCGGGCGACGTCATCAATCTCGGCGGGAAGGTAGCCTACAAACCGGGATGGAAAGGGAAGGCGTCATGTGATGCGGCGGTGGGGACGAGCCCGAGGCGTCCAACCTCGCTCCGGGCCGTTTCGGCCCAAGGACCGGCGAGGTGGGCGCGGCTTAGGGCGTCGGTGAGGAGGAGGTCCGCCCCGGGCTTGTGGGTGATGTGGAGGTGAAAGGAACCGGAGGCCGCCAGCAGCCAGAGCTCCCGAGCGCAGGTCCCGAGGGTGGGGTCTCGGGCGCGTCCCGACTCGAGGGCGGTGGCCGAGGCCATATTATCGGTGTAGACAACCACCGTCGCCCCCGCGATGTCTTCCGGGAGGAGAGAGTGCAGGGCGACGACGAGGTTGACCGCCTCGAGTTCGTGGATGGAAGGGAAACGCGCCCGGAACCCCGAGGAGTACCCTCGGGCATAGTAGTGCGTGGGGGAGTGGGCGCCGCCGCCGGTGAGACAGGAGTCGCACTCGATCACCCAGCGGCGGCCCTCCGGGGCCCGGAGGAGGTGGATACCGTTGGAGATTCGTCCATAAGCGGCGAACCACCTCAGATCCCGGAGGGCGTCATCGGCGAGGGTGATGGAGGCGGCGCCGAAGCAGCTGCGGAGCACCCCGAGGAGCCGAGCCATAAACTTCCGGCCGGGGAGCACGCAGCCGCTCACATGGTTGGGGCGGCCCAGGAGACTTTGCAGCTGTTGTTTCCCGAGGGTGGGCTGGGCGATGCGAGCGTCGCAGTCGTCGATGAGGGCCTGGATCTTGGCGGGGGCGACCCGGATGGTCATCGTCTCGCTGTCGAGGGCGAACCCTAGCCATAGGAGGCGGACAGCGGGAGGATGGCACTTTCCGGGTGCTACGTCGAGGCCGAGGGCAGCGGTGAGGGCGAGGAAGGCGTCGAAGGCCTGGCACGCCCTCAGGTAGGAGCCCTCGCACCCTATGAAGTCGTCGACGTAGACCAGGGCGTGGAAGCCCTGGCGCCGAATGATCCAGGCCACTGCAGCGGTGACGCGAACGCAGGCCGCGCCCGAGATGCGGCACCCGAAGGGGAGGGCAAGGTCTATGTATGTGTTGCCGTCGAGGCAGATGCCGAAGAGGGGGCAGGAGAGGGGGTCGGCATGGAGCTGGCGGTAGGCCCGGGAGATGTCGGCAGTCCAGACGTAGGCCCCGTGGCCCTGGTCGATGAGGCGGCGGCCTACGTCGGCGACGGAGGGGAGGGTGTATGCGTGGGGTTCCCCGAGGAACTCGCGCCGGGGGATGCCCGAGTTGACGCTCGCCCCCGGGGGGTAGGAGAGGTCGACGATGACCCGCCTCTTGCCCGAGTCGGCCTTGGGGCGGGTCATCATAGGGGAGACCTGGGTCCAAGGGGTGAAGGGGGGGACGGTGAAGGGGCCGATCAGGGCGCCGAGGGCCAGCTCCGTGTCGACGAAGTCTCGGATGTGGGAGAGGTTCTCGGGGGGCTCTCGGTGGTTGGAGAAGGAGGGGCGGGGAAGGGTAGAGGCGGAGTAGTTAGCGGGGAAGCCGAACTCGAGGAGGTCGAGGACGGCGGGGTCGGGGTAGTGGCGGAGGTGGGTGCGCCAGGCGTAATGTGGAGGCCTGAGGGAAGGGGAATGCGGGCGGCCAAAAAATTAGGAAGGCCCGCTTTCCGGAGGGTTGTGTAGGCATGGTTGAATGCGGGGTAGCGGGCCCACGCCTCGCCGGAGGTGTGGGGCCAGGAGGAGAGGAGGGTGGAGCGGTACTGGGAAGGGGTAGGGCCGCAGGAGGGGGCGGCTGGGAGGGTGTCCTGGAGGTGGGGGTTGATAACGTCGACGGTGGGTTCGTCGAGGGTCGGGGCGGGGGCGGGGGCTGGGTGGCGGTGGGGAGAGGAGGTGCGGTGGGGGCGGGCGAGGGGGGCAGCGAAGTCCTGCTGGGTGGGGGGGGAGGGGGAGGGTGGGGGGGTGGGGGGGGATCGGGTTCGGGGTCGGGGGGGCTGAGGAAGGCGGTGTCGCCTAGGGTGAGGTGGAAGTCTGGTCGATGTTGCTGGTAGACAGCGGGTGTAGGGAGGCGGCGAGGGCCTTGTGGGCGGGAGAGGGTTCCCGGGCGGTGGAGGCGGTGCTGGCGGGAGCGGCTCCGGTGCGGTGGACGGGCTGGGCCTCGGGGACGCTGGTGGTGCCCGGGCGGCCTGGTGTTTGGCCGGCTGGATCGGCCCGAGGAGGGGCGGAGGTCCGAGGCCGGGGGTGGTGATGTGGGGGCTGGCTGGGTTGTGGTTGTCGTCGGGGCTGGTCTCAGCAGAAGTGGGCCGGTTAAGGGCCTCCGGGCCGGCCGGGGGGCACCGGCGGACTAAAAATCTGCCGAGGTGGCGGGCATCGCGCGCTCACGGTTGCGCTTGGACATGCATACGTCCTCACTGTGCGCAGTTAACATCTTGCGCACATTCGCGCAGTAAGCGCACGTATGCCGCTGCCTGGCGCCCCCTTGGCCGTGGGCCTCCCCGGGGCGGGCTTGGGTGCAGGATGCAGGGTCCCGGTTCCACGCATTGCAAGGGGCCCCGTGGAGGTCCCTGCTGTAGGCGATCCGGGCCTCGGGCTGGGAGCGGGACTGTTGGCGGGCTCTGGCTGGGTGTGTTGGGCGGGCGGGGGCGGCTATGGGAGACTGTTGGGCGGGCATGGTGAGGGAGTCGACCCTGAGCATGTTGAGGGCTACAGGGTCGTGCCACCCCTGGGGGAGCCTTCCGTCCGCGATCCAGGAGAAGATGGACTCCGAGTACCGGCGGACGGTGGGCCAGGGGTGGATGAGGATGTCCTTCATTACGGTGAGGTGGTGGTGGTGTAGGCCCTGGAGAGAGTGGGCCGGGAAGGAAGGGTGGTTGACCATGGAGAGGAGGGCGAGGTTATACTCATCCTTGGTGGCCTCTCCGAGCTTCACCGCCATGGGATACCTCGGCGGCGTACGGTGTGCTGCGCCTCGGCGGATGCCAGTATATCGCGCACCGCGTCGGCCGCGGATGCTGGGGTATGCTCCACGGGGTCTTGACGGTAGGTGGGCGGCGGTGCCGAGCTGGCGTGGGCGCGGGTGTAGCCCTCGTACTGCGGGTGTAGGCCTCCGGGCTGAGTCGCTTGAGGTGGAGGCGGCGGCCGGCTCCCGGCTGCGGCGTGTGCCCGAGGCGCCGGGACGGGCGGGAGGCTGTAGGCGGGCTCCCGCCTGGGTGCGGGCGGGGGGCTCTCCGGGGCCCCTCGGGCGAGTCCCGTCTCGATGGCGTCCATGCGGCTGGTGAGGCGGGTGATGGCCTCGGTGAGGAGGGCCGTCTCACTGCTGGGGTGGCCCGAGGGTGCTGCGGGCGACGTCGGCGCCGTAGACGGGAGGGAGCCGCCCGGGGAGCCCGAGGAGGGTCCTGGCGTGGCCATGACGGACGTCTTGGAGGTCTTCCGGCTCTTTCCCTTTCCGCGCCCGGGCATGGTGTAAGGTCGGCCGAGGAGCAGCGATCCGAGGTGGAGTATAGCCGGGCTGGGGAGCCAAAGTAGAAGAAGGGCGGCGTGGTGGAGACTGGAGGCGAATGGCTGAAGGAGGCGGGCGGGCGGCCTTATAAGGGAGAAGGTGAGCAGTGGCAGGGAAGGCGTGAACGCTCAAGGCCGGGGGAGGGCGAGGGTGAGCAGCGGGCGTCGCGCCGCGACAGCCCGGGGTCAGGAGGGGGGGGGGACTCTTCCTTTCCTCGCATCAAGCGTAATGCTTCGCATTACGACCAATGCTAGGGGAGTATCGAACTAATACTAACAATTATAGGCGTGTCGACAGGTCAATAGAAAGTTAACGTAGAAGGTTGTGCATACGGGCGCATTTTGCGCGTATCACAGTGGACAATAGTTAGCCGCCAGCAGGCATCATTTATAAATTCAATAAGGAGTATGTAATAATAAAATATAAACACCTATGTGTAAGGAGTTTGTTTGAAGTCGTTAGAAAATTTATTGTAAAAGGTTATAAAAACGTGCGCATTTTGCGCGTGCGCAGTTTGCGCGCTTTGCAGTAGACACTAGATAAATTGTAATGTCAACATTAACCATTGTACCCCTTGTGAGGCATTCGCCGTTAATCCACAAGGCACTGCTCCTTAGCTCTTCCCATAGGATTGCTAGACTCTTGTTATGACAGCACTTCAGCTATGGCTGATAACATTGGTTACACACGCACATTCCAGCACATTTTGATGCTGTACCACAAAGCCTAACGACTACGGTCTCAGCCTGCGCTATGCACAAGGCATGCAGTTCAGCTGAATTAATTTGTAATGGTAACTAGTCAATATTAAATTCAAATACAAGGATACGTAGAAACTCATACATCACCTGAAAGGGAGGTGGTTGTGGTGCGGTGCCCCAAATTGGACACGTCTGCCGGGAGCACTTAATTATGCGAGGCCCAAGTGGCTTTTTCCATGGGCAGCGCCACAACTTCCAGTGCCCGCCTATGACTTTACGGTCGGGAGTGTAATCAAGGTACACGGTGCCCACAGTAGTAAGATCCGGTAGGGAGTATAATGAAATACGGAGCCCACCGGTCATCAGTGATGTGAGGTTTTTATTATATTTGAATTATATCACAGGCCGTTGGTGATATGCCCACACGGGCGAACATTGACCATTTACATATTTAGGCGGTGGGCGAACCTGCGTAGGCGGATTCAAACCAATGGAGCAATTTGCTCCCGGCGGCATTAGGGCCGATCTAAAGCTGCGTTTACACGGCCAAAAGTAAAACGATTCAAGACAAAGCGTTCTACCTGAAACGTTCTCGTTGTGCGTTTACACGGTGTCGTATTTTCGTGGCTTCTGCGCATGCGCGGATTTTCGCTGGTTGCGGCGATCACTGCTATTTGTTTTGTTTACACTCTGCGATTCGACGCTGATCAAGCTGCTACGTTAATATCGCTTGGAATTTAAGGTTAATTTAATTAAATTTCATTATTTGAGTATGTAATTCTGTTAAATATGATCGCATTCAATAGATCTCGATCTAATTGGTCCCTAACACTGCCGGGCACCAGCAATTAGTTACTGCTCCCCCTGTTTCCGGCACGCACTACTATTTTATAGTACCGCCGCCCGGGAACAAGCTGAAACGTTTCCTGTAGACCACCTCCGGAGGTGGTATTCGCGGAACGTTCCAGCTGGAACGTTTCAGCCCTAAAACGCCTCAGTGGTGCGTTTACACGGCCACATTTAAAACGTTCTAGGCAACTGGTTCTACGTAGGACGTTTCAAGTCGCCCGTGTAAACGCAGCTTTAATTAAAAGCAATCCTACGGTCAGAGTACATCGCTCGTTATTTAACATTAAATTGTATTGCAGACGCAGTTCTTCCATCACTCGTTTGGGCGCCCTCCAATGTCATAATGTTAATAATCTATATTCTCACAACCCGCAACCTCGTAGTTTTGCCCTGAACCCAGACTGACAGATCCCTCATGATGAGTCGTCCAGTTCCGTACGAGGATGCGGGGTGTACTAAATTTTAATTACGTCAAAACCTTTCCTATTTCCTCGTAAATGTATTGCTATCCCAGTATTTTCTCGCCCACGACTTCGTCTCTTACAAAATTAACGAGATCACAATTTAAAGAGAAAGTATATATATCTGATAAAAATATGGTGTCATTTCTATAATGTTATTCCTCAGCTGTTCCAACTTTGGACTCTCCAAAATAGTTTTATCTCGGGTATCTAACCCGTTTTTCCTCGTTGTCAAAATTTTCTCGTCATCAAAGTTTATTAGTGTACACATCCGGGAATTTAACCCGTTTTTCGCCTCATCAAAATTGTTAGTCTAAAAAAGAAATATACCTATAACATAAAAATTTCTATACATTGCCAATCCAAAAGCGATATCCCCCAAGGGATGTCGGCTTTGGATCAGCATAATTGCGATACTCGAGTTTCACTACGCGTCTGAGTACAAGAGAAGAAGAAAAAAAAAAGAAGGAATATCAAGTACAGCAATATGCGCCGCGGGATCGCCTTCAAGAAGTCCGCCCAGGATTATCTATCGCGGGCATGATCCAGTCAGGTCAGCGGGGCTCCAGGCCAGGGCAGTATATGTTTTATTTAGAATCGGGCACCGCTGACGTATTATTTGTTACGCGCAGAAGCGTCGGTCCCGAGCGGCCGGCTACAGCGCCCTGTTGTTAGTTTTAAGCGGGCTCACGGCTCATCTCCTATATGCCTTTATTAGGAGATTTATGTTATTTTATGTGTATTGGGGTCTATGTCATAGCTGAACCATCGATAGCTGGCATAGCCCACCGATGTACGTATTTATTCAAATCTGTTTTATTCTTCAGAAATTAATAACATATAAAAAAAATAGTGGTAGAGAAAATATAAATAAATAATTCGACAATGGTTGTCAATGATGAAAGTGGTATCCCGGCGGAACGGGCAGGATATACCACCCTGAGGGCAGTCGGATTTACTTGTTTTGTTTTTTCTTACCATGGTAATAATTCTCTGCCTATCTGGTTTACAAGATGATAATAGTATTCCACTGTTTAATAAGGGAAATTTGCGCGCTGGCGTTTTTCCCGTGTGGAAGGTTTATCAAGGATACAGACGTAAAAAAAAAATTCGGAATTTCTAGCGAGCAAAAGTATGCTGTAATAAGTAACTTAGAATGCGATTAATATGCAACCGTTTTTTTTACTACTTGTATCTAAAAGTAAATATACACAACGAGAGGTAAATTTGTTTCCTAGGCGTATTCAGCGATTTGCTTTCGCTGAACACGCCAAGGAACGGTCATGGGATATTTTATTTCTAGGGTGCTACTCCCGGGAGCCGTTGTGGTCACGCCCACTTTTCTCTTCTTAGACGAACATCAATTCTTGTTGTTCATCTGGGGGAGCAGTGAAGTGGGCGTGTCTACTCGCCTTGAGCAATTTGCGCGCGCGCGATTTGCGAGCGCGCAAATTGCTAACACTTGTGCACGCGAGGGTTCCCGGTGGTAAAGCGTTGCTTGGCGACTAGCCAAGCAACGATGGGGGGTCGGGCGTTCGGGGCCAGACCCGGCGGACGTGTTTCTACACGCTCCGTCGTTTTCCACCGATATTTAGGCTTTTTAGGGTCAAAATTCTAAACTAAATTATAGAAACCACACGGGAGGGAACGGGAGACCTTTATCACTATTTATGTTGGTATCCATGTTAGTCTTTGGTTAAGAATAAACCGTGAGCTCTTGTGAAGGTGAATCAGGACGTTCCTTGCATTCTTTACTATCCTCCAGTCTTATTGTAGATTAACCGCTATGGAACCTTGATATTCGATTGCTTTCTATGAACTGAGAGGCCTTAAGCCTAAGTCGGCCTTCTGCAAGTAATGCACCCCTCTGCGGGAATCTAATAACTGACGCATTTACAGAATTAACGTAGTGTTACTTTTAGGCTAGAACCACGACGTATAATGCAAACTAAATAGTAGAGACAGCGGCAGCAACTCGTGCTGGACTGCGCATATTTGGATTCAGTTAGCAACATTCATAATATCTCCAACGACGAAGTGGGCAGCCAGTAGTTGAAATAACCTAATATAAATACACTTTAGGCCGATAAATGCGCACGATGGCAAATCTAGTATTTAGACGATACTCTGGCTGGCGCCTTCAGTCCGGGGCGGACACCGACGACGGACAACGCGCAGGCGGGAGGTAAGGCTACAACGGCGGCGGCTGGCCCAAGGAAATTCACATGGAAACAATTAATTATATTAACACGTAGGCTCGCCTTAGGCGGGGGCGGAAAAGCCGTACGGTTAAATATATATACCTATCTGACTTTGAATCCACTGGCTACGCATACAAATAACACATTACACAATAGCACCCTCCCCTGCTGTATGTATCGGAATATTTTACAAGGTGACACATGGGGGATGCCAGATTATCACTGAGATAATCGATGTCTGCCCACCATGGCGGACACACCAGTTTACGCATGGTGGACACACCAGTTTATGCAGGTGGCGCATGCATGTATAATCAACTTCTCCCTGGTAGGATTCGCGTCAAATCTATATATTGACATGCATGTGTTTGTCTGTGGTGACTAACAAGGCTCACAACAGTGGGTTAAAGTTGCATAGTCCGATGGCGTTTGAAGTTATGCCTTATTTTTTAGATAAATATATCAAACTGATCATTAGCCCGGAGTAATTTTGATGAAAACTTGCTAATTTCGGACAATTTGAGCTGAAAGTAGGTACCGGCAGCGCCCATTAAAAATCCAGGAATGGTACTTTTCTCATCAATATTCACATGCTTGTAACTATTTCTGTATGTATATGATTTAGATGAAATTACATAACCTAGAACAGAAACATATGTTCTATCCGATGGTGTTGTTGGATAGAATATAGAATAAGTTTGTATTTAAGTAAACTCCATTTGTATGATGAGTGTATTTAGTGAATATTCCTTCATTACTGATGTAAATGAAAATGACTGCGAAAACAGGGTATTTTAATGGGCTCGCGCTTCCTTGCACTACCCCGTAGAAAGTCAAGGATGGTATCACAAGAAGCGCAATGACCTCAGCTTTCTAACCATATAGGTTTGCCTAGGTCAAAAAGGTCAATTTCTGCAATTTAAATATTTTAGAAAGTTTAAAGCCCATCTATTGAATTAAAAAATATTCTAAACCTAACTAAGATTTGGTATGGATAGACAGACAATTTAATTACCTTTCCAATAATACCAATCTTACTATAGTGCCAGGTAGTCCAAGGAGCAGCGGGCAGAATATTGACACCAACCTGTTTGGGCCTTTGCTGACCATACTAGTTTCACAATGATGACACCCATGTAGAAACATGTATTTGACATTGATGTCTATTGACTTATATCAGAAGATATATAATCTAATATTGTACCAAGTTTGGGGAAGATCCAACTATTGCTTTAGGTACAGTGAATATTTAAAGATTTATTTTAATCAATATTGTTGGTTTCAGACACTTTTAATCTGTATTTGCAATCAAAATACAGCTTTTCATATTTTTAGTTTAAACCATTGGTATAGCTAATATGCATTAGTTCCATCTGATATGTGTGCAACATTTGAAGGAGATCCAACTATTAGATGAGCCACAGTGAGTGTTCAGAGCTTGATGAACAAATTTATATTTTTGATTGTGTACACTTTTCTTTTATATATGCAATCAAAATGCACATTTTGTATTTCTAGATAGAATATTAAAACGATAATGTGTACTACCTCCAGATGATATGCACTGTCAATTTATAGGATGATACACCAATTGGCTAAGCTATAATCAACATCTAAATATTTATCAAATTAATATATTTGGTTTTCTGACAATTTATCTTCATATGTTCAATCAAAATTCAATATTTTCCATATTTTTGTATATAATATTGAGATGCATAGTATCTATTAGTCTCAGTGAATGGTTATTGTAATACTGTGCCAAATCTGAGGAAGATTCAAGAGGTTGTTTAGCTGCAATGAGCTTTCAAAGATAGGAAAATTGAACAAATTTCATTTACAGATGCTGTTTACATGCAAACAATTACGCTTTTTCACATTTTTGGATGCAAATATCTTTTGATTCTCTGCAGATAGAGGTCTGGAAAAAAAATAGAATATTACACTGTTATGAATATGTGAACTATTTTGCATTTAATCAGTATTGTTGCAGTTTTTCAAGAAAATACCATGCTTTGAAAATGGCTATTTGGCCAAATGAGAAAGATTTTTTTGTTACGAATTGCACTTTTTGACATCGTCTTATTAAAAATCTGCTTGACGAACTAATTCACTAAGGCGGAGACAGCAGTTCCATACAGTGTTTTTTTATTTTCTTCGTTAAGAGGTTTACATGTCGGGTGTTGTCTTATCTGGGTGCTAGTCCTTAGTGGTTCGTTCGTCCCGGTTTTTTTTTTTATCCCAGTGGTGGTATGTGGGGACCGGATTCGAGCCCTTTACCCTTCCCATCTGGTCTTTGTGAGGTGTGGGTGGGTGGGTTGAAGTTAGGGTTGGAGTTGTCCGATCGGGAGCTGGAGGGGTTGTGCGGCCGTGGAGGTGGGTGGGGTTTGAACGTCAGGTGTTCTTTTGGCGGGAGTGGGTGGCGTCCTCCTCCTGTGGGTGGAGGGGGGTACCCAGGGTTAACGCTAGGTGGCGGCAGAGTGCTGGGCGTATGGGTGTTCTATATCCCAGGCGGGGTGGGGTCGGGTCTTGTCGGGGGTTCCGTCCCCGCCCAGTGAATTAGACATGTTACGTTGACATGCACAATTCAGTAAGGTGGAGACAGCAGTTCCATACAGTGTTTTATTTTCTTCGTTAAGAGGTTTACATGTCGGGTGTTGTCTTATCTGGGTGCTAGTCCTTAGTGGTTCGTTCGTCCCGGGGGGTTTTTGGATCCCAGAGGTGGTATGTGGGGACCGGATTCGAGCCCTTTACCAAATATGGAGGAGAGGGCTCGTGGTCCGGCAGTGATTTGGCCCCGCGGGACGTATGTATGGACGGAGGCTTGACGGGGGATGTGTGTGGTGAGCTGCTGCACCCCGCGCTTCATTAGTGTGATGGGGTAGGTGCTGAATGCCGAGACGTCTCCCCCGCATATCTGCACCCAGGTATTTGCCCCGCTCACATAGTTGAGGACCGCTCCTGGCGTCGATAGTTTTTCTCTCAGGTGTGAGATATATGCGAGTATGTCGTACTGGGTGGGGGCAAGAGGGTCGGCCTGGTGGTGGTTTGCGAAGTCGATGTACTGCTTTGCTTGGGCCGCTTTGTTCCTCCACGTACCTGCTGATAGTCCTGCAAAGTACAGGTGGAGGATGCGTTTGTGTTGTTCGTCTGTATAACCTGGGGAGGGAGAGCAAATAGGTGTGAGCTACCCAGGTTATGTACAGTCCCGCGGTAAATACACTGTTAAAATTCACGTTAATTTCAGTTATTGCTAGGTTTCTACAGAGTGTGGCTGCGACGGCCTGGGCTTTGCCGTCTGTTGCTCGCCTGCTCAGGGTGTCTGCCAGGATGAGTTCAGAGCCGGGCTTGTGGAGTATCTCCACCTCGCATGAGTGTGTTGCGGCAAACAGCCATATCTCTCTGGCGCATGCTGTGAGGGTCTTATCACGGCCGGTGCCGTTGTTGAGCACCTGCTGGCTGGCGGCATTGTCCGTGTTGATGGCTATGTGGTACTTGTCGGGGTGTGGGGGTGCGAGCGCCTTCAGTGCCACGACTAGGTTGATGGCCTCAAGGTGAGCAATGTTCGTCGTGCTGGCCTGTAAGCTGACTGGGTATCGCTGGCCGTAGTACTCGCTTGGTGAGTATGCCCCGCCCCCTGTGAGGGATGAGTCGCATTCGATCACCCATGGGAGTTTGGGGTCACTTGGGAGTAGAACCAGGCCGTTGGAGCATCTGGCAAACTCCAGGAACCAGCGGATGTCGGCCCGGAGTTCATCGTGTACCTGTTGACTGCCGCTGAATGGGGCCTGCCTCAGTGCGTCGCGTATCCTGGCCATGAATCGCCTGGCGGGAATTACCCATTTCACCACATGTTGGAGGTGGCCCACCAGCCTCTGAAGGTCTTTACGGGTGGCCTGTCTGGGGGCGGCCCATTTCTTGCACTCGGTGAGGGTGTCCTCTAGCTTGTCCGTTGGTATGGTGACCCGCATCCCGTCGATTTCTAGGCGGCACCCGAGCCACTCGATGACCTTCATGGGCGGGGTGCACTTCTTTGGGGAGAGGGCCAGGCCGAGCCGGGCTGTGATCTCGAGGCAGTCATTGTACGCCCTCTCCGCTTTTTCTTTGGTGGGTGCCACGCCCACGAAATCATCGAGGTAGCAGTGGACAAAGTGGCCCCGCTTCCTGAGGAGGTAGACAACTGCGTTCGTCGTCCTGGCGCAGGCCATCGAGGATGTGCGGCACCCGAAAGGTGGGGCCATGTCCGTGTAGTACTGATCATCGACTGTTATGCCAAAGAGAGGTGTGGAGAGGGGGCAGGTCCTTAGTTGCCGGTATGCCCTGGCGAGGTCAGCCCCCCCATGCATACGCCCCTCGCCCCACCCGGGCGACCTCGTCCGCTGCGTCCATTATCCCGGGTAGGCTGTATGTGCTGTGGCGTCCTTGGTAATGGCCTCTCTTTATTCCGGAGTTTACGCTGCCCCCTTTTGGCCAGCTGAGGTCGACGATGACCCGCCTGTCGGTAGTGTTCTTTTTGGGGCGGGTCATGATGGGGCTTACTTGTGACCAGGGGTGGAAAGAGGGCTTGTTGAATGGTCCGAGGAGTGCTCCGTGGCCTTTCTCCGTTGCTATATAAGCCCTGATGGCGTCCAGTTGGGCTGCGTCCCTTGCGTTGTTAGTCATGGTCGGTGTAGGGGGCGTGGCGGCAGCGTAGTCTGCCAGCCAGCTAAACTCGAGGTAGTCAACTATCTCGTAGTCATGGTATCCGGTGAGCATCCTCCTCCATTGTGGGATGTTCAGGCCAGAGGGTATTGGTATCCTGGCTCCCATATAGTTGGGGAGGGCTGTCTGGCGTACCGTCTTGTATATTGCGAGGTATTCTGCATGGCGGGTCCACTGGTCCTCCAGTGGGCGTGGCCAGATGGTGTCAAGTGTGGTACGGTAGTGTTGTGGAGATACCAGGGGGAGCGTCGCGTATCCTTGGCCGTCTGAGTCTGAGTCGGGTGTGTCTGAGGCACTGTGCTGTTCACCCATCATTACTTTGAGGCGCTTGGTGCGGCGTCTCGTTCCCCCATCCGAGCTGGTGCCGGTGTCGGCGTCCGGGTGGTCGTGGGCGTGGTCGCCTCTATGGGGGGGGCGTGCCCGTGTTGTGGGTCAGCGGGGTAGTCACGGCTGTTGTAGTCGTCACCTCGGCCGGCCTCTTTCCGGGTGGCGCCACCTGTGTCACCGTGTGTGCAGTGGGGGCCATGTTCCTCCTGGCTGTCGCCGCTGGTGCTGCCCCCTGGTGTTTCAGGGGGGAAGTAGGCGCCGGCGTCCGTAGTGTAGTTTGTTCACACACCTTTACACACGCCGGGACAGTCACAGCAGGGGCGTTTCCTCATGCTGCCCCCGCTGACTGGTTTTGCTGGTGTTGCGTCGTGCCCTCCGGTGCTGCTGTCGTCGCCGTCATCCGTGTGGAGCTCATCTGTCACGTCATTGCATACGCTACAATCAGAGACCTCGGCACACACACAATTTGAGAGGTCACTGTGGCATGCGGTATGGCTGGCCTCCTGGTCGCCAGCCTCGTGGCTGCTGTCGGTATCACTGTCGGTGGTGGCGAAGTTGCTGTTGCACATGGTGCAGTCTGAGTCATCCGCGCAGATGCAGTTCGTAATATCGTTAGTATTCGTTGTGGTATGTAAGGCGCTGCGGTCCATCCCGTTGGTGGCGTGGTTTCCGCTGACCCTGTTCGCCCTAGTGTTAATTAGGTCACCGGGGGTGTGGGGGGTACTGCTACGCGGTACGTTGTCAGGTTCGGGGGAGCGTCTCCTCCAGGCAGGGCCTCTGTTGTTGTCGGGACCGCCTGGGGCGCCACCGGTTGGTTTGTTTACTTTGTGAGTCCTGCACACCGTGGTGTATCCGCCCTGGCGTGCGCTGTCACCTGGCACCTTGCCCGTGCTGTCAGCTGGTGGGATGGAGCCACCTAGCAAAAAACCTGGCTCGTCTGCTGGGTGGCGGCTTCAGAGCTTGACGGTGTCTTTCTCTCCATGAACCGCTTCTTGTTCATACACGCGCATTCCTGGTGGCTGTTGGACCTGTGGTATTTGTTCGCACACCACGCGCATATATGGACTTTTCGGTCGGGGTGTTGGCCGTGTGATGCCGTGAAGCCACAGTCATTACCCCAGTTCCAGACGTGGCAGGGCTTCTCGTCTGTCTCTTTATTAAAGTCTGTTTTCGCGTCATTCGTGGAGTTAGTTGCGTACCCACTCGACTTTCCACCATTATAGTTAGTATGTTGTGTTTTTTTAGTTGCCAGACGCGTGCCCACTACGCAGGCATCCCTCTGGACGTCCTTGATGGCGTACTGATCCGCCCATCCGTGTGGAAGCCGACCGTCGTCAATCATGTCGAACACCTGCTCGAACCATTGCCGGCAGGTGTTCCAGTCCCAGACGGTGGCCATTGTCATCAGCTGATGGTGGTGCTCCAGCATGTGTGGCTTCCAGTCATGGGGGACTGCTGCATCCTTCCCCATCCTGAACAGAGCCGCGCAGTACTCGGGCCAGGTCGCATCGCCCAGGCCTACCTTCTCGCGTTTGGTACCACGTATCACATAGAGATGAGGAAGGAATTTTGGTTTACCTCTTTTACGGCCGAGTGCTGATCCTGCCGCTGCGAGCATCTCGTTGATGGCTTCTGCGCGGTCAGTGCTGTGAGTCTCATAGTCCGGCGCGACGTATTGGCCATACCCTGCTAGTATATTACTATCCTCCGTGTAGGCATCACTGAAGTGGGTGGCGTTGTGGGTTGTGGGGTGTGCAGCTAGGAGAGGCTGCCGTTGGTGGTAAGTGGCCTGGGGGGCCGGACACGTCAAGACCGGTGTGAGCGCGGGCTGAGCCGGGGGACTGTTGATGGTTGGTGCTCCGACCGTTGAGGCTGTGGTCAGAGGGGCGCGTGGCGTCACTCCTTGTGCTCGGTGTTGCTGGATCGTAGTTCCCGTGGTAGCGTCCATCCTTGCGCCACTGTTGCAAGTATGTCCGTGCACAGGTCCTTTATCTGATCGGCCATCATCGCCTGTATGGCCTCCAGGATGCCACTACCCATGCCGCTAGCGTCCGCCGAGGGCTGTGGCGGTTCTTGTGACAGTGATTGTTGTGACTGCGGTGGTGGTGACAGCGTCTGGTTGTCGGGCGTGTTATCTGCATCGCACAGATTATCCGTGGCTTCCTTCCTCCCGGTGGCAGTTTTCTTTGGGCGTCCTCGCCCTTTTGGTGGGTTGTTGTTGCCGCCCTTTTTTGGTGTGTTACGTGCTGATTTGCGTGGGGTCGGCATTATTTCCATTGTGTTGCGTTACGTTGCGTGAAGTTAGGGTTGGAGTTGTCCGATCGGGAGCTGGAGGGGTTGTGCGGCCGTGGAGGCAGGTGGGGTTTGAACGGTCACGTGTTCTTTTGGCGGGAGTGGGTCGCGTCCTCCTCCTGTGGGTGGAGGGGGGTACCCAGGGTTAACGCTAGGTGGCAGCAGAGTGCTGGGTGTATGGGTTTCTATATCCCAGGCAGGGTGGGGTCGGGTCTTGTCGGGGGTTCCGTCCCCGCCCAGTGAATTAGACATGTTACGTTAACATTCACGATTTAGCAATTGGTAGTTTAAATTCCTTTATATATGTACAATGGAAATTGGTTAGCAGAAAACACCTGACATGGTTCCCCTTTTTATTATACTTGGTCAAAGTTCCACTTTTAACTGGAAATTAATACATTTTTATATATTAATTCTTTAAAATTGATTATCTCAAAAACAATAATATATATAGCCTAACTCTTTGGATTTGGGTTTGTAAATTCAACTTCTACAGGAAGGAATAACAATTCACCCTATTCACGCCGCGGCCATGTTGAAACCAGACCGAGGGCAATTACGCATCGGCGAGGCGGCGCTCTACGTGTGTGTATGGAAACTGCAGGGATTATTTCTCCGTCGATCAATAGCTCTCGAAATCACTCAAATTTGCGGGTATTCATTTAAAAAAATACTATTTTCATGTTTGTATACTTGTTTCCCATCTATTGGGCAATTTTCATGAAGATTCGGTGATGATCGGATGCATTTTGAGGATAAACAGCAGGCGATGTCACTCTGCTGCTAATTAGCCTGTAGATCTCCTATTGTAAGTACAGGCTAATTCTACCTGGGCGCCTATCTTTCATTACATTCAAAATAGCACAACTCTTTTTTTAAATATATATATTTAACACTTTTAAAGGTGTCAAGTGAATTAAGCGTTACAAGTTTCACCTGAATAAGTCATACAAGATAAGCTTGAAGTACAAAATCTGGGGTCATATCTTTTCTTGTTGAAATGTAAATAACTTCCTTAATATTGACTTTTATGTAAATTGAACAAGTTTCCTCTAGTCTATTCTTTAAAAAGTACAAAATCTGGGTCGTGGGTCACTGCTTTGAGCAGTTTTACTATAAAGGGGCCAAAATGGTACAAATCTCCATAACCTTGATATTTACTTTAGAAATATTATATCGGTATCATGATTAAGTTCCATTCAAGCTCTTCCCATTCATATATGCCCACTGAGAAAAAATGCATTCTAAAAATGCCAGAATGAGTCAACAAGTAGGACCTACCATCAAATTTTACTGCTTTACTTCTATCGTCAATCGTAGGGGAGGGACCGTCGCTGGAAGTTAGATGGTTTTTGTTGTTGCTAAAACAGTTTATTAATCAGAAACTACTGCTATTATGGGGATGGTGTATGTATGCAGGTATTGCAATACCTCAGGGAGTTTGACGTCCCTGCCCTGCAGAGTTGTAAACCACTGTCTTGTGGTACAGGTTCTTGACAGAACTGAAGGCTAAGGGAGCAAACCCTAAACAGAAAACCATGTCACTGTGGCAGCATTAAGGGCGGTTGATGTATGGAACTCCCAACATCTCCCGACCAGCCACTGCAGGGACAAATAGTTTTGCGCCTGTCTTGACATGTTCTTGCCGGTGTGAAACCTCTATTTGCTCCCCGAGAGAGTGCCGCTGGTAACTTGCAAAAGCCAGCAGCACTTCAACACTTTTGCAGGCAGCTTTCATGAAATGTACAACCGCACAAGAGCGGCAGTCAAGTAATGAAAGCAGTCTTTGTCGCATCTCGACCGACAGCATGATGATGATGATGATGATGATGTATGTGATGGGGGTGGGTGAGAGATTGAAACCCGCCACCTCCACCCAGGTTGGTTGCCACAAACGGGTTTCTCAAATAAAACCCTCAGGGTGGCATTCTTGTGTGTTGTACTTAGTCCATATATATATATTCAATTTAATACTATATTTCAGACTTAGCATCATGGCATTTACATAAATTGGTCAACACTAATAAATGTGAATAACATACAAGTAATACTATGAATACTACAATACCATTATCAAAATGTTGGTCCATGCACAGTAGTTTGTACCAATGCTTCCATATGGCAGAGGTAAATCTGAGATCACTCTCTCCTATTTACACAAGTCCCAGTATTTCACAGGTCTAGTAATAAATTTGAATATCATATTCCTGCTAACAGCCTGGAAGGCTAGCACATCAATATTGGCAAATAGCTGAGTACCACTGTGATAGCTAGATAGACAGAGTAATAACCTCATAATGTCATTATACGCAACATTGTGTTCTCTTATGTTATACATTCTATAGTTCCACCGAATCTGGGCAGCATACAAGGGAGTACAGAAATGGCTTGACCGTCAGAACCAGTGTGGTCGAAGTGCATAAGGAAAATTCCAAAGATTATGTACAGTGATGTAGAGAATTTTGTCAGGTCTGTAGCAAAGGTCCCACAGAACACCCTGACAAAAGGATATAAGTTTTTTGCCGAGGCATATGTACACAATGTTGAAGGTGAGTCTGCATAGTTACAGTAGTATCGTGTAGTTATCGGCATAACATGGTTAAACTACTAGTCTTAAGCCCCATTTACACACTGGCCATAAGTCGCCTCAACTAAGTCAACTCAGGTCACGTGTGTGAATGCTCTGCTCCAGTACGGTCACGACTCAGAACGTCGGATCCAATCAGATACTTACTACCTTTCAGACTGTCCAATCAAAGGGCTTGTTTGTTATAGTCCCAAGACCCAAAATGGCGCTCCCCATGACAGAAAAAGACTGGCAAACTGACAAACTCTCATAATCTCTGCTTGCTGTTTTTGCCAGTCTATATGCTTTTCCAGTGTTTCTAATAATTGTGAATAAAAAATAATATGAATAAGCAATGCTTAGGACCGACCCACCGATATAACTACAGCAAAGTATTTTATGATTTTTTTTTACTCCACTCGCGGTATTCGATTTGAAATTCTATCAACCACATGGGACTGCTTTCAGTGGTGCCCATTCAGTGCTGCAGATTTGCAGCCTTCAGCGCACCAATGCGACTGAAAACTCCCCAAAACAACAACTTGGGTGACCCGAATACTGCCGTCGCTTCCGCGAAGTAAACTATTAATATTTCATTTGTGCACCCATGTTTATGCCAAATTGTTATTTATTTCTTTTAATTTTGAATAAAATCTAAGTTTTGAACTGCACGTATCGGCAAATGCTATGGCAGCGGGCATTTGTTTTGATATATTATTAACCAATAGCTGACTCCGAATACCGTCAATTGGGCCTATGGACTTAATGCCTTGACAGGGCTGCTGCAGAGTAGCATGGAGGAACACATACACTGGTCCCAGTGATGTCATCACACCATATATGGAAGGTCTGTGGGGAGGGAGCAGTGTACTTGTTCTTCGATTCGACATGTGCTACTCTGCAGCGGCGCATCATTAAGGCGTTAGGCCAATTGCAGGGGGGCTCATAAGGAGCAAAAGTCAGAGGTGATAGCAGTTCATGTGAGGGGGGGGGGGGGGGGGGGGGGGGGGGCGCCGAGGAGCCCTCCACGAGCTGGAAGAGAAAGGAAGAAAAGTAGAGAAAGTTGGGTGGGTGGGTGGAGGAAAAAGGCAGAGCTTGGAGGAGGGCAGGAAGGCGAGTGACTGAGGGAGGCCGGCGGGCGGCCTTATAAGGGAGGCAGGAGGGCGGTGACAGGTGAGGTGCGAAAGCAACGGCCGGGGGAGGGGGGAGGAAGAAAGCTGAGAGGCGGGCGTCGCGCGAGGTGCGAATGCTGCGCGACGACCCGGGAGGCGGGGGGAGGGTCTCTTCCTCTCCACGCATCAAACGCAATGCTTCGCATTACGACCGATGCGCGAAAAGGAAGAAAGCAAGGCGGATGTGGAAAGAAGAGGCGTTTATTGGGGCACCTCTGGCAACAGAGGGGAACATAGCAACAGTAAGGAGGCTCAGGAGGAGCAACAGTAGAAGGTAGAAAGCAATGTGAGGCTCATGAGGAGCAACAGACAGTGAATAATGTACAGGGGGGGCTCATAAGGAGCAAAAGTCAGAGGTGATAGGAGTTCATGTGAGGGGGGGGGCGCCGAGGAGCCCTCCACCAAAAAGGGAGGAGAGGGCTCGAGGCGCGCCCGAGGCGGGGGCCCGAGGCGTAGGCCGCGGCTGAGGTCCAGGGCTGGGCCGGGATAGCGCGGGAGGGAGACCCAGGCGAGGCTTGGGCGGGGTTCTCGGCGGAAGCTGGGGAAGTTGAAGGTCTGGGTGGGGTGATGTGTCCGGGGCCTACGTCGACAGGGAGCGGGCGGCCAAAAAGGTTGGGGAGGCCCGCTCCTTGGAGAGATGCGGTGAGGAGGTCCGGCGAGGGTCGAGCAGGGGGGCAGCGAAGTCCTCAGGGCTGGGCGGGTTGGGGGTCGGAGTCGGGTCGACGAAGGCGGTGTCGTGCAGTCTGTCTGATGGTGACTGCGGTGAGAGCGTAGGCTTGGTGGCTGGAGATAGTTCCAGGGTGCCATGGCTGGGTGACATGGGTGACCAGCAGTCTGATGGTGACTGCAGTGAGAGCGTAGGCAGGGTGGCTGGAGATAGTTCCAGGGTGCCATGGCTGGGTGACATGGGTGACCAGGGTGACCTGGGGGCATGGGTGACCAGCAGTCTGATGGTGACTGCGGTGAGAGCGTAGGCAGGGTGGCTGGAGATAGTTCCAGGGTGCCATGGCTGGGTGACATGGGTGACCAGGGTGACCTGGGGGCATGGGTGACCAGCATTCTGATGGTGACTGCGTGAGAGCGTAGGCAGGGTGGCTGGAGATAGTTCCAGGGTGCCATGGCTGGGTGACATGGGTGACCAGGGTGACCTGGGGGCATGGGTGACCAGCAGTCTGATGGTGACTGCGGTGAGAGCGTAGGCAGGGTGGCTGGAGATAGTTCCAGGGTGCCATGGCTGGGTGACATGGGTGACCAGGGTGACCTGGGGGCATGGGTGACCAGCAGTCTGATGGTGACTGCGGTGAGAGCGTAGGCAGGGTGGCTGGAGATAGTTCCAGGGTGCCATGGCTGGGTGACATGGGTGACCAGGGTGACCTGGGGGCATGGGTGACCAGCAGTCTGATGGTGACTGCGGTGAGAGCGTAGACAGGGTGGCTGGAGATAGTTCCAGGGTGCCATGGCTGGGTGACATGGGTGACCAGGGTGACCTGGGGGCATGGGTGACCAGCAGTCTGATGGTGACTGCTGTGAGAGCGTAGGCAGGGTGGCTGGAGATAGTTCCAGGGTGCCATGGCTGGGTGACATGGGTGACCAGGGTGACCCGAGGAGGGGCCGGCGTGGCCGCGGCAGTGGTCCGGGCTCCCTTCCGCTGTGCTTGAGGTGGCGGGGGAGGGTGCGCCCCCCCGGCGACGTGTGCCCGAGGTGCTGGGATGGGCGGTGTGCTGTACGCCGTCCGCCGCCTCGGGGCAGGCGGTGGCGTCCCCTCGCTTCCGGGCATGATGCTGGTGTCGGAGCGGTCCGAGGTGGAGAGACGGTCCGAGGTCCGAGGTGACGGCCAATGGTCCGAGGAGGGGCCCGGCGTGGCCGCGGCGCTGGTCCGGGCTCCCTTCCGCGGTGCTCGAGGTGGCGGGGTAGGGTGCGCCCCCCCCCCCGGCGACGTGTGCCCGAGTTGCTGGGATGGGCGGTGTGCTCTACGCCGTCCGCCGCCTCGGGGTGGGCGGTGGCGTCCCCTCGCTTCCGGGCATGATGCTGGTGTTGGAGCGGTCCGAGGTGGAGAAAAGGTCCGAGGTCCGAGGTGACGGCCAACGGTCCGAGGAGGGGCCCGGCGTGGCCGCGGCGCTGGTCCGTGCTCCCTTCCGCGGTGCTCGAGGTGGCGGGGGAGGGTGCGCCCCCCCGGCGACGTGTGCCCGAGGTGCTGGGATGGGCGGTGTGCCGTACACCGTCCGCCACCTCGGGGTGGGCGGTGGCGTCCCCTCGCTTCCAGGCATGATGCTGGTGTTGGAGCGGTCCGAGGTGGAGAAACGGTCCGAGGTCCGAGGTGACGGCCAACGGTCCGAGGTGACGGCCAACGGTCCGAGGTGAAGGCCAAAGAGGAAAAAGGCAGAGCTCGGAAGAGGGCAGGAAGGCGAGTGACTGAGGGAGGCCGGCGGGCGGCCTTATAAGGGAGGCAGGAGGGTGGTGACAGGTCAGGTGCGAAAGCAACAGCCAGGGGGAGGGGGGAGGAAGAAAGCTGAGAGGCGGGCGTCGCGCGAGGTGCGAATGCTGCGCGACGACCCGGGAGGCGGGGGGAGGGTCTCTTCCTCTCCACGCATCAAACGCAATGCTTCGCATTACGACCAAGGCGTTAGGCCAATTGCTGTCGTCCATCCTACTTGCTCCGTACCGAAGTTTGACAAGCGATTTCCGTTTCCGTTTGCTGGATTTTGATTTCCCGCCCAGGAGTTTACAAATGGCGGCGCCCATAGGGGGCTATTTCCGTTTCCGGTTGTTGGATTTTGGCGAAATCCTCTGTACGTGGGTATTGTTTACTTTATGTATATCTATCTTAGTATCTATACGCATGTTAGTCATTAGCCTCCCCGTGGGTGGGTTGGTAATATGAATAAGCAATGCTTAGGACCGGCCCCCCCCCCCCCCGATATAACTACAGCAAAGTATTTTATTTTTTTACTCCACTCGTGGTGTTCGATTTGAAATTCTAGCAACTCGGGTGACCCGAGTCTCGCTCGTGATAGTGCGTAGTTGTTTCCGCGGAATAAACTCCATGTTTATGCCAAATTGTTCTTTATTTCTTTAATTTTTAATAAAATCAAAGATTTGAACTGCGCATATCGGCAAATTCTATGGCAAGGGGCATTTGTTTTGATATATTATTAAGCAATCGCTGCACCTGCACTGCAGAGTAGTGCGGAGGAACGGGTACACTGGTCCCAGTGACGTCATCGCACCATATATGGAAGGTCTGTAGCGAGGGACCAGTGTAGTTGTTCCGCAACTTGGCTTGTGCTACTCTGCGGTGGTGCATCATTAAGGCATTAGGCCAATTGATGTCGTCCATCCTGCTTGCTGCGGACCAAAGTTTGACGATCTATTTCCATTTCCGTTTGCGGGATTTTGATTTCTCGGACAGGAGTTTACAAATGGCGGCGCCCATAGGGGGCTATTTCCGTTTCCGGTTGTTGGATTTTGGCCAAATCCTCTGTGGGTATTGTTTACTTTATGTATATCTATCTTAGTATCTTTACGCATGTTAGTCATTAGCCTCCCCATGGGTGGGTCGGTATTAATACCGACCCACCCACGGGGAGGCTTAAGACTAACGCATGTAGATATATACAAATACATAAACAATACTCTTACTGAACATGACTTCGCCAAAATCCAGCAAACGGAAACGGAAATAGCACTGTATGGGCGCTGCCATTTGTAAACTCGTACCGAGAAACCCAAATCCAGCAAACGGAAACGGAAATCGCTCGTCGAACTTCGGTCCGCAGCAATCTGGGTGTACGACAGCTATTGGTTAATAATATATCAAAACAAATGCCCGCTGCCATAGAATTTGCTGATATACGCAGTTCAAAACTTTGATATTATTCAAAATTAAAAGAAATAAAGAACAATTTGGCATAAACATGGATGCACAAATGAAATATTAATAGTTTCTTCTGCGGAAACGACGGCGGTATTCGGGTCACCCGAGTTACTAGAATTTCAAATCGAACACCGCGAGTGGAGTAAGAAAATACACACGCAATAATAAAATACTTTGCTGTAGTTATATCGGGGGGTCGGTCCTAAGCATTGCTTATTCATATTAGATCCATGTTCACATTCCGATATCAAATGCAAGCATTCTTTTGTTTTAGCACAGGATAGCCTATATTATATAGGCGAATATATAGTATATATAGTATATATTCGCGAAAAACGGCGAAACGCGCCCCCGGAAACTAACAGGGTAAAACACCGCAGTGATGTGTGCTGCAGCAATGTTATGTCTATGCGGAGCATTTATTTTTGAAAATTAATTAAAAAGCTTTCAATGGATCGATTAAAAATATCTTGCTGTGCAATTGAAGAGGAAGATCTGAAGTTATAATTTAACCTAAAACCAATTTATTCTGAAAGTATTAAAAACAGAGATAATAGTGAAAGTTGGGATATTCTGAGTGTCAGTGCCAGTGTTAGCCTTACCAGATCATGGCCTCAATAACTTCCAATTGGCTGATAAAAAAAAAGCTGAATGTGAAATTGTAGAGAAAGATCTGAACTATTTAATAGAAACAAGAGAAATTTTCTTTCAAAGAACCAAAAACCGCAAATTACTGTGACAGTTAGGGTAGTTTTAATGTTGTCTCTATGACAGTGGCATTTGTTTTACCCTTCGCGCGTTGCGAACGCAAAAAGTGCCCGGATGTCCAACATCGAGAATGGCTTGCCGTTTGGGGTCTCCGTCGGTTTCAGCTCTACGCTGTCACTTCTGCGCGCATTCGCGCATGCTCCAATTCAACCGACGCTTTCAAACTGCACAATGTTGCAGTTTTAGGTCTCCGTCGGTTTCAGCTCTATGCTGTCGCTTCAGTTGTTTTTTTGTGTGTTTTTTTTGGGGTGGGGGGGCTTTTACATTCTTTTAATTGTTGTTTCATGTATCTCAGGGAGGGGGGTACTTCATCTTTTCCTTTTTTTACACTATCTCGTGAAGGGGGGGATATTATTTTAATAATTATTTTTGTATCTATGAGAGGGGGGGGGGGTAGTTCTTGTTTATTTGTGTTCCTAGATCGGGAGGGGGAGGGGATTATTTTAATAATTATTTTTGTATCTGAGCCAGGGGGGGTGATTCATTTTGTATCGCTGAGGTTTTTTTTTGGGGGGGGGGGTTATTTCCTACCTCTATTCACACAGCGGATGCATGCTTGGTGGTTTTTTTGGGGGGGGGGGCTTTTACATTCTTTTAATTATTGTTTCATATATCTCAGGGAGGGGGAGTACTTTTAAGTAATCCCCCTCCTGCAGCAGTAGGAAATAGCAGAAATACAAAAAGAATGATTAAAATAATCCCCCCCCCCCAGCCAAGAAGAGATCAATAAAAGCTCCCCCCCCTCAGAGATAACAAAAAGATTATTAAAATAATCTCCTCCTCCTGAGATAGTAACACACAAAAAAAGAAGTTCCCCCCCCCCCGAGATATATCCGTCCTGATATGACATTAGATGTTGCTAGGACGTAAAACAACAAACATTCGCATTCCCAGCGCATACCTGGAATCTTACCTTTAGTGTGAAGAGCTCCATTTACAGACAAGACCCCTCATTGGACAATATTGTAAGCTAGTATCTGATTGGATCCGACGTTCTGAGCAGTGGCCCTACTCAGATATCTTTAATGTGGCCCACATACTCGCCTCATGTGGTGCCATCGACAGATCTGCCATCAGCGACTTCATGGAGGATGCTGACCGCCAACTCAGCGACAATAGGGCCGCTCTGGCTATCCTCTCCAGGATTTCCAAGTCACTGTCGGTCGACCAGTTCATGACATCGGGGACTAGCAGGCCCCACCTCATCGCCATAGCTGACTTGGTGCCACTACTAACTAACCACTCATTTTCACTGCAACGAACAGGTAACCCCACCCTCTGCCTAACTAATCCCATCCTCACTTCACTTCTTCCTCTGGCCTTGGCCGGACTTACGGTGCATACCGGTGGGTCTCGAGGGACTGAAGTTTGGATCCTGGTCGAGTCAAACCAATGACTTATAAAATGGGTACCTGTTGCTGCTAGGCGCTTGGCGTTATGAAATCAGGACAGGGACTGGGCGCACAGTGTCAGGATAATGTGACTGTGTGGGACATCTGGTCATGGCGCCGGCGGCCTGATTTCCCAGTGGGGCAGCACTATAAAGTCACCATGAGTGCGCGCTGTTACAAGTCGGTGCACATCCTGGTATGGCCTAGGGTCTTACTGGGGTGTAAAACTACACCAACCACCCAGCTTCCCCCGGCCCTCTCAGAAGACTGTGCTTGGACTCTTAGGCTGCCTTGTTCCTCCTCAGCCCCCTCCCCCCTACCCCTCAATTCCTCTGATCACTACACACCGGAACCCAACTCCCGACCACATGGGACTGCTTTCAGTGGTGCCCATTCAGTGCTGCAGATTTGCAGCCTTCAGCGCACCAATGCGACTGAAAACTCCCCAAAACAACAACAACCTACTCAGAACGTCGGATCCAATCAGCAATTGGCTTATAAGGGTGCCCAATGAGAGGGCTTCTCTATTAAAGGCATGGAACTACAAAATGGTGCCTTCCACACAGTTCATGAATCTTCAAGAACTGACATTTTACATTAGAATATATCCCCTAGCTGCTCAGTTAGAACCATATTTTTAATATGTATAAGCGATGCTTAGGGCCGACCCCCCGATATAACTACAGCAAAGTATTTTATGATGGCGCGTGTATTATTTTACTCCACTCGCGGTGTTCGATTTGAAATTCTAGCAACTCGGGTGACCCGATTCGCGGTCGTGATAATCGGCCGTCATTTCCGCGGAATATACTATTAATATTTCATTTGTGCACCCGTGTTGATGCCAAATTGTTCTTTATTTCTTTTATTTTTGAATAAAATCTAAGTTTTGAACTGTGCGTATCGGCAAATTCTATGGCAGCTGGCATTTGTTTTGATATATTATTAACCAATAGCAGAGTAGCGCGGAGGAACACATACACTGGTCCCAGTGACGTCATCACACCATATATGGAAGGTCTGTAGGGAGGGACCAGTGTACTTGTTCTTCGATTCGGCATGTGCTACTCTGCAGCGGGAAAGCCAATCGCTGTCATTCACCGCGGAGTGAAGCTCAACGAGCGATTTCCGTTTCCGTCGGCGCCCATAGAGGCCTATTTCCGTTTCCGGTTGCTGGATTTTTGCGAAATCCTCTGTGGGTATTGTTTATGTATATATCTATCTATAGTCTATACGCGTGTTAGTCTTAAGCCTCCCCGTCGGTGGGTCGGTATTATTTTAGCAAACTAATAGGTAGATACAAGATTCACCCCGTACTGCTGCAGTAGCCACAGGAGGGGTGCATACCAACCCTATGTAAAAGCTGGCGAAAAAACGGGTCAAAGAATTGAGATCATAAATTTACAATCTAAGAAGCAAGACTTATTCTTTATATATATCTTCATATTTACCCGCTATTTTTGAAATGGTCAGTGTATTACTTCCCCTGGGTTGATGAATCTTAAGATATGGATCGACAGAACACCTGGATACACATGTCGGCCATTTTGGGAGGGTAGAAGGAAGTTGAGAGGCTCATGGGTAATTATCCAGTCTGGTTCAGGGAGCATCCATTGCAGGCTCTAGAACCACTTGGCAAGTCATGGACGCTACGATGGCTTTTGAGAAACTACTAGTTGTAGCAATTAGTATTGATGCCAACCTCTCAGATTGGAACGCAGGATGTTACCCGGTGACAACCTCTCTCAATTCACTAACCAGACACCAGAATACTGGCCCTATATATAATAAATGCTCCCTGGCTGACTTCCAACAGGAAGTGATGTAAGAGAACCAGTTCATTCAAACATGGTGGATTTACTTCATGGACTCTATCACTTCAAACTGATTTCTGTCAACATGACTTGAGATTGTGTGATTTGAACACTCTGGGGTGTATATGTTGAGGGTTAACATAAACACTTGGATTGTAGCTATTGAATGTTAGACAACATAAGGTAGGACTGCCAAACTAAGCCTTTCTAAGGCCATTACTATTGAGACATATTTTCTCCAACTTTTACATAGGGCTGGTTTTCACCGCTGATACAGCGTCAGCGTCAGCGGTGAATCTTTTATCTAACTAATAGGTAGCTACAATACATTTAATCTTTCCTGCTATTTCAATTGAATACCATGTGCTTAATACAAAACTGTAAAGTAATAAATATTTGTTGACATTGAAAACAAGTCACTGCTCCAACTAGGGTACATTTGAACCACTAGGTGGCAGCATTATGGCAACACTGGCAGAGATTCCCGCCAACCCAAATAAAGTGTGCAGAAATTGGTAGTTTGAGGGTTTCCCAATTTAAATCAATGAGCAAATACGTATATAATATCAGTAAATAATCTAAAACATGTTGTAATAGCTGTTATGGTTGTGTTTGTGAATTCAGTATGCAGTGAATTCAGTCCAACATTTTAGCAATGTGACTGAAGGGGAATTCAGTCCATATTTTATGCACTGATTGATTTAGGCTTAATTATTTTATGTGAAAGGCCAGACCCTATATATATTTTTATATATACATATAGTATATATATATATATATATATAGGTCTACACACATACATAGACCTATATGTTCTCCATCAACAATGTAGAAGTAGTAGTAATTCTACATTGAAATTGAGATTTGTTTATATACAGAATTATTTACTTCTACTTAAAGTTGCATAGTCCGATGGTTTTGAATTTCTGTACTTTTTCTGAGATAAATATATTACATCAATCACTAGTATCTACTTTACATTAGTTCAAAGTTACTTTTATTTTAAATGGTAAACTTTTTAGATATTTTGGGTGCAACTGTGAAAAATTAGTTTGGCAAGCTTGCCAAAACTCTGACACCATAGACTTCTTCAGTAACAGGTTCTGTTAAATTGACTTAGCATTGCCTTATATGCGGAAACAAATGCTTAATAAGTGCATCAGTATCTAAGTTAGATATTTAAAATCAAATCTAGATCATTGGTTTGGTTTTGAAAGTTTGATATTTCATCGGACTATGCATCTTTAATACTGATTAATTCTATCCAGTTTTCTCAATCTCAAAGAACTGACATTGTACATGGGAATATATTTCCCATCTGCTCAGTTGGAACTATATTTTCATTATTTGACTGAACTAATAGGTACCTACAATGTATTTTGTTTCCTTCTATTTCAATTGAATATGATGTGCTTATTACAATACTGTAAAACAATAAATGTTTGTTGATATTGACACATGTCACTGCTGTAACTGGAGTAGGCTTCATAATTCTTTGATAGTTCAGCTTGTCCCTTACTTGAGGGGTGGGTATTTACTCTAATATACATGCAAGTTTATTTGCAGATGATCCAGTGTATTATTAACAACCCCACCCCAACAACATAATTCAGAAACTGACATAGCTAACTACACTAGAGTTACACTAGAATATTTCTAACAAACTGACATTTATATACTGCTTTCCTAACTGCAACTGAACATTAAAACTTACTACAACTTTACCAACTGAATACAGAAGATAACTTCTACTTACATTCTAAATACTGGGTAAATACTCATATTGATCTGACTAATATTGATCGAGTTATATGACACTACTATTACTATATTTCTATGGAACTTTTGGGTTACAGAAGTTCATTGTGTTACACGCTGCAAATTTTGTAATCAACAGTTATTGTATACCTTTTGTGTAAATAAACCTGAATTGAAAAATGGCTGGAAGACCAGTGCTTCAGCACTGACAAAAGACTTATTTAGCAGAATAAACATATTTACCACCAAAAAAAAATCTGATCTGTACTGATCAACCAGCAGGTGAGGAATGAATTAAATTTTGAATCAACCTCTGGAAGTTAACTTTGACCAGGGTTACAGAATGCTCTACTGCACTTAGTATCTACGGTTAGCATCACTATTCAGCCCATCATCAAAACTTTGAATTATGCATGTTACCAGCAAGATGGACAATTATTTGATAGTTCAGCTTGTCTCTTACTTGGGATTACTTATTTACCCTAATATACATACAGATGTAGAACATTGTAAATGAAATTTTACCAATTGTATATTGGTAGTGTAGTGGTCGGCACTGACCTCTCAGGCAAGTAACCACATAGACAGGTAGGCGTGGGGAGTGTGTTGATATCAGGGAGCTTAGGTGGTGTAATGGTTAGCACACTGGCCCGGAATGCAAAGAGATGTGGGTTCGAGTCCCGCTCTAGGCGCAGTATTTCCCATTTTCATCACCCCCACGACACTGGTTGCCGTGATCAGGATCCTGTACAAGCTTTGCGCTGTATGGTTGTTGAACCTACCCTGTGTATGTATGTGTTAGTGCATTGCCTGTATGTATGTAATTGTAAGCATTACAAGACTTACAATTCCAGGGGGACGAGTGTAGTGGTCTGCACTGACCTCTCAGGCAAGTAACCACATAGACAGGTAGGCGTGGGGAGTGTATTGATATCAGGGAGCCTAGGTGGTGTAATGGTTAGCACACTGGCCCGGAATGCAAAGAGATGTGGGTTCGAGTCCCGCTCTAGGCGCAGTATTTACCATTTTCATCACCCCCACGACAGTAGTTATCCTAGCACATTTTTCGGGGGGTGGGGGGGGGGGTCTGTCTTCCTTATTTTGTTTTAAATCACTAAGCATAATTACGAAATTGTGCTGAAATGTTTTCAATATTTAGGTAAATAGAAATGTGTTGTGAGTGGACCAGTCAAAAACTACTTTTCATCAGGACACCTAATCTGAAGAGGCTGAATTGAGACATCGCTTTAGGAATACCAATTAAATTAAAACAAACAGATATTTCCAAGGCAAGGTTTATTTACCATTCAAATACATCATATTAGTATCCTATTGAATTGTTTGGTGGTTGTTAATGCCATGCTTGCAACAAAGGCCATATTTCATGTGAAGCATAGAAATTAATATGACAGAAGATTTGATGTTTTAGCAATAAAGGTAATAATAAATTCTGTATATAGACCAATTTGTAATGCACGATGCTGGAGATGGAAGTAGTGCAACATACAAACTTTTATTTTTCACAATATGCATCTCCGAGCTGATTTTCATTCAATATACACAATTTACAGTTTCAATGAGAATACAGTATTTGCACATATATTAATAAACATTTTTCTCTGACACTATATTTTGTACACAGTTACAGTTTTTATTATGTATTACAGTTACATCCAGGCTACATGTACATATTGGTATTCAATATTTTTTAGTGTAGGATATATTTTATTTCTTTAATTTTCGGTAGGGTATACTCCCTTTACCGGCGAACTTGAATATGCTTGCTAATAAATGCTAACAATTTGTTGGCACTGTTACCTTTTGTATATGTTTACCACATGACTATTAGGTTTTAGCTATTCATCAAATGTTCTAGGGGGAGCCCTGCCCCTTGTAATTTCTGAAATTTTAATAATCTAACAGTTTATTATAGGCGAATAACATTTTGCTTGTTACCGCCAACCATGCATGTGCTGAAAACGGCGCCCAAAGCAAAACAAATGCACATGTCCATTGGTTTTACCTTCACATGCAACACACAATTTCTGCATTTCTATTATTTTTGAATAAAAATAAACATGTCGGCATAAATATGATCCCAGGTAAAGGTGCAATCAACATTTTAATCTAGAGAAATGCAATAATAATCCAAATTTCATGCAAATCAATATAAATTTTTTAACTCTGTAGTTTTCAAATGCTCTGGGAAACTGACTCTGCGGTAGCTAGTTTGAAATCTAGATTTGTCTAGATCTAAATGTAGATGGGGTAAGATGTGCAGACCCTCATTATCTTCTGGATCCCTCTGGTTTCTCGAGATCACATCTAACTGTTAAGGTATGTATGTGATGCGTTACCCACACATTCAGATTGCATTTCTGATTTGGCTCTTCTCCATCTGCTTAACACCCAATGTTGTTTGGTAAGATCCCTAACTTGGATCCTCTCCACTGGTTTGGTGTACAATGCCTCCTCGTTGGGTCCTTGGTTTGGATCCTCTCTCTTGTCTTACAGATGGTGTACATCATGGCCATCTCGTCCAGTAGTGTTGCAATACCCATACAAAAGAAATGTCAGCAATGCTTTAATCTTGATTATATTAAACCTTGTTCAGACAGCAAAATAGCATTATCTAGGAGAGTTACGTGGTGTTGATTCCAATGCTAATGGTTAGGCCTGCAATTTGACTTCATGGGAGACACAATATATTACAATTTTAAAAGACTAAACAGGAACATAAGATGATAACTAATACAAACATAACTGTCTAGGGTGGTTGGCAAATTTTGAAAAGAAAACCTATTCAGGGAAGGTACATGGGGTTGGTTCCAATGCTAATGCTTAGGCCTTGAAAAACTAAACAGGAACATAAGGTGATAACTACAACAAATATACCTGTCTAGGGGTGGTTGGCACATTTAGACAAACATATATGTCTGTGGGAGGACAAGGTAGGGTAACAAACATTAAATGTGAGGGTAGTAAATGATGAACAATAAATAGATCCATGGGATGTATTACATTATTTATTTATACTAATACACCATAGTTCTATGGAACATTTACATAAATATAATTCACATTGCAGCTGGATACAGCCAATACTTTCTCAGACTTGTTCATCCTTCATGAATCATTATTGAATAAATATTTATTACTGATCTTGGATAATTTAAATATTGACAGGGCTGTAAAACATAATAAATCAGGGATGAAAGTGGTCTCTGGGGAAAAAAGGGGAAATGCGGGTATTCTACCATAGGTTTAGCATCGTCAGGGAATCGTGGAAAATATCCGGAAGTCAGGTTTCATATATATTGCTATACACTGATAGTTCTGTGGCGTCTGCACCACATATTAGTATACGGTGATGATGCTCCAGGATTGAAAAATCCAGGAAATCCGCGGATTCGCTGAGATCTTTCATCCCTGATAAATAAGTGGTGGAAACCAAATGACCCACTTACCCACATATAGACAGACGACCAGTACATGAGAAGGTAGATCTCCACCGTCTTCATCATCTCTGTTGTCGAGTACAGGTAGTTTGTGAAATAGAAGCTGTTCTCATCAATCACTGCAACGTCGTTGGCGCTGAACAAACACAGAGACTAACAGTTACAAACCATAAACAGGAAGCAAGAAACCCAAAATTATTACTAAAATCAAAATTCAAAAGATTTGAATCAAATTGGACTAGTACTGCCCATCAATGAAAACAGGTGCTAACACACTTATTCGTTATGAGCAGGGTAAATAAATTCATCTCCCCCGACATGGTGAAAAAGACAGCTTGTTAATAACTTGAAAAGTGTCCCCAGAGCAAAACAAAAAGTAACACATGCCACAACACGATCAGGACTGCAACAGGTATGCACCTTTTCTGGCACTCTTACCTCTGCCTCTAATGACAATCCTACTGATTATGACGTATCGTTCTTTACCTTGGCAGCTGATCTCATATAGGCCTATGATCTTATACTTAACTGACACTTTGAGAATGACACTTGACTTCAGTGATTTGTTGATTTAGTTTTTTTGGTCAATTATGGACTATGTTGTGAACACTATCAATCGGTCATGGATTTCCTTACTAATTAACCAGAAATCATGTCACTAATTTTGTTTCAAATGTCATTATATTTAATTATATCAGTAGAGCATGAAATAAACTAGCTTCACTCCAAATTCCCACAAGATATCTCAATTATTAATGAAATTACATGCATTTTCCAATTTTCGTCACATAAATCTATTGTTTTTACCATAATTAAATGAAAGAAAATTAGAACAAATTTCACAAATGAAAAACGGCATAAGTTCCTTAATACTCCATCTATTCTCATAATCTTAGTGTCATTTTAAAGGGATTTTCAAGCTCTTTCCAGTAGTGCTTTTTGTTTTATTATTGAAGAGTGAACATTTTTTGTCAGTCTCGATCACGATTTCGGCCGGAGTGAAAGTCGGGTAAACCCCAGCCGTTTAAATACAAAGTTTCATGTTATTCTATAAACAACTCACGATTCTACAGATGCTAAACGGACATGCAGGTGGGAGTGATTGTATTATGGTTGCCATAGAAATAGGTACCCCAACTGCATGCAGATAACCTGTTGAAAATGGCTGAATCTTGGAAAAAACTGGTTCACTTCAACTCCCTGGTAAAAAAAATCTAGAAGAGGTTTCACAAATTCATGACAGCAGAAATAAAAGTTGTTCTGTTAGCTTTCATATGCTCTTGGATTCATTTTATTATACAAAGAACTAAGCCAAATATGGCTAAATAAAAACTAGCTTCAACTCCCACTTTTCACTGATTTTCCACACAAATTACCAGCTGAGCAGCTCGCATGATGATCTACTTCGCATTTACAGATTTTCTTTCAATTTGCGCAACGACGCTGTTCATTGGCGGCAGTATCGAGGGAAACTTTACTGATAGCATTATATAGGCAAGATTCAGAGCTGTCTGTTCATATAAAACAATCTGTGTTTTGTTTATGTAAACATTACTAAAGAACTGATTCAAACTCAGTTTCAAATGTTCTAACTTTGGGTGCTATTTTCTACCCAATATATAATATATAACCCTGGCAAAGTTGGTACCGAATTAACGAGAATTTAATTTCCTTTCCGAACGTTATTAACGGCGTGAATGCGAAACTACGGCGCGCATGCGCAGAGCGATCTAGTACCAGCTCTGCATGAGCCGCTCAAGCAAAATGGCCGACTCAGAAGCAAGTCCAGATTTGTCAACAAGGCTGGAAGTTTTACTTTCTAACTACGGTAAGTCAATACTAAATGTGAAATGGACTAGATCAGTGCATGGCTGAATGAATGCTGATTCTAATTCATGTGAATCATATATCATTAAGTGTTAGAAATCCGGTATATTTGGATTGATTTGTTCTAATATTTTTTTCGCGGGCAAATGTTCCGGAAATTTCGTCGTTCGTGACCATGCTGATTCGATTCAAAGTTCAATTTTGCTTTCTATTGTTGGTTTCCCAGTATATGAGTAGGCATCAATAAATCAGAATTTGAATCAGGATTTATTTAATATCACTCTCGATTATAATCTCGATATATTTTAGGGTTGGTAGACCTCGGTAGTTGCAACATCATTTTGAAGTATTGACTAGGTATGTGACAAACGTGGCCGCCGTCGGTTTTTGTTTGTTTAAAAGCATTATAACTTTCTTATTAATGATCACACAAAGATGAATTTGGTGTCATATCAATAGTCACTTTAAGACCTTTTCGATGATTTCTGTTAATAGATAATTAATATATGGGAATCACTGATATGGATATCAGATGCATGGAGGCGATATAGGTTTTGCCTACAATCTAGCAAGCATCGGTCACTCTCAAATATTTCTATCCATATTCATTATTAGGCCCATACCAAATGATAAAATGATATTGATCACGTTTTAAAAATGTATTTTAATTTGATTATTACAGAAAATGATTGGTGTCGACAAGTCCAAGCCTATCTCAAGGCAAAAGGCAGAGGACGACCACCGTCTCTTCCACATACAGATCCAGATGCACCAACACACCTCCAGCTAATCCAAGTAGACCAAATTAGAATTAGGCTAAACAAATCATGGAAGTCCATATCGGTTGCCATGGGGAAGATGTTCAACTATCCAGAAAATAGGTTTCGGCATATGGTTTAGCGCACTGTCATTCAGTTGGGAAAACTTGACTTAGAAGTAATAGAACTCGTAGCTGATTTCCTGAAAGGAAGGGTAGATTTATCTTCTATAGGCCCGTGGTGTGATGCACTTTTTATTACACGCCCTCAACTTCTGAACTGTATTCTCATTGAACATCGTGATTGTTTTTGCACAGAGTCTCTCCAGAACGGACTACTGCTAGAGTTGGACAGTTTTCGCACTGTCGAGAAACTCCAGCATGGTCATTTGGTTGATTGGGTAAAAACAATAGGCAACTTGGATGTTACTCCTTTAGAACATGAAATTGTTTCGAAGTTAAAGCAGGTTAAAAATGAATACCAGGTGCTAAACAAAAGCAAAATAAGGAACAAGGACAAAATAGAGATTTTTTTGAAAGAACACTTTTCTATAGCAGTTGCTGCCCCAACGGCAGTGGAAGTTGGGCCTGCCCAATGCCCATCTACTGAGGGTGACAAGATCTCAGAATCTGAAGGACATGTCAGTGTACTGAATGCCAGTATCCAATTGCATGCCGTGGCTGATCTTCAAGAGCCGATAACACCTGATGTTGAGGATCAGAATACACCTAGTCTGGAACTGAGGAGATCACAAACATTAGGGATGGAGAACAAAAAACTGACTGGTGATTTGACCCTTCGAGATGCAGAAATCGTTGCTCTTAAGGACAAACTAGCAGTGGTGCAGGAAGTGTCAAAATGCCTGCAATGTGATAAACTTAGCTTAGAAAGACAGTTGACTAAAACCAAAAAGGAACTAGATACTTCAGAGGTTACAAGAAATAATGTGTGTGAAAAAGTCAAGAAATTGACCAGTGATTTGTGTGAAAAAGTCCAGGAACTAGATGATTGCAAAACCAAACTACAAAATGTGAAAGGAGGTGGGCTGTACCAACGCAACAGACGAAAAGAACATGCCTTAAAAAAAAAAGCGACTGGCCTAAATACAAAACCAAAGAGTGTGCAAAATGCTATTATCATGCAATTGCGTCAGCAAATCCGTGGATTGCAGACGCAAGTGGCTAATTTAAAAGTGACTTCAGGTGACTACAGGTCAGAAGAGACTGCTTTAAGGAAGGAGGTGAAAGCCTTAAAAGAACAGTGTACAGTTCTTGATGCCACCATCTTGAGTGTTAATGATGAGGAACTTCCCACCAGGGATGGGTTTCAGTTTCTCGAGTCGATTGAGAAAACAACAATGCAGTTAATGGGGGAATGTGAAGTACCATCCAAAAATGTGCCTAAGGTTATTCAGACAGTGTCCAAATGGGTGTTCAACAAAAATCTTACTTCAGGTGATCTTCCATGCCCAAGCTCTGCTGTCAACATGATGGACAGAGCCCACATCCTGAGCAAATACCAAGTCGCTGAAGAAATTTGTGGTGAAGACCACTTTGATTTCCATTCTGATGGAACATCACGTGACCAAAAGCATGTTTTAGGCCGCCAGGTTACTCTTGCCTCTGGTAAACAGTTATCCCTTGGATACCAGGCAGTATGTGATGAGGATAGTGCAACATTGTTAGACAATGTAATTGCCATGATTGATGAGTTGAGTGACATATATTCAGTTGATGAAGAGCGGGATCAGGTTTCTAGGTCAATTTTAGAAAAGATGTTTGGTGTCATGTCAGACAGGTGCAGTGTAAACAAGTTGTTTAATAAACATCTTGACCAGTACAAAAAGAGTGTTCTTGGTAATGAGTATGACACCCATTTCCTGTTCTGCAATGCCCATTTTCTATTGGGCTTGTCAACTGCATGTGAAAAAAAACTCAAAGAAATTGAATCCCATTTTTGCTCAGAAAGTGGGAAAAAGTTAGGCAGGGATGAATTGCCTAAGTTTAAACATTGGAAGTCAGGTTCGGAGTCTGCAGCTTGCCGGTTTGTAAGGACTGCATGTGATGTACTAGGACCTAGGGGTGATGCCAAAAATGGATGCAAACAATATTGGGATGCATTTTGCAGAGAAAAATTAGGCAAAAGGTCAAGTGTCTTCTTTCATCATGAATAGGTTCAATAATTTTTTTCTTGGAGCAGCTGTACTTTTTTATCACAGCAGTGAGATTGAGCTTTTCTTCACTGATTATAAAGCAGATCTCAACTTAAAACTGCAAAGTGTGCTGGCTGATTGTCAATGCCCAACTATTAAAAACCTGATCAAGGCACTTGGTGTCGTGTATTACAAAATAACAGGGCCATTTTGGGAGATGTTGAGAGGTGGAGTTCAGTACTTGGACCAATACAAGTACATTCAGGAAATGCTGGGAAAGTTCCAAGTCTGGGCCAATGACGCCTCATTGTTATTATCAAAAGAGGAACATGGCATTCTTGACGAATTTGGTGTCCCGAAGCATGAGGTTTTTGCTCAATTGTTTGTAGACGAGATTGATTTTCAGTGCAAGAGTATTTTAGAAAATCTAATGCATTCCTTCATTGAAGACACAGAAATGAAATCAGTTATCATTGCTTTGTCACTGTTGTCAACTACATTGACAGAAGTATATATCCTAGAACACACCAATTGCAGTGGCTTGGCATGATGCTGAAAGGTTATAAATAGTATCTGCATGACTCCTGATATTTTGTATGACATGGCACCTATCACTGTTGACCATGTGAATTGCAGGGATATGGGTGATGCACTTGCTGTCATGCTGCATATTTTAGTGTTTTTTTTAAAGAAAGAAAAAAAAAAGGCATGCTGGTACTTTTAACAGCATGTTGATACTTATAATTACTCTACACTGCACTACCTAACGATGCGTGATATCATCCTTACAACTATTGTGGGTGATGTTTGGTTGCTAATCCTTGCGAGCATGCTACACAGTCACAAACCGATCAGATAATATTACATCTCCTAACCCATGAGACAGACGGCCTTGATATCTACGGACACTCCAGCAACAGATGTCCAAATCATTAACTCACCCCCATCTACCAATATAACTTATACTCACTCTATGCAACAGTCAATTACTTGGAAAATAGTCATCGATATGACATTATTACTTTATTCCATTGCGGGTGGGATAACAACTTTAACTTTCATAAATGGACTTGTGCTGGCAACAGACAGGGCAGTAATAGTATTTACTGGGGAGACAGTGGTTCTTAGGTTTGAGCGAGTTGGGACCACAACTAGGGGCAATTACTGGCCAGGCTTCCTCTGAACGACCTGAAGGGTCTGCCAGGCTTTAAAATAGGACACCTTAATGTACGTAGTCTAACCCATAAAATTGAACAACTAAGAATGGACCTGCCATGGTCAGGACTTGATATTTTTACAGTATCAGAAACATGGCTAAACAGACACATTGAGGAAAAGCTGATATCAATTCAAGGGTACAAGTTCCTAAGATTTGACAGGCAAACAAAGCTTCCAAATGGACAAGTCAAAGCTGGTGGAGGCTTAGGATTCTACTGCAAAGACACACTGCAAATAGACACTGAAAAGTATGCCAACCACAATATTTCAAATGGAACTCTGGAATTACAGTGGGCAGTCATCACCAGACCACACACAAAGAAAATTCTAATAGGTAATGTATATAGGCCCCCAAATGGGAATATGCAGGAAGCTTTTGACCTACTAAGCTAAACCATGAAACAAATTATAGACATTAACAAATATGAAACTCTTCTCATTGGTGATTACAATGCAGATTAAAATGCAAAAAATCAACCATCAGCTAATATCATGAGACCATTTGCCACAGAACATGAACTGCAACAGATGATTAACAAAACTACTAGAAGCACACAAACCTCAAATACAACAATTGACCTGGCTTTTACAAATATAAAATATTGTACTACATCTGGTATCCTCAACTACAACATAAGTGATCACAAACCTATTTATATAATAATAAAAAAACCAAGGAATGACAAACAAACCACATCACACTGGGGCCACTCATATAGAAACTGCACTTTTGAGGACCTTTCAACCACATTACGGGGATTTGCTACCAATGAAATATTTTATGAGCAAGATCCGAACAAGTGCTGGGACATGTTAGAAGCTATCCTTGATAGAGCTGCTGACAAACTTTGCCCAATGATTGAACTGAGAATAAGAAAAAAAAACACAGCTAAATACTTAAATGACGAATTACAAGAACTACAACGAGATCGGGACTACTTTTGCCAAAAGGCTGAATTAACCAAAGACCCAGGGGATGCATTCATAGCAAAATGCTTAACTAGAAAGGCCAGGACTGAGGTTCGAAAGGCAAAATCAAGGTACTATCTTGACCAAGCCATCATTCACAACCAAAACCCCAAGAAATTTTGGTATGAACTAGATCAAATAGAGCCTGATCCCAAGCCAAAAATCAGTAATCTAATAAATGACAGTACTGGTGAAACAATACCTGATATTCAACTAGCAGAAGAGATCAACAAATACTTTGTTGTTATAGGAGCTAACCTAGCCCAAAAATGTCAACCAAAAGATGATGTCCAGGAAAACTATAAGGTTGTAGTTAACCAACATAGATATGATCTCATAGAAACAACAAAAGACAAGATCCTTACCAAAGTACAAAATCTATCACCATTCAAACCTTCAGGCATGAAGGACATCAGTTCAACCTTTATCAAGGGCACCATCAATGCTCTGATAGATGAATTTACATACCTATACAACCTCATAATTACTACTGGAATTTTCCCAGAAAAATGGAAGAGAGCAACAGTTACCCCTATACCCAAGGTAGGTAACCCAAAGTCCTGTAATGAACTGCGACCTATATCCATACTACCTCTCCCTGGCAGAATAATTGAACAGATAATTCACAACCAAATAAAAACATTTCTTGAGGACACTAACTATTTAGCCACCCAACAAAATGGCTTCAGAAAAGAAAGGTCAACGACTAAGGCACTTGCCTCATTAATGGATGAATTGTTGATTAGCACAGACAGAGGTGAGCTTACAATAGCTGTTTTTCTTGATTTCAAGAAAGCTTTTGATACAATTGACCACAAATCCTGCTATGTAAGATCAAAAGAGCTGGACTGGGAAAAAGATCATGTAGGTTCATATCCAACTACTTAAACAATAGACAACAAGTCACAAAAATTAATAATACAGAATCCTCCACGAGAACTGTCAGAACAGGAGTGCCCCAAGGTTCCACTTTGGGACCACTCCTCTTTCTGATATTTATTAATGAACTACCATTGCTGTCTACCAGTGCTAATTTCACACTTTTTGCGGATGATGCTGTCCTCACAGTGCACAATAAAAACATTATTCTGGCAGCTACTATGGTAAACAAGGGTGTTAAAAAAGGTCAATATTTGGTGTGCTGATAACAGACTTACCTTAAACACACAAAAATCAGAATATGTGATATTTGGAACAAAATCTAGAAAATTGCACGCGCAAAATATAGAGCTATGTATAGGCAATGCAGTGCTAAGAGAAGTGAACTCGTACAAATACTTAGGAACCACACTTGACTCTACACTGAATGCGAACCAGCAACTATCGAGGCTGAACCAAATTCTAGGTATGAGATTGACAACCTTTAGAAAAATAAGATGCTACAGGAGTGAGAACACAGCGCTCAAACTGTATAAGGCAACTATACTGCCAATAATAGATTATAATGATCTAATCTATGGCCTTTTAACAAAACAACAAGAAAATAAATTACAGAGAACTCAAAACCGAGCTCTTAGAACAGTATATAGGGGCAAAGTTCTCTCAGTGAATGAGATGCACACTAGATCTAATATCACATACCTAAGCCAAAGGAGAGATGCACATCTGCTATCTCTTATGTTTATCAGAGCCAAGGATGAAAACTACATAGACCATACTACCAGAGTTACCAGGCAGGGGGATGCTACACTCCTCAAAGTTCCTAAACCACTCACAAATAGACTGACAAGAGCCCCTATCTACAAAGGCAGCAAATTATGGAATGAACTCCCAGTCAGAATTAGACATGCACAAACACAACTAAAATTCAAGAACCTGGTAGGAATTCACCAAGCCAATCAGGCCTTCTACAGGCCTAGTGATGAGGTCGCCATATTTAATTATCTATCTATTATAAGCACCTATGGTAATTTGCCCCTACCCACTCACCCCTCGCGCCTCACTTTGCCTGCTGCCAACAAACCAAGTTATCCACCGTACAAATTATTTGCCCAGCAAATTCGGAAAGGTGTATCAGTCTGGTAGTAGTGCTATAGACCGGGGGCCCTATGGTACTGGGACGGCTCACTCCCTATCTCTCCCATGTGATGTAAATTTTGCGGTGCCACCTTGTAGTGGGTTTGATTGACCCAGCTGCTGGTTGGTGTTTCACATGTAAACACATACGGTTATATCATGCATGAGGCGGGTAAGCGTGAATACACATCAATATCGGATTGCTATGAACAGGCACACATCATCGTCGCCATCGTCACACAGCTTTCACATTCATATATACATTTTTGCATATATTGTGGCATCTGTTTAGCCGGGGGAACGGCCAGCGCACCACGTGGTGGGTTTGATCATTTTGATTACACAGTACAGGCTGAGTGAGCTGTCTTGGTATTATGGGGTCTTTGTACAAACATAGACACTAATAAAGTCTGTACTAGACTACTAAATGACTGAAACATACAATCCTCCAAGCATTGTTTATCCCATCATTACTAACAACCTACTTACTCAAACTACTTCATGTAGTCAAAAATCACACCTGAGGTATTAACCTTTTAAGCATAACCCTATAAGCTAACCACACTCTATCTAACAGAATAAACAAACCATTCTACTAACACTCACTCCATCTCAAAATGTTAACTCCAACAACATGATAGTTTTGCAATTCACAACATAGTAGGCAAACAAACCTATGAAGGAAAACTATGTACCTAACCACTCCGTAATGTAAAGGTCTAATCAATACGCATGTATGTATCAAGTGTGTAGGAATACAACATATAACTGCTATTTTTGTATGTGAATTGTCAAACTATACCATATGTAAGCCTTTGAATGTTTGATATTGTTAGTTCAGCTGATTTGGGCTAGCTGCATATATTGTAAATAACTGTATTGTCACATGGCTGGAAGACCAGTGCCACGGCGCTGACAAAAGACTTCATTCAATGAATAAACTATATTTCCAAGTAACTGAAAGGCAGTTGGTTGACTTTCTTCCAGATGGAAAGTATGGAAAAGAACCAGATAATTATCTCAAAGAAAAAATGAAGCATTCAAAACTCACAAATTTACTGAGTGAAAATGAGTTTGGTGATTTAGATTTTAGCTATTACAAAAGGCGAAATGCATCTTTGTTCTACCACTCTGGTGTTCAAATGGTGAAACGAAACAAGACATTGTCTGTTTGGCTAAATTCCAAGTCACCGTCTGTTCAAACTAGTCTGCTCAAAATGGCGAGGGCAAAGAGCACAGAAATTAGAATGAAACACAGAAACAAGGAAATGGTAGTAAGAAAGCAGTATCTTGAAAGGTTGGAGAAATCTCATGCAACTAAAAAACAAAAAGCAGCAGCAGGCCAAGCACTGAAAGAAAAATGTGGTGCTAGTGTAAAAATACATGGTGGCCCATGCAAGACCCCAGAAGATGTTCTCAATGTTTTGTCTGGTTTAAGATTGAAGAAAGACATGAAAGCAATTCTCCATGCTGAATTGGGCTACTGCACTAAGGTACTTGGCCACAAGGATCCAAGATTAGTTCTTGTTCCAAAACGATAGACAAATTGAAAGATGATTTCATGTGTTTTTTGTCTGAGAAGTCTGGTCTGCCTGTGCCCCCTCATCTAGTAGAACTTACTCCTAACTCAAGCTCCACCTCTCACCCAAATAAAAGAAAAAGGCTAAACAATGACAGTGATTCTGGTGAATCAAATAGTGTCACTGAAAAAAGTGAGGGAATAAATCTAGATGATGTCTGCTCGAATGACATGGAATGGGTGGGTGATTCTGATGCAGAGAGCAACACTGAAGTTGATATAAATTTCAAATTTTCAAACCAAGGTGTGTGGGTTGCTGTGGCTTATGATGAAGAATTCTTCATAGGTCAGGTGATTGAAGTCAAGAGTGAGCTATCTGGTTGTATACAGTTCATGAAGATGGGATACAACCAGACATTCAAATGGTCTGGCAGTGAGGATATTGGTGAGGACATTGAATCAATGTTTGTGTTCCATCATGGATTTGATGTTCTGCCACAAGGAAGTAGTGGAAGGTTGTGGTCAGTTCCCAATTTGACTCATATAGAGAAGATGTACTGCAAGTACAAAAGACAGTTCATGCAGGGCTTGTAAAGATGTCAGAGGCATTGGTGCGGTGTGTTGAACCCACAGGAGATATAAAATTATTTTGCAAGATTTGTAAAATACAAAAACCTAAATAGTGTTAGTAAAACACTTAAAAGGGGGCACTAATCAACTAAACTGATAAAGAAGAAGGATACATGAAAGTTTCATGCAATTCTGTTGAAGGGTTTTTTTCCTGCGATTTTTCAAACTCAACATTTTTCATGATTTTGGTAAAATGTGCATTCTTTCTCCTCACTTATAAAATATTTAACTGTTTTGTAATGTATGTTGTTATGGATGTATTGAAGTATCTGATAAAGATGAATAGCACCTGAAAATTTCATCCAATTCCATTGTACAGTTTTTGTTCTGTGATTTTTCAAACTTTTCCAAAAAGCCAGATTTTTCACCAAATTTTATCACCTGCCAAAACTGACTCTCGGGTGTTTTCAGCCTATTTATTTTAATTGTTCCCAATGGTTTGGGGCCTTGAAAAAAAATAGAGTTACTAGCACTACCCCATAGGCCCAGGATAATTAAAAAAGAATCAATTTGGGTGGCAATTTTTACCACCAGCACACTCGAAAAAGTGCTCTGGGGCCTAATTTCACAAATCGTGAATTCAAGGAAAATGCTATTTTTACCAAGTTTGAAGGTCTATATTTTTTAAACTAGCCACCCCATGCCCCTGTAACTGTATATACACTGTGTACAGACCAGGGACTCTTAGCCTCTGCCTTGTGAAGCAAGCTGGGTGATCCCTTTAAATTTTGGAGACCATCAAAAATGCTATCTTTTAGACTTTGCAGCGTGACCGATTTCAAGTAGGCTTAGTAAAATTTAAAAAGGCTGTATTTGCCTTAATACTTGACCGATTTGGACAAATGAAGTATCATTGTGTTTCGAATTGCATATACTAACAGATGGAATCATTTACATCAAACTCCGAACACATACAAAATTTCACTTGGGATACCTAATAGAAACCTACATCTTCCTGTGGTCCAATTTCTTTTATATTAGTTTTGATAATCTGGGGTGATTTGCTATACGAAGAAGATGTGAAGTTTGATCAGGATCTGATCATTAATAAAGAAACTACAAAGAAATATTGTTATAATTAGTCTATTTAACCGCCCTAAATAAGGCACTTCTCTAATGCAGTAGCTGATACAAAAAATCTTAAATTCAACAAACTTCAAATGCACATCTCTCATTCAATTTTTGGAATATCTTATGAAGATTCAACAAGTCTATTGCTTTTGATTCATTGGAGCTTCCACTGAAATTATAATTTGGATTTTTCGGGCCTTAACTGGCAAATTTCAATGGGATGCACACACATTTCGTGAAATGCATGCGCATGCATCCTCACGTACGCCTAGACCGCGAGGCTACGCGTACGGCTCACGTATGCCTAGCCACTACGATTTAGGTAGCAATGTGGACACAATTTTCAAACCAAACCTATCTGAAAATGAATGGCATTGTTGGAAAGAGCTTTGAAAACCATACAAGAAAATCCAACAAGCTTGTCAATCGTTTGATTATTAAGCGTGGTAGAGCTATTTCAATTTTGGTAATGAGGGCTAATTTCCTGGCATTATTTTAATGCTTTAGCATTACAAGTGTGTAATCTTCTGAATGTGCACAGACACAGAAAATGTAAACGGATTTGCAAATTGTAAACATGAGGTTGTAGATGGACATTTTATCTACATCATAGGCTGAAATTCATGGGGATACCCCCTAAGAGGCACTGAAAAGAAAGCATTCTGAGGGACCCCTCTGTTATCAGAACGATTTTTCCAGGAACAGATATTTGGCAGAAAACGGCCATCGCGTAGAGCGCGGACGTGCACATACCTAATTTAGGCAACAGCTAAAGTAAGTGAAACATCATACTCAGCTGACGCTGTTATGCTGATGTTAGTTTGTTACATACTTACTTAAATGTATAAAATTGAGTGATACAAACAGAATCAGCTACATTTCTAACCATGAACCTACCTTTGCTAGCCAGAATAGACCAAATTAGTAAATATGAATCATGAAAAAGCCACCAGCTCAGCACGGACTGCCATTTTGTATAGTCCGTGTTCACACGGGCAAAATCTAAAGCGATTCAGCCAAGGCGAATCATATGAATCGATTTAAGCCGTGTTCACACGGGCAATGTAAATTGATTCGTAGAAAGCGACTTACCTAGTTCGCCTCACATTTCTCGTGTGAACGGGCGTCTGATGCGGATTAGGGCTGAATCGATTCACGTGATGCGGATCCTGTAAACCACCTCTCGAGGTAGTTTACGTGAGGCGATTTCTGTGAGGCGATTTATTTTGCCCGTGTGGACGCAACCGACTTACGTGAGGCGGATTAAGGACGTGACAGTCGAGACCTGAGTGTGTTGACTTTCCGGTAAATTTGCTGTATGAAGCTGCTAGCTGTGCACAGATATTTTTTTCATAATTTATTTTTAGGGTTTCACTGCCCAGCAGAAGTTTTGACCGTTCCAAACCAATACGATTCAGTACATACATATCTAGGTCGAACTCACTCTCTCGTGGTGACGTTGCCTAATTGAAAACTGGCGCTGGTCAGGCTGGACTTGCTCATGCGCAGATATTCACTTCCGCCTTCAAGCGCTGCCCGTGTGAACGGGCGGCTAATTCGACTCACCTGATTCGATTTGTCTAATTCGCCTCACATTTTGCCCGTGTGAACACGGCTATAGTTACACATATATGTATCTTTTGCACAGATTAAAGTGCTTGAAGTATATTTTTAATTTATCTACATCGACTTCTGTTTAAATCACACAATATCAGGACTTAAACAATGGGAAACTATTCCCGGAAGGGTATGCTCAATATGGGAGAGTGGCCACTCATTTCCCCCCCCCCTTTCCTCGTTGTGGACCCATCTCCGCACACCCCCAAAAAAGGATATTTTTAATTTCCTGAACACCACCTGTGGTTAGAAAGGGTAACTACTAAATTCAAATCCGATTGCTTTAATGAGGGTTATTAACGAGTTCAACCGAAAATAAGGCTGAGCTGGCCTAGTTTTCTATTTTCCAACTAATTTAATACTGTAGAAACTAGGTACTGCTTAAAATCCTTATGTCACAATATTTGATGACCAAATTCCTGAATGGATCGAAGAAGTGCTGATTATATATTAAGTTAAACTGCTTTCCTTGGAAAGGGTTCTTTGGGAAGCAATATTTTGTCGCAATTAGCCTAGCTTGGTTCTAATTCGACAGTACAAATAGTTGCTGGGCATGTGCCTTATTCTGCATTCATACGGGTCTCGTGAATATGGTGAACTTCCTACTTACTGCCGGTGAACACGACCTTGTAAACTGACAGCATTCATTTGGCAATTCGCAGTAAACAGGTTTCATACTGGGCGATAATAGAGGCATTGTCAAATCTTTCTACAGAAAAAGTGAAATATCTCTAAAACCACACTACCTAGAAACAAATCGCTTGGTACACATATAGAAAACATCTTTACAAAACATATTTTATCAAATTTATATGGTTAGGGTTCTTGATTTCTATTAATTTTGAATAAAACTAATGTTTTGCACCGCACGTACAGCAGACGGCGGAAACTGTGAGACTGCCATTTCTTCACGAGTGGTGAGTAAGGAGCAGGTTCCAAAATCTCCAGTTCACAGGTGGTGTTCACCAGTTGTGAAGTCACTTGAACGCAATTCACAGGTTGTGAACTGTGGAACACCATATTCGCCAGTTCATATGGACGCAGCACAAGCCACACTTTTTCCCACTAAGTTGCCAAATCCGATGGTTTTGAGTTTCAGAGATTAATACAATACTTCAGCTTGCATTAACTTATTTTAATTGACTAACTTAAAGTTGCAGTCCGATGGGTTTGAGTTTCAGAGATTTTCTGAGATAAATACATTAGGTTGATCATCATAATGTACCTCACTTTAGCTTGAAGTAAATTTTATTTTAAGTGGCTAAGATATTTGAAGTGCAACCATAAAAAATTAATTTTGGCAAGCTTGCTAAAACTGACACCATAGCATTCTGCAGTAACATGATCTATTCAATTGCCTCACTATTCCCTTCTGTGTGGCAACAAATGCTTAATAAGTGCATCATTACATAAGCTAGATATGTAGAATCAAATTTAGGTCATTGCTTTGATTCTGAAAATTTGATGATTTCATCGGACTATGCAGCTTTAAGATATTTTAAATGTAAATATGCCAAATTCGTTTTGGCATGCATGCCAAAACTGTTGACACCTCTTCATTAACAGGTTCTATTAAATTGACTCAGTAGTCCCTGCTTAATAAGTGCATCAGTGTAGTATCAAATCTAAATAATTGTTTTAGTATTGAAAATTGGATGCTTCATCAGACTATGCCCCTTTTAATCGTGCCACACAGCCAACCAATCGACCGCATTTATTCCAAGCCAGGATTTAAAAAGGGATGACAAAAGAGGCAAGTGAAAACGACAATATCTTTCTCCCATCATCAAAAGATGATTTATTTGTTCCTTAATGAACATAATACATGATAATTACAGCTGACCACGGCGAGAGCCTGCTTCCCGGCCGCCTGCCCCGAGGGCAGGCTGGTAGGCAGGGAGGCAGGCGGCTAGGGAGGCAGGCGGGCAAGCAGGCGGTGGCTACACTTCCACTTTTAGAGAGCAGAGTAGGGGGTGAGGGAAAGGGGGAGGGGTATTCATTTCAAGGGAGTTCTTTTTCACGTCAAGTCAAAACTCATTCACAAGATTCCACAGCAAACCAAGCTGGGCAAATTAACGGGGTGTGGACTGGGGTTTGCCGCCACCCACTCACTCACCCACCCACCCACCCGCTCCCACCAGGTCACCAGCATCACCACTAGTACTACTGCGAAAAGTGATCGGTTGTTTTTTTCCATCTTAAGTAAGAATATATCGTACATAACCTAAACTTAGGGATTTGTTCCGCGTAATACAGGATTCAGATGGCTCACTTTGGTAGGTCATTTCTTTAAAATTCACCATTGTGATGATCAGAATTATTATTAATATTCACATAACCATCGTGCGCTGGCCTGAAAAGAAACTCATGCTACAATTTCTATTAGTATCCTCGTTTCGCTATTTACCCGAACTTCATTATTATTATTATTATTAACATGGAAATGAAATTCTCCCGAGTAGTGTGTAGTTGGATTAAACATTACAAAACTGAAGTCAATTATGTATTTCTGGACAAAGGGCTGATACATGTACATAGGACGACAACACTCAATAGGCTCAGTACCGCCGTTATAAGCACTACACACGAGGGGGGGGGGGTGAGGGGGGGGGGGGGGGGGGTGGAGGATGGGGGGGGGGAGTGGGAGGAGGGAGGAGGGGGGAGAGGAGGGGGGGGAGGAGGAGGAGGGGGAGGAGGAGGGGAGGGGGAGGAGGAGGGGGGGGGGAGGAGGGGGAGGGGGAGAGTGGGGGGAGTGGGAGGTAGAGTGTGTGGGGGGAGGGGGAGGGGGAGGAGGGAGAGTGGGAATAGGGGGAGTGGTGGAGGAGGGTAGAGTGGGGGTGTGGCGGAGGGGAGGAAGGAAAGGAGAGGGAGGAGGAGGAGGGAGGGGGGGGGGGGGGGGGGGGGGGGGGGGGAGGGGAGAGAAGACGGAGAGTGGGGGGAGGCCGGGGGTCTGTTGTTTATTGATCTGACAAACACGAGTCTGCTACGAGGGGAGGGGGGGGGGGGGGGGAGGTGGTGGCTAGGAGTGGGGTGAGGGTCAAGGGGGCTAGGCTCAGTAGTATACTCAAAGTGGGCTATAGAACTCTAAAGCAGCTAATGTATTCTACCATTACTTCATGTACACATTTATATAATCAGTATCGATAGCATACTTGCCCAGCAATCAAACACTGGGGTTTTTTTTGGGGGGGGGGGGGGGGGGGGGGGGGGGGGGGGGATGAGGAGGGGGGGGGTGTTGTAGAGGAATAAAAATATATGCTTAATATTGATCATCATAACCTTCAGCATCATAGGGCTTTTAGATTTCTTTCTTTAACCTTCAGAGTAAGAAATGAGGTCCATTCTTCGGGAAACCAAATTTAGTCGAGAAGAGTATTTATCTACACTAGAATGAGGTCAGCTCTGGTAGAGCGGGGTGGGTGGGAGGGGGAGTGGGAGTGGGATTTGGAGGGGTGTGGGAGGGGGGGCGGCAACTGGTGTCCACGGCAAATATAAATATCGTTATAAGGGGGAAACGGGGCCGCGAGACTCGCTCCGACTGGAATATTTCATTGTCACTTCTACATTATTAAAACGCCTCATCCACAAACTGTGGCACCCAAACTGGACCAGCTTCCTTCACGCGTGGAAATGTACCATTTCTAAATGTACCATTTTTATATTTTTTTATATTACACAACAATAATAACACGGCGGCGCACCACCCGGCCGCCCGGCCCCGTGTGCCCGGCCGACGCCAACACCAGGGCTTCGCAACTCAGTACGCTATACACTACAACCCGCCTTTGTTCACAGAATGCCAAAGTCTTCATGATTTAAATAAATACACCATGAGGGATTGCTACGCATCTCAAAAGTCCCCATTTTTTTTTTTTATTTCTTTGTTTTATTTTCTTTCCTTTTTTAAAAATGTTGGCTCACTATTGATTGGTTGTGATGGTTCTATCTACAGATATAGTCGGCTCGGTTCAGCCTCTGCCCCGCCCCACCTCCCCCGCTCCCACCCACCCACCACCACCAGGCGGCGCGGCATCTTACTCACCACGCCCCCTGGCGGCAGAGGGCGGAACCGTGGCGCCCTGGCAATTGCGGAGGGGACCAATTATAACCGGCCCCACATACAATCTGTATGAAACAAATAACACACGCCTCCTACACACAACAGACCACGCATTCTTCTATACACTGTCTCCGGGCGGCCGAGTGCCGCCCCACGCGCCGGCCATCAGCGCTTTGTCCAGCAAACAGCGCGTGCTGCCTTATCTGTAGGTGATAGCACTCGGAGCGTCTAGGCGGGGTGGCAGCCCTCGGTCAGATCAGTCCGCAGCCGGCTTTCACTGTCGTGACCCATTGCTGGGGCCCCGTTGCCGGGCAGGCGGCCAGCTTACATGCCGTAGCCGGGCATGCCAGTCGCCATGTAGCCAGGCGCTGCCCCGGCCCCGGCATACATGCCAGCCGTGTAGATGGGTTGTTGCGGCAGGACGCCAGGCCCGGCAGTTAGCATCAGCTGCGGCTCATTAAAGACGAGCGGCTTCTCCTCCGCCTTCTGCTCCTCCTCTGTGCGCACGGCCTCAGACTGCTCCAGTTTATCCACCTGCCGAGTAAGTGAGACTGCATTACACAGGAAACTAGCGCAATGTGATTCGGCAGCATTCTCAGTAGGGCTTGATAAACCAATATTAGAACGGGATTTTTCATTTCAATTGTAGTCAGTAGGGTTCGACAACACTAGAACGAGCCTTTTCATTCCAATTGTAAACTTGGGGTTTGATACACAGAACTATACAAGTTTTTTTTTATTCCACTTGTAAACTCGGCGTTTGATACACAGGACTTGACAACAGCCCTTTTTCATTCCAATTCCAACCTCAGTAGGGTTCGAAAAAGATCAGCATTGTCCTTTTCATCCCAAATGTATGGTTAGTAGGGTTTTACCGCCCCAGCCTGGCCATTAACAGAGAGAAAAGGGCATTGCTGAAGGACACTGACCTTAGATGTGTACTCGCGCATGACCTGGATCATGTATGGCATGGCAAAGTCCATGATGTTGTGGCGCCAAGCCAGCTCCAGGATCACGTCGGGCCGCAGAAGGTCGTAGCACTGGAACAGGCACGCCGCGAAACACTCGTAGTTCTTGTTGTCGAGGAACCACGAGATGAGCTCCTCCGCAATGTCGATGTTCCGCGACTCGCCCGCGTATTGCATTGCGTCCTGCAAAAAGCGCTCATATCAAAACACGCAGCCACCCACCTGCACAGCACTCCACCCCGACCTCCCACAGGACTTTCTCTAGGACCCTTTCATGGTAGTGTAGTAGTCTGAACTGACCTCTCAGGCAAGGACCCGCATAGACAGGTAGGCATGGGTAGTGTGGTGATATCAGGGAGCCTAGGTGGTGTAATGGTTAGTACACTGGCCCGGAATGAAAAGATATGTGGGTTTGAGTCCGGCTCTAGGTGCAATTTCCCATTTTCGTCACCCAACAACAGTAGCATCACCTTTCGTAATTAATTCTCCGTCAACAAATGACATTTATTCAATCAATTTACTGCTTGTTACATAATACTTAGGTTATATGACGGAGTGTTTGTCACCTACTGTGAATACATTCAGCCTATTATTTTTAGTCCTACAGCGTAATTATGATAAGCGCCATATATATATATATATTTTATCCAGTAGAAAAAATATTCGCAGATAAATATATAATTAAAGTGTGTTCTTCAAGGATGCCTGCAGGGTCAGGGGTGAGGGTGGAGGGTAATACACATCCCAACAAACCAAGTTATTTGTATCTATCTTTATCTATATACACACCAGTCTATACATATACTAGGTTATAAATCATACCAGACAGCGTGTATATAGAGGAGAGGGACAACTCTCATACTAGACCGTGTAACAGCTGCCGACTGTGGCACTCCAAGTGGTGGTTGTTGAACAGTTTATGACACAGCTGTACGAGTACCGGCAAAGTCAAGGCAATGTCAATGGTCGTGTGCAATCTTCATACAGAAAAGTGAAATATCCCTAAAACCACATGACCTAGACACAAGCCGCTTGGAACACATATAGAAAACATGTTTACCAAAAAGATTATATTAAATTTATAAGGTTAGGGTTCTGGATTTCTATTAATTTTGAATAAAACTAATGTTTTGCACTGCGTGTACCAGCAAACTCAAGGTTTGTTCAACAATGACCGTGAGAGGCGCCACTTTAGCCTGTGTTACCGATTTTCGCGGGAGTTGTCCCTCTCATCTATATACACGCTCTCTGATCATACCCAGGATTGCCAACATTGGAAAATGAAAAACCAAAAGATCTTAAGGGATGTTATATTGAGGCGGAAGCGACTTTGCACCTATAAACAATTTTAAATCTTAGATGCCCTGTAGTGCATTTTGAACACATCTGTGATAGATTTCTACATTCTTTTCTATGATAGGTCTACATTACTTTCTGCTACAAATAATTTTGCTAGATCTAGATATAGTTATTTGAGATATAATTCCGCACACAAAAAAACGTCGCTGACTGTTCTCCGCAGTAATCCGTAAGATATGTGAATCCGTCCTGCTGAGCGGGTCCGGCAGCGGTAGTGACCAGGCGCAGCTGGTATCATGCGGTCATGAGCCACTCACAGGTGGCCGAGTAGTGGCGGATGAAGGAACTAATCTAGTCAGCAGTAGGTTGGGTAGTACTAACTCAATGAACTAGGAGTGGGCAGTAGCTAATCCACATGACATTAGGGTGTAGACTAAGTAAAGGGGGAGAGAACTGCTAGGTGGTCGTGTCCTTGTTTATATTCCCATAATAGATTATAGAGCACATATTAATGGTATTGTATGCCATAAGGTGATGATGGGACATAAAATATTGTAGACCTTATGGCGAAACCGTAACGGTTAGCAACCATGCATACACGATTGTGATCTACACACAAGGGTGCTGGGTGGGACAGGCAGGGTCCAAGTGCCCCGAAGGGGGGGGGGGGGGGGCTACCAGTAAAGTAGGACTTATCGCTTAATAAAATTGATATTTTTCAGTGATTTTGTTGCGTTGTACATTAGTTGATTAAGCAGGGGAATTTTCAATCACGGACAATTGGTCTTTCTCATTCCACTACTCATTGTCCTATCCTAGTGATGCCGAGCGACAGGATAGGTAGCGACAAGTTTCAGATTTAAAGTCATTTACATGACTCGACCAGAGTTTGAACCAGGGGGGCTTTGAATCCCATGCCCTACCAAAAGGGGAGGCAGGCGCTCAACTCATTCGATCATTTAAAACATGGACTATGCCTGCATATGTACCTTGAATAACTTGTCCTTCTTGCATAAGTCGACAGACTGTTTCCATCGGTTATTGCCTTTGTAGAGGTATGCTGCGATTCTTCTGAACTCTATCAATTCGTGCTTCTCGAGCTTCTGTGCAAGTGTAATATTATCAAAGTTGTCGAAGGCGTCGATGGAGGCACGCAGTCCCTGGTAGTCCTCCTCGCCAATGAGCAGGTTGTTGAGCGCTTCGTTGATGGCCTTGTTGTTGAGGTTCTGCACCGACCGCAGGTAGGGCTTCACCAGGGCGATGTGGTTTACCTGCCAGTCGCATAGAACACTGCACTTAGAGGTCATCCAAACTTAACCCTTTCACAGTCGTACAGAGTACCTAGTTTTCCCAGATGACGACCACCAGAGTCCCACACCCTTCACCTCGACTCACACCAGATCGGATTTTGCAACAAGTTAAAAACCACATGTGAGTCTAAAAAATGTATATAGAGTTAGATTGTTACAATCCATGTGTACTTGGAAATTACCCTCGCCCCCACTGAAGCTTGTACAGAACAGCCCGGCACCCCCCCCCCCCCCCAATCAGGTTTATTCCATTCTCAGACCACCCTCCCCGCAACCATCCAGTTTATCCAGGGGTCCCAGTGACAACAATATTTGTTAAATCCATGAAAAACTAGGGGGTAGAGGGGGGGGGGGCAGAGGCATGCCCCCTTGGAATTTTTGTTTAACCTACAATTAAAATGGTGCAATCTGGCACCTACATGGACATATTTTGGCCTTGAAATTCTTTTAAGACTTCCAACACTAACAAATAATTAAAAGTAACATTCTCCCTCACTGGCAATGAATTAGATCAATAAAAAGATAATTTAATTAAAAATTATCCACAGTAAAATTCTAAATTGGTTTCCCATATTCTGGTGGTTTTTTTTTTCGCGGACAGAATTCCCCCCCCCTCCCCCAACTGATTTGGAAACTCTAAATCAGCGATTTTGCTGAGAAATGCGATCCCTGTTATCCATTCCCAGAAATCTCTCCGGCTTTACCTCACTTCCCAGAAATCTCCCTGGCTTACAAGAACCAGACATGCTTTCTCGACTCACCTTGAGGAAGAAGGTGACAGCCCGCGTGTGGTCGAGTCGTGGAGTGAGCACCAGCAGCAGGTCATTGAGCAGCAGTGGCTTGTAGTCCAGGTAGAACTGCAGTGCCTTGTAGTACAACTCAATGTTTGCCACCTGCAGAGAGACACAGTCAACTTACAACCAAATTAACACACAAGCATCTCAATTAGGTCAACGATAATGTACAACCACACCCGCCACTCTGTGCTTTCATATAGGAATTTCAGAAATAATCATACAGTGCTGCCACCCAATGGCAAACAAGGTAATGGGGGACCTTCAACTTTTTAGTTCAAATTCCTGCCGTTCGCGTCGCCACTGAACTAGTGGGCCGAAACGGCACACTGTCACACTGCAAACTCAATGGCTGTGAGCAATCTTCATACAGAAGAAGTGAAATATCTCTAAAACCACACCACCTAGAGACAAACCGCTTGATACACATATAGAAAACATCTTCAACGAATATATTATATTAAAATTATAAGTTTAGGGTTCTGCATTTCTATTAATTTTGAATAAAATAAACGTTTTGCACTGCGCGTACCGGCAAACTCAATGCATTGTCAATGGCCGTTTCGGCCCACTAGTACCGACGCGCCACCAAGTGTCGGAAAAATTAACTGCGCCGTTGGACAGGTTCCCTAGCCCACCAACTGCTGTACCATCAAAGACAATGTACGCCAATTATATTAGTCAATTATATAATTATTATTCAATTATAGCGGGAGATTTACACTAAATATAACATTTTAATTGCCATTTAATGCGTACTTTGTTTGCCGTGGGATGGCGCCACTGCATCTGTGTTTCACGGGAAAGTGGAGTTGCGGGTCTTGTCGTACATTGATTATATAGATATATAGATATACACAAAAATATATACTACTGCCCCTAATTCAGTCATAATGCATAACTTGCAAAATGTGTTTTAAAGAAAACTTCCCGTCTTTTGATAAAATACCATAACTGCAAACATTTGAAAATGGGAAAGTGTAATCTTTTTCACATGAATTGCGACAAATTGGATGAATCGCAACATATTGCTTACATAGCACATTTCCACTGGGGATTTATGGCCTAGAGAGCCTAATGGTTAGGGCCCTAGTTCCTGAAAAGTAGAAGTGGGTTCGAGTCCTGCTGTAGTTGTCACATTTCCTTCCGTTTGCAAAAACATCAAAGACACATGCATATCATTTATAAGCATTTAGTCACTCACGTGTATGTGTGTAATTATATGTGGTGTATAACGTATTATGTGAGTATAAAAATACGAAGGGAATTGTTTCCTTATTATACTATAATTATTATATTACTTGATACTGTAGTAGTCTGAACATGAGCTCTACTATCACGCGGTAGCAGCGGAGACTACGACGCCACCAGCGCAGTACCACTACACTGCGCTAGGTGGCGGCACGGGTCACCACCGGTCAGACCCCAACTGGGCTGACCTCTACTGCGTGTGGTTGACCCACCCCCCAATCACACCTATAGTCGATGTGGGATCTGGCGAGTCGGGGGCGGGTCAGACAACTACTGACGCCGCGGAGAGCAGATGGTTCAATAAACCCAAGGTGAAGCGTACACTGAATTGAATCTTGGTGTTCTTCCGTGTGAAAGAGTGAGAGTCGGAGGGCCGTGGGCCATTACATTACCATTGTTATTCTCCTTAAGACTCCGCACTTGACCGGTGGCGCCTCCTGCGCTCACCCCCACCCCCCACCTGGTCGACATTGTCAGTCGACAACTTTACATATTATATGAGAGATGAGGTCTATATACACATAAATGACACATATATACACATCTTTAAGAGATGTGTATACATATATTACACACATATATATGTATATATATATATACTTGTTATATATTTATATAAGTGTGGTAAAAGATGGATTTATCTTAGTGTTTCAAAGTACGGGCAAAATGAAAGACAGAAAATCGCAATTGTTCCACAGAAATCGTAATTATTGGCAGCTCTGGAATAGTTGTAGACGCAAACGATACCTTTGTGATGACGTCCTTGAAGTGACTCTCCTTCCACGCTTCGGTTGGATGGTTCATCATGGTGATGATGGCGTTGTCAAATTCTTCGTACTTGTCGTACAGGAATACCAGCTCCGACCACAGATGTGCTTGTTCTGCTGCGCGTAGAACCTGAAGATGGAAGCTCAGCTTTAGCGATTGATTGGCTATTGGCGCTTTACTTCCTGGCAACATCTAAGGTCATATCAGGAGATGTACCGACTTTGTGACAGTGTGCACTCATGGTAACTTAACAGTGCTGCCCCACTGGGAGACCAGGCCATTATGACCTGATATCCCACTCAGTCACATTATCCTGATAATGAGCTAACCAGTCCTTGCCCTATCCTAGTAATGTCAAGTGCCAGGCTAGGTGGTGAAAAGTATCAATTTTGTAAACCATTGGTTTGACTTGGCTGGGATTCGAACTGCCGACTTTCCAGTCGACAACTTTACATATTCACAGATATCTACAATTAGTGGTCATTCAGCCCGTGTGTTAGTATATTCATTAAAGACTCACTGCAAGTACCTTGAAGCCTGAATTGAATAATTGTGAATTTGCTTACCTCAAATTATTATATATTTAATACCAAACGGTGGTTAAGTCTTATGGTCGTTCTGATCACGACTGTTAATTGGTACTGCCAATGTGCATCATCGTACTCCACTGATGCTTCGCCATATATCGGTTTGTTAATAGCATGTTTTTGTGTGCCTAGTGTACATATTCCATATTAATTTTGAATTTCAAAAGCATGGGTTAAAGCTAGATGTATGTAATTCAATATATAATCACTTCCCTGCCTAACACCACAGTGAAGCAATTTGATTCCCGCTACACCCCCCCCCCCTCCATCTTAACCCAGTAGGTGGGGGGGGGGGGGGGGAAGGGGTGTCGGGACATTGATTCATCTAGAGCATTACAAGAAATAACCCAGGTCCCCACACTCAGTTCTAATCTCAATACAGCCGAGATCACACCATTCCAACCAATACACACCTTTGGAATGTTGACACGTGACCAGAACAACTCGAGGTGCTCGCGCATCTTCTGAGGCTTGTACTTGGAGTAGAGGATGGCCAGCTCGGTGAACATGCCCATGTGAGCACGCTCCAGCCCGAGCGCTGCCTCAAGCAGGTGAATGAGCTCCTCGAAGAAACCACGGTCCTGGTAGTAGTTGATGAGCTCCTCCAGCTCATCAGCATGCACCACAATGTGCAGCCCGCACATCTGCGCCAAGCGGAACTCTTCGTTGTCCACGCACGCGAAGCACACCTAACACAAAAAGAAAAGTAAAGCTTATTTTATTTATTGACGCCTCTATAGTACATTTTTGTATCATCATCTAATGGATGTCAAACAGTCATTTTGACATTTCTTTGGATGAAACCCGCTGCCACCACATAGGCTACTCTTTCCGATAAACACCAAGGGGTCTTTTATATGTACCTTTCCACAGACTTTGAAACCAGTTGTGGACCACTGGTTGGAACGGAAAATAGCCCAAACTGCAAATAGATCCACTCAGAAGGATCGATTTGATGACCGACAGCTTCACAGGTGGACACGCTGCCGCCTGAGCTGCGTCCCGCTCCCCCTAACACAAAGCCACCAGGTAATTCTCCTGTAATAGGTTACTATTCAGCAGTAAACAGAATCCCAATTTCAAACTTCTAAATACAGTATAACCCCGTTAAACCATGCTCGGTTAAACCAAACGATTGGTTAATCCAAACTTTTGTTGGCGTCCCGACAAAATACTATCATTTATTATATAAAAAAAGTTGGTTAAACCAAAATCGGTTAATCCAAACTATCGGTTAATCCAAACAAAATTGTCAGACCCCAGGCCGGTACAGTTAAACCAAACTTTCATGCGGCTATAAGGTCATCAGAGACCCCACAAACTCTTTATATGATAAACGGTAGTATTTTTCCCGGCTGCCGAAAAAAAGTTTGGATTAACCGATCGTTTGGTTTAACCAAACTTGGTTTAACGGGGTTATACTGTATATACATAAAAAACAATAATCAAAGTGTCCACATATATTGTATATTATATGTGCAATAGACGCATACTCAAAGTCAAAGTCGAAACCAAAACTCGTTAAACCAATGATCAGTTAATCCAAACAAATTTCTAGGGTGTATAGTTTTAAAGATGTATAGTCCGATGAAAGCCTACAATTTCCAAAACCTAGATTTGATCGTATCTAACTTTAGATTCTATATCACTTATTCAACAATTGTTGTGGCATTGAAGAGAATACCAATAAAACCTGTCACTGAAGGCTCTTGGTCAGTATTTCAACAAATGCCCAAATTAATTTGGAATGTCCTTACTTCAAATATCTCCAAAGTTAGCCATTATATGTTACTTCAAACTAAAAGTACATTTTACTTCAAACTAAAAGTACATTAGAATGATTTGTTTGTTTGTTGTTTGACATCCTAGCAACATCTAAGGTCATCAGGACGGGTACCGACTTGAGCAAGTGCGCACTCATGTGACTTTATAGTGCTGTCCCACTGGGAAACCAGGCCACCGGCACCATGACCTGGTATCCCACTCAGTCACATTATCCTGACACTGAGCACACCAGTCCTTGCCTTGTCCTAATAATGCCGAGTGCCTGGCTAGGAAGCGACAAGTATCAATTTTTAAGTCATTGGTTTGACTCGACCAAGGTTCGAACACACGACCAGACGATCTACCAGCACGGGAGACAGACGTTCTAACTCATTCGGCCATCCCATCTGGTCACATTAGAATGATATCAACCTAATATATGTATCCCAACTAAGCAAAATAATTGCTCTGTACATGTGCAAAAAACCGCTAAAACAACGATTGTACATACATGTAGGCATCATAGTAGTCCATGTGGGTGAGCAGAGTGATTTCACATGGGCTTTAATAACCCAGTTGAAATCACTCCGCCCACACGTGGAATTTTACATACGCAGACTTATCTTTCGATTGTACAGAGCGGAGTCGCTGGCACTCACCTCCTTCCACGTCTTAGTGGAGTTGGCTTTGCGCGCCCCGTCCACAGCACCCTGGTACTCGCCCAGGTGCACCAGTGTGATGGCGAGCCTGGCGAAGTTGGACACGTTGTTGTACAGCAGCTTCGCCGGCTCATACATCTTGTTGTCGAAGCACCGGTCAGCCACCTGAAGCAAAGCCGCAGTTTCAGTTATCTCCATTTCCTTGATTTATAAACTGGGCATATGGGGGTGGGGGTCCTATTTTCAAAATTAGTCCAGTAGAATTTATATGTAATATTTGTTATATTAAAACTAGGTCAATGGTACAATATCCCACCCAGTCACATTATCCTAACACTGAGCCAACCATTCCTTGCCCTATCATAGTACAGGGTTCATACCCAATTTGACGTATAAAATTGCAGGACTTTCCAGGAGTTTCAAGGAACTTTCAGTGAAAATTTCCAGGACCTTTTTAAGACGTTTATTAAATTAAAGTGCCCCGAAACACAGCTGTATTCATAGTCAATTGACTGGATAACATGTGAATTGTGAATAAACATGAGAAATAATGACTATATGTATGGTTTTAATATAAAAATCAGGAGGCAGGATAACGAACCCATAAAAATCACTTTAATACAAAACATAACTGATTGACGTTCAGGCATGTCGGTGAAAATAGGCTTTAAAAAATATGGATGTGATTTCCCATTTTCAAGGACTTCCAAGCATCATAAGAGAAATTCCAAGACTTTCCAGGTTTTCAAGGACACGTGCGAACCCTCAGCCCCCTGTAGTAAAGCCGAAGTAGTGACAAGCGTCTGGTAAGATACTGAGGTAATTACACCACTATCACAATGGTGCTATTCTGCCCGATAACCACACATCTCACCTGAGTGTCATACTGTGGTAATTACACCACTATCACAATGGTGCTATTCTGCCCGATAACTAGACATCTCACCTGAGTGTCATACTGAGGTAATTACACCACTATCACAATGGTGCTATTCTGCCCGATAACCACACATCTCACCTGAGTGTCATACTGTGGTAATTACACCACTATCACAATGGCGCTATTCTGCCCGATAACCACACATCTCACCTGAGTGTCATCCTGTGGTAATTACACCACTATCACAATGGTGCTATTCTGCCCGATAACCACACATCTCACCTGAGTGTCATACTGAGGTAATTACACCACTATCACAATGGTGCTATTCTGCCCGATAACAACATCTCACCTGAGTGTCATACTGGTAATTACACCACTATCAAGGCTATTCGCCCGATAACCACACATCTCACCTGAGTGTCATACTGAGGTAATTACACCACTATCACAATGGTGCTATTCTGCCCGATAACCACACATCTCACCTGAGTGTCATACTGAGGTAATTACACCACTATCACAATGGTGCTATTCTGCCCGATAACCACACATCTCACCTGAGTGTCATACTGTGGTAATTACACCACTATCACAATGGTGCTATTCTGCCCGATAACCACACATCTCACCTGAGTGTCATACTGAGGTAATTACACCACTATCACAATGGTGCTATTCTGCCCGATAACCACACATCTCACCTGAGTGTCATACTGTGGTAATTACACCACTATCACAATGGTGCTATTCTGCCCGATAACCACACATCTCACCTGAGTGTCATACTGAGGTAATTACACCACTATCACAATGGTGCTATTCTGCCCGATAACCACACATCTCACCTGAGTGTCATACTGAGGTAATTACACCACTATCACAATGGTGCTATTCTGCCCGATAACCACACATCTCACCTGAGTGTCATACTGAGGTAATTACACCACTATCACAATGGTGCTATCTGCCGATAACCACACATCTCACCTGAGTGTCATAGGGTAATTACTCACAATGTGCTATTCTGCCGTCTGCCCGATAACCACACATCTCACCTGAGTGTCATACTGAGGTAATTACACCACTATCACAATGGTGCTATTCTGCCCGATAACCACACATCTCACCTGAGTGTCATACTGAGGTAATTACACCACTATCACAATGGTGCTATTCTGCCCGATAACTAGACGTCTCACCTGAGTGTCATACTGTGGTAATTACACCACTATACCAGAGCGCTATTCTGCCCGATAACTACACGTCTCACCTGAGTGTCATACTGTGGTAATTACACCACTATACCAGAGCGCTATTCTGTCCGATAACTACACATCTCACATGAGTGTCATACTGAGGTAATTAAACCACTATAACAGGGGCGCTATTCTGCCCGATAACTACACATCTCACCTGAGTGTCATACTGAGGTAATTACACCACTATACCAGAGCGCTATTCTGTCCGATAACTACACATCTCACATGAGTGTCATACTGAGGTAATTAAACCACTATAACAGGGGCGCTATTCTGCCCGATAACTACACATCTCACCTGAGTGTATCATACTGATACACCACTATAACACGGGCGCTATTGTGTCCGATAACTACACTTCTCACCCGAGTGTCATACTGAGGTAATTACACCACTATACCAGAGCGCTATTCTGTCCAATAACTACACATCTCACCTGAGTGTCATACTGAGGTAATTACACCACTATAAGAGGGGCGCTATTCTGCCCGATGATTATGTGTCTCACCTGAGTGATGTTTGCATGGTTCGGCCCCGAGATGAACTCCTCCAGGTCAGCTAGCCGGTTCGTCTTGGCATACGCGTACACAAGCTCCGTCTCTATGAATGTTTCACGTGCCTTTTTGCGGGCCATCTGGAGGTACTTCACCAGGTCTCCCCAGTTGTCTGAAAACACACGAGCAAACTCAAACAACCGACTAATAGAAAACAGGAATAGCGACACTAACAGGCCTAATTAAATAATTCACCAAATCCGACAATGTAACCCAGCAATTGCCAATTCACACTATTCACGCCGCGGCCATGTTGAAACCAGACCGAGGCCACTTACGGGTCTGCGAGGAGGCGCTGCTGTACGAAATGTAATGTGAATACTTTTTCGTCGACCAATAACTATAACTCTCGAAATCACTCAAATTTGAGGGTATTCATTTTTTAAACTACCATATTGATCTTTGCATACCTTTTTTCTATTTATTGGCCAGTTTTCAGGAAGATTGGGTGACCCTTGCATGGTGATTTTCCCATTCTTTAACTACAATGTGACTGTCAACTTCAAGTCTGCATAGTTATGGTGGTATCATGTAATGCAGCACTATCAGCGTAGTTATCTGTGCAACACAGTTAAACAACTAGTCTTAGTAATTACAAATTAATAAAGCTTTAAAAGGGTTAAAATATAAAAATAATATTAATATCTATATTAAGAAAGTTATGCAATTTTGAATTTAACAAAAGATTTGCAGCCAAGGTGAGCGACTTTATTGACATTGCATACTGAAATGCATCTGATCATCACTCAATCTTCATGAAAATTGACCAATAAATAGAAAAAAGGTATGCAAAAATGAATATGATAGTTTCAAAAGTGAATATCTTCAAATTTAACTCCTTTAATTTCTGTAGTAGTTCATACACATCGGCACACAGCAGTGTCTTATGGCAATTTCCAATACCCGACGCATAATCAGCCTCGTTCTGATGACGAATTAGGTCGCGCGTGAATAGGGTAAATCCTATCCTATAATGAGTGCACCGGATGTCTGGGTTGTCAACATTGGAAAATGAAAAACTGGAAGATCTGAAGGGATGTTATATTGACAGGTATACATTTGAAAATGGGAAAGTAATGATTTTCGTGTGAATCGCGCACTATGGCCAAAATATATTTCAATCGTTTTTCGTGTTTAATACCCAAACATCATAGGAATGTGATAATTATATATTGTGTTCCCAAACTTTAAAAAAAAACACTTAAAGCTAGTACATCATAGTTTCAAGATTATACTTTCCAAAAGTTTTTTATTTCAGGTATATAATAATATTGTAACACTCAACATTTTCAGCTTATATTCAAAATAACACTTTCAGTTCTGTATCATTAAAGTCACTTATATCAATGTTTTAACCAGGAACATTGACAATTTATCGTAATATTTCAAATTACAGGCGTAATGAGACAAAAAAATCGTAATGATTCTGCAGAAATCGTAATGGTTGGCAGCCCTGGATTTATAAAATATGACTATATTAAGTTTGTTGTTTGTTGTCCTAGCAACATCTAAGGTCATATCAGGACTGGTACCGACTTGTGACAGTGCGCACTCATGGCGACTTTATAGTGCTGCCCCAATGGAAGACCAGGCCGCCAGCACCATGGCCTGATATCCCACTCAGTCACATTATCCTGACACTGAGCCAACCAGTCCTTGCCCTATCCTAATAATGCCGAGCGCCAGGCTAGGAAGCAACAAGTATCAATTTTTAAGTCTTTGGTTTGACCCGACCAGGGTTCCAACCCACGACCCCACGATCTACCAACACGGGAGACAGACGCTCTAACTCATTCGGCCATCCCGTCTATATTAAGGGTATTGCAGGTTGCCAACCTTGGAAAATGAAAACCCAAAAGATCAGTGAAAGATGATGGGGACATCAAATATTGCACACCTTACAGCGAAACCATAAGGGTTGGCAACCCTGGTCAGGCACTCACCATTCTTGCTGGCGACGTCAACGACCTCCATGTACTGGGAGGGGTCATCGGCCTTGATGTAGGAGTCGATGGCCTCCTTGACGAGGCCGTGGCTGAGCTGGGCGCGCGCCAGCTGACTCCACACGGCTGGCTCGTTGCACTTCTCGGCGAATTCGTACGCACGGTCCAGGTTGCTAACGTGATCGATCAGCACCTGTAACGCCACAATTCGCAATTCGGATCAGATTGCCATTCGGCTAATATTGAATTAAAAGTGGCATAGTCCAATGAAAGCATTACATTTTCAAAACCAATTCAGGTTCTCTTTCCAGGATGTCATGTAATTTTCTAAGGCACTCAATTGTTTTTGGTTGCCAATTTGTAACTCGATTCATACTCATGAATATATTATATCTCAAACATTTTGAAATGTTTGCTTTTGAATCAGGATAACTTGAACAGAATAGATTGTTTTACTTCCTAGCAACATCTAAGCTCATATCAGGACGAGTGAAAAAAATAGATAACATAATTTTGGATGAAACAGAGATGTGCCATGAAACATTCTTTCGATGTGGAGCTCTGATGAAATATCAAATTTTCAAAATAAAAAAATATCTAATTTGATTTGACAAATCTAACTTAGATACTAATGCACTTATTAAACATTTGTTTCTGCACAGAAGGGAATACTGTGTCAATTTAATAGAACCTTTTACTGCAGAAGCCTATGGTGTCAGACTTTTGGCATGCTTGCCAAAATTAATTTTCCAGGTTTGCACTTCAAATATTTCAGAAATTTACATTAGTTTAAAGCTCCTTTTATTTTAAATGGTAAAATAGATACTAGTGATCATTCTAATATATTTATCTAAAAAAATTCACAGAAACTAAAACATCGGACTATGCAACTTAAAATTTACAGATGGATTATGAGTACTACTGCACAGCAGTGATAAACTTAAAGTTGCATAGTGCGATGGGTTTTGAGTTTCTGTCATTTTCTGAGAGAAACATATTAGGGTGATCGTTATAATCTACCCTACTTTCACTTCAAGTAACTTTTATTTTAAATAGCTAACTTTTGAGATATTTGAACTGCAAACAAGCAAAATTAGTTTTGGCAAGCTTGCCAAAACTCTGACACCATAGTTTTGTGCAGTAATAGGTTCTATTAGATTGGCTCAGTATTCCCTTCTATGTGGTGACAACTGTTTAACAAGTGCACCAGTATTTAAGTTAGATATGTAGAATCAAATTGAGATACTTGTTTTGGTTTTGAAAATTTGATGCTTCATCGGACTATGCAGCTTTAAGTGCATGCTCATAACCGTTTATCCCTAAAAATAAAATTGTAAATAAAAATTCAGCAACCTGTCCTGGACATTTCTAACCAAGGACTTGGTTGGTTGGTTTGTAGTTTGAGTTTTACGTCCTGGCAACATCTAGGCAAGGACTTTTCATGATGCGTATGAACCACATCCTACTTATTAGATAATTGTGTCACGGTGGTGCGGACTCACCTGGATGGCAGAGGTGTTAACCTCGAACTTCTTGAAAATGGCAAAAGCCTCTTCATAAAGCTCGCTGCTGATAGCGATGTTAGCGATGTCGGGGGCGTCATAGTTGTCGAGGCGCGTGATGTATTCCATCACCCTCGAACGGTCTGCTTTGATGGCAGTCAGAATCAGCAGGTTCTGTAGGTTCCTGCAGGAAACAAGTCAGAGCGTCAGTTTGATTGAATACCGCATGACAGCACTGAAGATTCTGCAGTAAACAGTCATGCTGGTTATCACGTTTATTGAACAACCCCCGCTCCAACCCCACCAAACCCAATGACAACGCCGAGGATTCTGCAGTAAACAGTTATACTGGTTATCAGGTTTATTGAACAAGCCTCACTCAAACCCCACCAAACCCAATGACAACACCGAGGATTCTGCAGTAAACAGTCATACTGGTTATCACGTTTATTGAACAACCCCCGCTCCAACCCCACCAAACCCAATGACAACGCCGAGGATTCTGCAGTAAACAGTTATACTGGTTATCAGGTTTATTGAACAAGCCTCACTCAAACCCCACCAAACCCAATGACAACACCGAGGATTCTGCAGTAAACAGTCATACTGGTTATCACGTTTATTGAACAACCCCCGCTCCAACCCCACCAAACCCAATGACAACGCCGAGGATTCTGCAGTAAACAGTCATACTGGTTATCAGGTTTATTGAACCCCCGCTCCAACCCCACCAAACCCAATGACAACGCCGAGGATTCTGCAGTAAACAGTCATACTGGTTATCAGGTTTATTGAACAACCCCCGCTCCAACCCCACCAAACCCAATGACAACGCCGAGGATTCTGCAGTAAACAGTTATACTGGTTATCAGGTTTATTGAAGAAGCCCTGCTCCAACCCCACCAAACCCAATGACAATGCCGAGGATTCTGCAGTAAACAGTCATACTGGTTATCAGGTTTATTGAACAAGCCCTGCTCCAACCCCACCAAACCCAATGACAACGCCGAGGATTCCGCAGTAAACAGTCATACTGGTTATCAGGTTTATTGAACAAGCCTCACTCAAACCCCACCAAACCCAATGACAACGCCGAGGATTCTGCAGTAAACAGTCATACTGGTTATCAGGTTTATTGAACAAGCCTCACTCAAACCCCACCAAACCCAATGACAATGCCGAGGATTCTGCAGTAAACAGTCATACTGGTTATCAGGTTTATTGAACAACCCCCACTCCAACCCCACCAAACCCAATGACAACGCCGAGGATTCTGCAGGAAGCAGTCACACCGATTAAGAGGTTTATTGAACCAACAATCCGGTGAGGTACACCATAAAGGTCGGAGCAAGCCATGGGAAGTCATGAACGCGGGCAACATTTCCCTCTGCACTGTTTGTACCAAGGCAGAAATAAAAATCATACTTTTGTGCAACCAAAATCATTGTTTTCCTCCAGTACTTAAATATGAAAAAAATATGTCAGACGATTAACAATATATATTCTGAATAAAGTAACTTATTTCAGGGATGAAAGTGGTCTCCGGAAAAAAAAGCGGAAATGCTGATATTCTCCGATAGGCTTAGCATTGTCAGGGAATCGCTGAAAATTCCCGGAAGTCGGGTTTCATACATATTGGTATACGCTGATAGTGCTGCAGCGTTTGAAGCACATATTAGTAGTATATGCTGATAGTGCTGCGCCGTTTGAAGCAGGTATTAGTAGTATACACTGACCCTGCTGCAGCGTTTGAAGCCATTAGTAGTATACGCTGCTAGTGCTGTGGCGTTTGCACCACCTATTAGTATACGCTGATGGTGCTGCAGCGTGAAACAACGTATTGGTTGGTTGGTTGTTGGAGTTTTATGTCCATATCAGGACAGGCGCAACATATTAGTGTACACTTATAGCTACAGGAAAAATCCCAGAAATCAGCGAAATCGCGGAGATCTTTCATCCGTGCTTATTTCAATAACTTGAATGTCAAATACTTTGGAATGCTAAGTTATAGGAAATGTAAGCAAAATCCGACGGATTCGTAAAAAAATAACACAAAAATTATAGAAAATCTTACTTTATCCGACAAATGTGAATATCCGACGAAAGTCCGATAATCCAACTTTGCCTCACTTACCTGTGATCGCTGAATACCGAGTTCTCGAGAACAATCTTCTCGAGCAGTTCGATGAGCTCATTGGGAAGGTCGGCGGTCATGAAGGCCTTAACTGTCACTGAGATGTCTTCTGGGTCCTGGGTCTCTGACAACGCGGTCTGCACCACCTGATAGAGAAGACAACATCTGTCAGACCATTTCCACCCGCAACATGCCCTCTTATGGCTTGTTTGTTGTTTCACATCCTAGCAACATCTAATGTCATATCAGGACAGGTACCGACTTGTGCCAGTGCGCACTCATGGCAAGGCGAATATAGTACTGCCCCATTGGGAGGCGAGGCTGCAGGCACCATTACCACGTTATCCTGACACTGTGCTAACCAGTCCTGCCCTATCCTAACCTATTAATGCTGAGCACCAGGCTAGGTAGCGACAGGTATCAATTTTGTAAGTCATTGGTTTGACTCAGCTGGGATTCGAACTCTCGACCCTCTGACAGCAGTGGCAAGAACTAATACATGCTGCGTATGCTTCGTGGAAGATGTCTTAACCACGCAGAAATTAAGTTTGTTGTTTTACGTCCTAGGTCAAATCAGGACGGGTACCAACTTGTGACAGTGTGGACTCATGGCGACTATAGTGCTGCCCCAATGGGAGACCAGGCCACCAGCACCGTGACCTCATATCCCACTCAGTCACATTATCTTGAGCCAACCAGTCCTTCCCCTATCTTAATAATGGCAAGCGCCTGGCTAGGAAGCGACAAGTATCAATTTTTAAATCATTGGTTTGACTCGACCAGGGTTCGTACCCACGATCCCATGGTCTACCAACACGGTGCAGAAATGAAAGTTTGCTACATGGAATTGACTAAAAGTACAATGGATTTACACTGCACATTTAGAAACACACACATTCTTCTAGAAGTTCTCTAGATACTTCCTAGAACCCATATATATAGCCAGACACTGTTATTTCACTAGGTTTACAACCCCTTAACGTTGTCGTAAACAATTAGGAAGAAAATAAAATGACAGGATGACCAAATGAGTTGAGCGTTCGCTTTCCGTGCAGCAGGTCATGCGGTTCAAACCCTCGTTGAGTAAAAACCAATGACTTAGAAATTGATACTTGTCGCTACCTAGCTTGGCGTTCGGTATTACTGGGATAGGGCAAGGAGCCATAGAATGAAGAAAACCAATTGTTTGTGATTGAAATTTCCCCTGCTTAATCAACGAATGTAATACAAATCCCAATATGGAGTTTCCCCCTTTTCCTATTTGTAGAACGTTTATCTAGCCATCACACGACCTACCTGGTCAATGAGGGGACGCTTGAACTCGTTCTCCTCCTTGAGCACGTGAGCCCAGAGGTCTGGGTCACGCCTCTTGACAAGGTAGCGGGCCTCACTCTTGAACAGTGAGTTCTCGTTGCACACCTATAGGCAAGAAACAGTTAAGGAAACCAGTTAAAAAAATGTATTAAATATGAAAATTCGAAAACAAATCCTCTTAGAGTCTCCCAAGAAAATATTTGAATCAACACACTGACAATAAAAATTAAAAGACTCCCGAGTTTTTTTAAGTTATACAATTTGATGGCTACGAGTTTGTCTATTTAAAAAATATCTATATATTTAAAGATAAATCTATTAAGTTGATCGTTAAAATCTATCTTACTTCGGTTTGAAGTATTACACTTAGTTTGTACTTAAAATTGGCAATTACTTTTGATTCATACCAAAATGCCAGACACCATAAGGTTCAGCAATAACAGGTCATAGTTTTTTTGTTTTTTTTTGGGGGGTGGGGGGGGGGGAGGGGTTTACGACCTGGCAACATCTAAGGTCATATCAGGACGGGTAACAGGTTACCTTAAATTGATTTCGGATTCTCTTGCAACAAGTATTTAATGAGCGGTACCAGTATCTAAGTTGGATCAAAAAGCCACCTTCTGGCTTTTTGAGAACAAAATTGATGTTTTCATCAGACCATGCAGCTCTAAGACAGTCTTTAAAGTTTTAATAATGTCTGTTTAATTCCTGATGTGGGACCAAACTTAACAAAAAGCCAAGAATGATGACGTCTACTTACATTGATTAGTTCATAGTCGCACTCGCCGCGTTCGTATGCGACACAGGCAAGATGAGGATCTCTCTTTTCACAATATTTTCCGACAACTTTGCTGTCGTAAAACTGGTTTTCCCTGTGAGTAGAAATGTAAATAAGACTGAGAAACTGATTGATTGATGGTTGTTTTACGCCTTGTCAGCAGCAGCAAAGGCCATATTGATGGCGACTGAGAAACCAATTTAAATCATACACATTACAAGTAGAATCGACTGAATTAGCCAATAACAAAAGGTAATCAATAATTTCAATTTAAGGTTAGGTAGCGTACAGAGACCAGTCATGAACATTCACAACATTTGCATGTAGCACCCACTTACATAAAACAAAAATCAAGCTAGTTTTATTTAACGATGCCTCTAGAGCACATTGATTTTTTTAAATTGTATCATTGGCTATTTGATGTCAATCATATGGTCATTCGGACATATTTCTTTGGAGGAAACCTGCTACCACCACATAGGCTACTCGTTCCAATAAGCAGCAAGGGGTCTTTTATATTCACTTTCCAATAGAAAGGACAGCGCATACCACAGCCTTTGATGACCCAGTTGTGGACCACTGGTTGGAACGGAAAATAGCCTAAACTACAAATGGGTCTAATGAGGATCGATCCGATGAGTGACACCTTCACAGGTGGACACTCTACCACCTGAGCTACGTCCCGCCCCCCCGCCCCCAGTTATATAAATTATACTCATGTTTGCAATCAGTTATTGTTTAGCATAGCGCTCAAAGAAAACCCTGTTCAAGAGGAGATCCACCATAAATAGTCATGAGGTGTCTCCTAGAGCTCTGGGCTCACGTGCTTAAGAGAGCAAGCGACTCCAGCATCGCCTTGCTGACCAGGGCCGCGTTCAGGTCTGTCTCGGAGGAACCTCGGAGATGGCCGTGACGTCACGCTGGTCTGAACTGCAAAGGCAGTTTGTTATCTCAAACTACTGAATACGGCGGCCATTTTCGAGGCACTTTTCATCTCCAGTCTGAAAAGGGAGGCGTAAAGCATCACCGAGACGTCGCCGAGGCGCCTCCGAGACGCACCCTGAACGCGGCCCAGGTAGGTGACTTAACGAAGGGGTAAAGGTTCTACTCACCTAAGGAAACGTTCCGGGTTGTTGTTGCTATCAATGTAGATCTTAGCAAGAGCATTGTGGGTGGCCGGTTCGGTAACCCCCTCGTGGACACGTGTTTCTAGCCATGGCAGTAGAAGTTTCAGCCTGCGTAAAAAGTGTTAAACCGAATCACACCCAGCTAAAAGGCACCAGCATTCCTTACAGCAGTTTTATAGATATCTGTTAACTTTAAATTAATTAAAGTTACATAGTTTTGGGTGATTGTAATTTCTGAGATAAATATAGTTTAATCTTTTAAAATAATTTACCCTTTTTAGTCTGAGGTAACTTTGATCTTAAATTACTAACTTTGGAGATATTTGAAGTAAACAAATAACTTTTGGCATTCTTGTCAAAATTGACTCACTACGTTTCAGCAGTAAAAGGTTCTATTAACTTGATTTACAATGCCCTTGTATGCAGCAACCCACTTAAGTGTACTAGTATCTATGTGGCGATGTTTGTTCAAATCCACCCAAGTGTTTTGTTTTAACAAATTTAATGCACTATTAAAGTTGCATAGTCCAATAAAAGCAGCTCATTCCAAACATGTCAACGACATTCACAAGTAAACTTATTATGGAAGTGTTGTCTAGAGATACCATGAAAGATAAGTTTTGTGCGAAGATTGCTTTTTCAGTTAACCAAAGAAGAACCCCCCCGCCCCCAGACACACCTCACCACCCCCCCCCCCCCCGCCCAAACAGCAGGCTTATGTGAAAAAGACGCGTAGGTGTGGCTCATGGAGTTCTTCACGAGCAGCTCGCTCAGTGCGTGCACTCACCTGTTGCGCTTTTCGACCTCCTCGACGAGCTCATCGGTAGAGAACTGCCCGCGAACGACCATAATGAGCTGCTTGATAGCATCCTCAGAGCAGTCTACATCGAGCAGGCCACCAACGACCACTGGCAGTCGAGACGGGTTAACCTGCAAGCAATCACTGCCCGATGAGGCCAACTCTCCGGGTCTACGCCACAACCGCTTCACATATGCAAGTGCATTACTCAGAACTCCGATAAAAGGCCATCTGTATTTCATAACCGCCTCGCATACACAAGAAGCATTACTTAGAACTACAATAAAAGGACATTTGTATTCCATAACCGCCTCGCATACACAAGAGGCATTACTCAGAACTACGATAAAAAGGTCATCTGTAATTCATAGCCGTCTCGCATACACAAGAGGCATTACTCAGAACTACAATAAAAAGCCATGTGTATTCCATATTTGCCTCGCATACACAAGTGGCATTACTTAGAACTACGATAAAAGGCCATCTGTATTTCATAACCGCCTCGCATACACAAGAGGAATTACTTAGAACTACAATAAAAGGCCATTTGTATTCCATAACCGCCTCGCATACACAAGAGGCATTACTCAGAACTACGATAAAAGGCCATCTGTATTTCATAACCGTCTCGCATACACAAGAGGAATTACTTAGAACTACAATAAAAGGCCATTTGTATTCCATAACCGCCTCACATACACAAGAGGCATTACTCAGAACTAGGACAAAAGGCCTTGCACAGCAGACCAGCTGTAGACATGCCTATTTTAATATAAATCTTCCGATTTTCAACAACAAAAATCCATCACAAACTTACAGAAGCTATGCATAATTTTGATGCACAATCAGAAATTCTAGTCCCCTTCCATTAAGTCACGTATTGTACCTATCACAGAATCTGAGTATACATGATATTCTGAAGCACAATAGAGATTGTTCTAGTCACATATGCATATCTAAGTATAATTCAGCACTGACGCACCCTAAAAGCCCTAGTAATTAATTTAGTAGATTTCACAGCAAAACGCATCTCAGGTTAGTGGCGAAAGGGACTTAAAGTTAAACGTAAAAAAAAAGAAAAAGGTACAAATAGTGAAGCTAACTGTTGCTGCGCCTCGACACAGGAGAGGGCAGCAGAAGTTCTTGTCGACTGTTAGTTTATGTCACAGGTCCAGTTTGTACACAGCTTATCAGTAGAACAGGGGACACAAAAATAAAAAGGAAGCCGAGGAAAGTGGAGGAGGCAAAAAGGATGAATAGATGGACATGTTAATAAAAAAATTTAAATTGTTAAAAAGGCGTCAAAACTCACAAATGTTTCTAAATCTTGACGGGCAAGGCAGCTAGCCACAAGAGACTTGGATTCGAGCTATTTATAGTTTGTTACTTCTTTCACTGGCGACTTAAACAAACGTATTTCAAAGGAGGGGTGATTTTAATTTGATGTTGGCAATGGTAATGATAATGGTATTGGTAATGATAATGGTATTGATAATGACATTGGTAATGTGTATTGATAATGATCTTATCGAAAATGATGTGTATCGATAATGATGTGTATCGATAATGATGTGTATCGATAATGATGTGTATCGATAATGATGTGTATCGATAATGATGTGCATCGATAATGATGTGCATCGATAATGATGTGTATCGATAATGTTGTGTATCGATAATGATGTGTATCGATTATAATAATGGGTATTGATAATGGGCATGATAATGGGTATGAAGTATGATAAAAAGTATGATAATGGTAAAGGAGGACAGACTTCTGGCTTTTTTTTTTTACCTTTCCTGCCACCAGACTAGAAACATTTGTTGGTATCAACATGTTGCAACGTTTCCCTGCCAAGGCCATGCGTGGTTTTGATTCGTTCGCGGATAGATTAAAAAAAAAAATTTAATGTAACTATTTAAAAAACCAACTACTAAGTACACAAGGGCAGAGGGAACCAGCAAATGTGGTCAACTCAAGACAGCCAAAGAGAACCTGTAGCAGGCAACCAGCCAGCGCAACAGAAGTAGAGGCTCTACTCAAAACGAGGCCAAGTGTCCGCCCAGCCAGACGCAGCTGTTAAGGGAGGCGCGGGGGGAGGGGGATGGGAGGATGCCAAAGCCCACAACACTCTGCAACAGAGGGTGGGCTGAGGGTGAAGGGGGCAGGGAGGAGGCCGAATGGATGTGTGGGTGGGTGGTGTTAATGAATGTAGGGAGAAGACAGTTGCCATGCAGACTGGTTGATGGAGCTGATGCAGCTGGCTCCACGGGAATAGGACGAGCAGGGAACATTGCAAGAGTCAATACCACACAAATACTTCAATGTCTAGTCATTCGGAGAACAAAGGAGAAACAAAGTCTACCGGAATATTTGGATCGCCTTCTACTGTTGTCTGTAGTGTAAGAAAACTTAATCAGATTCTCGAGTCGCTAGTAGGAAGAGATGTTTGATCACAGGACACATACATTGCGCGACTCATTAAAGCGCATGACAAGACAATTACGGTAGATTTACTGACGCTTGCTGACATTTAGTGACATTTTACCGACTTGTGTCAAAGGAACAATAGATTGAGAAGGATAGTAATGAAACTGAAGCCATCTTCGTGTTTAAACCAAATGGGAACCGCTTGAAGTCTCAGGGAGAAGGGCGTAAAGAATCAAAGTAAGACAGACTACCTCCACTGCACCTCGGCCAGCAGTAACTCAAGTTAAATAGCGAATAGCCCGCCGCCCCAAGCAACATCCACTCCGCTAGTGGTCGGACAAATAACCTGCAATGGCTTGCTTATAACCATGGTAATTCAGCCTTTGACATTCAGGTCAAAAATAAAATGTTGCTGATCTCCACAATGAACACCACTGTTATATAGTGGACGCTGTAGCCTTTCGATAACCAGGCTCAGACATTCAGTGCCATAACTAGTTATCTAGTGATTCTGTACCACCTGAATGGTTGGTTGGTTGTTTTATGTCCTAGTAACATGTAAGGACATATCAGGACAAGTACCCCCAGATGACCAGGCTTCGACATTCAGGGCGAAAATATATTTGTTGCAAAGCTCCACCTTCAACATTTGCGACATTGCATAAGATGGACCAGCTTTTCAGCTCATGAACCCAGCTTCATTGAAAGCTATTTAATAGTAACCATCTGTCGCCTCATAACTATTGCGGTCACCATTGTTCTTTCTGTGGAATAACCACTATAGCAACAAGTGAGGTCATGAATTTCCATAGTTATACTTGTCATTAGTGTATTTGCCTAATGTTTGCTATTTCCATGATTTCAGGCTAATTAACTTCAAGCTTCTTAATAAATGCGATGCTGCGTGCATCCGGACAAACGCGCTGCTGCGTGCATCCGGACAATGTGATTCTGTGGTGAAGTATTAAGGCAGGTTGCGTCCTGAACGGGTTGCAGCCACCATTGCTTTAAAAGGATAACTCGCTCCTTAAGATGCACTTCTATACAGACAGCGCTTCATTTTAGCTCATTTACAGTGGGCTACCAGTGTTCGGGTAGCGGTTCTCTAACCTACCTTTTGCACGTAGATCTCGATGTACTTCTGAAGGTTGTTGCGGTACAAATACAGCACGAGGTCATGCACGTAGTCAAAACGGTCACACACGATAATTAATGGCAGTTGATCAGTCAATTTAGCTTCCTGCAATGGAAAACAACCACAATTAGTAAATCTGTAAACAATACACAGTCATTTTCTCGGGGGGGGGGGGCGGGGGTAGGGAACATTAATCAGAGTATATACTTTCAGCAGAGAAACACAGGTGTCCCAGCCATATGCATTGCGAATATTTCTATTAAACCTGTTAAGTATGCACGAAGGCATTACATGGGTTCTTCCTTTCTCTTCTATACTTCAATTGACAGATACCAGGACAGAACATGTAGTAAAACCTACATTGCTTGTTAGTAAATTGTGGATGCTATGAATACAGTTGCTGATACTTGGTTGGTTGTTGGAGTTTTACATCCCGGTAACATCTAAGGTCACATTAGGACGGGTACCGACTTGTGACAGTGTGCACTTATGGTGAGTTTATAGTGCTGCCCCACTGGGAGACCAGGCCACCAGCACCATGACCTGATATCCCACTCAGCCGCATTAGCCTGACACTGAGCTAATCAGTCCTTGTCCTATCCTATTAATGCCGAGCGCCAGGCTAGCAAGTGAAAAGTATCAATTTTATAAGTCATTGGTTTGACTCGACCAGGAACCAAACTCCGTCCTTTCCACATGTGAAGCCGGTGCTTTACTGATACTAGTGTGATCTATTATCCGCAGTAATTCACAGGATTACATGTTTAAGTTTGTAATTGATTGATAGGTAGTTTTTTTTATGCCATGTCGCCAGCAAGGGCCACATTCACGGTGAGAAGTGCTTCAGTTGTATTCTGTCCTTTCATTCAACCATCGCTTTTACGCAGAATGTAGAAGCATACAATTAATGTGTGTGTGTGTGTGTGGGGGGGGGGGGGGGGGGGGGGGTGATGGAAATGGGAAATATTGCACCTATAGTGGGACTCAAACCCACCTCTTTGCATTCCGGGCCAGTGTGCTAACCATTACACCACCTAGGCTCCATGATGTCACCTCACTACCCACGCCTACCTGTCTATGCGGCTCCTTGCCTGAGAAGTGAGCGCAGACTACACAATCAAATAAGTGTAAAAAAAACCATGAAGTTAAAAAGCTTACAATTATAAAAGTTGCAGTCGAGGAAAATAAAACCTAGATAAAAAAACTATTCTTAGTAAACTGGTAGAAAATTTGTTTAATATGCTACATGAGGTGCTACAGTCCTGCTGTCCTCAAGAAGGCTCAAATTTCTTGCTTTACGTTGGTAAAAAGGTCATGCATACTGTTTGCATTGTAAGATTGTTGGCGCATTATCACACCAGTGCATACCTTCAGGAAGTTCTTAACCCGCTCAGGGTCATAGCAGTTACTCTCGCGGCATATACGCTCCACCTCCTTGATCTGGCCCGTCTTGCAGGCACTCTGGATGTACTTGAAATGCACCTCAGGATCTTGGCTAAAGTTCACAATCGAGCCCAGGAAGTAGAACAGACCTGTCACCGGGGAGAGAGAGAGATGACATACGGATTAAACTTACAGTGTAGAGTGGGTTCAAGGGTTTGCGTGGGTTCAAGTTTTTACTTTTTATTCGCCTGAATAACATTATCATTACCGAATGGATAGGATTCAGCCCAGAGAGATTATCAAAGCTTTAGCTAATTGAAAATTGCATGGTGGTGGACCAGATTCGCTACTTCAATTTTGTCAAATTATTCTATGGATATTGGTTGTTTGTTGATTTTTGGGGGATCCCGTTTTTCTCCAGTCTTTTTTGGGGGGGTGCGAAGGTGCATTTCAGGTTTTTTTTAAAAGGAAGTGCTACTTCAAATATGACCTGTGTCAATTTTTTAGATGGCAAGCAAAATAGTCCGTTTATATCAAGTAAAATCATCAAGTAACCAGCACTTACCTGTCGCAGATCAATATCAAACCAGACAAAGCTGCAAACAGCGGCTTCACCGAATTTGATATCAATCGGTGAATAAGCACGCCCTGTAACTCTACCCGAATGGCGTAAACACCACGTTAAATATACTCACCCAAACTTGATATGTATCATTTGGATTGCGCTTACCTTCATAGCTCTTGAAGGATTCAAAGATGTCGATGAGCGACTGTGTGGTGAGCTGTTCGTGGTACTTGGTGGCGATCTGCACACACACCTGCAGGTTCTGCCTGATGTTCGCCTGCAGCATTGCCTTCAGGCACTCCAGCGAGTCTTCCACTGACAGCGATCCAAAGTAGTTCACAAGCCACTGCAGCAGAAACACGCAGCCAGCGTTACGCACAGAAAGCGACAAGTGAATACAAATATCTGGCTTTATAGAGGTTGGCCTCGCTAACATGGGTAATCTGCTTACGAGGCAACTGGTCACGTGACCTTGCTGCATCGGACCACATGTGGTGGCTCACCCGGAGCCCGGAGCTCAAGCTAGCAGGTTCGCTCTCCCACCCACCCTATCTGGGGTTGAGCGCTGTTCTTGTCAATTAACCGTTATGTGTGTTACAATCATGAAGTTTAGTCATTAAGCCTTATAGCCCAGTTCTACATCTATATGATTAATTGTTAACTAGTTCATTATCGGACTCTGCTCTTGTTAAACTTGTTACTTATGATGATACTAGACCTCTATCGGTCACTTGCAAATGATATAGGCCCTGTCGCTGACTTGCCACTAGAAAGCACAATTTCATTGAAATTACAGACTTGTTTCTTATTATGAAATAAATGGTTTCAATTTACATTCAACTGTGTCAATCTTGTTGGCTCGTTAAGTGAATTACACCCACACAGCGATGTTGAAAAATAACGCGGCTCTAAACTTGTCACCGCTATTTCACAGCAATTTATTATTCCATTCTACAGAAATTATCCAAGGAGAAAATGTTTCATCAAGTGATGCAGAGCACCTAGGTAATCAGTTAATTGATTATGGAAATACACCAGTCTAGCAAGTCGCAAACCGCAGTCAGTGGAAGGATCAAGTAGTTGGATACAACGCTTTATTTGGAAAGGGTGCCTCATTTGAGTAGGCCCCGTGACACCGCTTCCAGGGCTCATGTTCATAACCAGATTAAACTATTACTTAATCATGTCACAGGTAGTCATGTGGCATATATCTACAAAGCAGTTGCTATGGCAACTGACCTATCAACCAGTGGATCAAAAGGCTCTGACAAGTTGAATTGAAGCTATATAGTTAGGATTTATAGCATTATTATTATAAATAACTAGTCATATATATGTATATATAAACACATGAGGCAAACAAGCACATGCATAGACTTAGATTGTCATATAAGAGAAAATTGATGACAACGCCAAGATTGCAAACATTGGAAAATGAAAAACCGGAAGATCGGCGTAAGGGTTTGCAACCCTGCATGCGTGTCAGGATGTCCATATGAGCTGGGTAACGGAGTGGAACAGCCCATTTCCCTTATAGGGGTGGCAGGTGGCCACTAAACACTATAACTATGGGTGAAAGCGGGCCAACGCCTACCTACTTTTCAGTCGTAATCCCTTCCATGTATACATGTACAACCTTTGCGGCTGACTCTTTCCTCACCTCTGGGTTCAGGAGGTGCGTGTGGACGACAGCCCGCTTGATGTCGTACAGGTCCGTGTAGTGTTCCAGCGCGCGTTGCAGCAGACCGCCCTTCTCACACAGCTGCGCAATGTGCGCACGGTCGTAGTGTGTGAACATCTGGTTCCCGAGTATTGCGTCTGCAACCTGCAACAACACCAAGCTCATTAGCATCCATCAGCCATCAACTAACTGACAATGTGGTCATATAATCAACTCAGGCTGCATGACTGATCCTTTGGAGTCTCCACTATCCTGGACAAGGCCAGGTAGGTCAATAAGGACTGCCCGGGGCACCTAGTTTACTTGGTCGGGGAGGTGAGGTTCTCGGTGACCTGCCCAACAGGCAAGTCGTTATTTTTCTGATCTGTAGTAGCAGATTTCAGTTTCAATTGGCTGACTTGGGCTTGGGCAAGTAGTTTTGCCACTCGGGAAAATAGAAAATTCAGTCACTTGCCCACTTGGGCAAGTGAAAAAAAAAGTCACTATCCTACCCTGCAAGGATATTGCAATCCCTAGCTGTTAGTTACCAAGCCTAATATAATAGGCGAGTAAATATTCCAGGGATGAATGTGGTCTCTGGCAAAAAAACGCGGAAATCTATGCCAAGGTTATCTGTACGTAATGTTGGTCCAATAAAAGCATCCCAATCTTAGTAATTATTGCCTTACATTCTTCCATATCGCACACACAAAATCCGGGATAAAAGTAATCATGGATGAGAAAAAATAATGGACCTAGGCAATAGATAGTCACAACAAGGATAGCGGAATGCTCTCCATGGATAGACTGTATTGTCTAATGTCTACGATAATGCTTGGAGAGTATTGGATGAAACCCGCTTTCGATGAGAGAATATCTGCATTTTCACGGAAATTCACCTCGACTCAGGAGGTGGCCACTAACTACCTCGGCTGTTACCGGCTTTAGGCACCGACAAATGCCTCCAGTGTTTCTAGAATTTTTGTCAATATTAGATGGAGCAAAAACCTTAAATTAGATTGCTTATTGGCGTTTTAAGTGGCAGATATTTTTTAGAAACAAGAAATGGCAATTTACCAAAGATTGAGGAAATCACCCGAGATCTTTCATCTGTGATATTCTTCATGGGAAAAGAACAAGCCTTCTGGCACTGATAAATTGATATGTACAATATGATTGTTGTTTTACATCCTGGCAACGGCTAAGGTCATCAGTACCGGGTACCGACTTATGACAGTGTGCACTCAGGGCAACTTTATAGTGTTGTCCCCCTGGGGGATCAGGCCACCGGCACCATAACCCAATATCCGACCATTATCCCAATGCTGAGCTAACCAGTCCTTGCTTATCCTATTACTGCAAAGCACCAGGCCAGGTAACGATAAGTAGCAATTTTACAAGTCATTGATTTGAGTCGGCTGGGATTCCAACTGCCTTCCACAGAGGAAGCCTGCGTTCTACCGATTCGCAAACCAGATCCGGTCTCTACAATATGCTAATTAGACATTGTGGCACCTACAGACCTGTGGTGCCGACATGAGGTTCATCTCGAGAAGCCGGGTCTGTAGGTGTCCCTCCGAAGGGCGGTTGTTCTTGAGTGCATCCAGTAGGAACGAGGTGCACTGCTGCACCATGTTCTGTTCCATGAAGACATCCACGATCTGAAAAACATAACACCAGAATTAACACTGACTTCTATTCGCACCAGCAATACGGTTGATTGGTTGACGTTTTACGTCCTGAGAACATCTAAGGTCATATCAGGATGTCCACACGACTTCTGACAGTGCACTCATGCCGACTTTATAGTGCTGCCCCACTGAGACCATGCCGCCTGAACCATGACCTCACATCCCACTCAGTCAAATTATCCTGACACCGAACCAAACCAGTCCTAGCGCTTTCCTAATAATGCCGAGCGCCTAGCTAGGAAGCGGCAAGTATCAAGTTTGTAAGTCATCCGCTTGACTCAACCGGAAATTGAACTCCCCACCTTCCGTATGGGAGGCATGCGCTCTAAGGATTCGGCAACCGTGTCCGTCACAAGCAACACGAGGATGGATTAGTTTGCCAAAGTCTATAGTTTCAACACGCACATCGTGCCATTTCACGGTCATCACCAGAAAAGGCAGTGAAAATTCACCGTCTGTGTCAAGGCCAGACACAGAAACCATCTGCTTTGTCTGTCCACTAACACCCTATTCCTCTTCCGCTAATGTATAGTTTGTTTCACATCCAAGCAGAACTTATGGTCATATCAACACAGGCACCGACTTGTGACAGTATGCACGCATGATGAATTTTTAGTGCTGCCTCACAGAGATCAGGCCACTGGCACCATGATCCAATAACACTTAAAACTGTTTCTCGACAGTTTTTTTAAATATATATAGGAATTCAAGACTTATATGTATTTCAGGAAAAACAATGGCTAATGGCGATTTCGTAGGGACAGTTTAATGGTATTCAAGGCTTTTCAAGGTCTTGAAATGGGGCAAATGAAGCTCAAGACTTTGCAAGGCTTTGCAGGCTGCATACAGACCGTGTAAGTTGGTTATTTAGGATGGTTTTGACATTTTTATGCTTTCATCAGACCACGCTACTTCAAGGGCAGCAAAGAAAGGTCACCTGATTGATGTCTGCAAGCGGCTCGTCATCCTGCACGAGCATCTGGGCGAACTGTGTGCCCTGGTCGGGGTTCATGCGCATGATGTTGCGAAGCAGGAAGATGTAATCGGGCGTGTACCCCACTTTCTTGGCGTAGAGCACGATCTTCTGGAACTGGCCCGTCTCTGCGAAACACTGGATCACTTTGTTGGGCACTTTGGCACGGAGGTACACAGACAGGGCGACGGTCGGGTCCGTTTGTTTGACGAGGTCTCCGAGCTCCTCTCCACACTCCAGCTGTTAAAGTCAGCGAACAGGGCAGTCAGTACACGCAACAGCACCACAGATGGAATGTCTGAGTGGATCGTTAAACCCAACTGACTCCACCTAAATGTATCACAATGTACGCGACATCACCCAGAACGTTGCAAAACCCAACTAATTTTGCACCTAAATATAAGAGAACGTACATGACATCACTCAGACCTTTGTAAATGCAACTGATTTTGCATATAAATATATATGACAATGAACGGGACATCATTCCAGAACCCAACTAATTCTACACCTAAATATATGACAATGTACGGGACATCATCCAGAACATTGCAGAACCCAACTAATTTAAAACCTAAATATATGACAATGTACGGGACATCATCTAGAACATTGCACAACCCAACTAATTTAAAACCTAAATATATGACAATGTACGGGACATCATCCAGAACATTGCAGAACTCAACTAATTTTAAATCTAAATATATGACAATATATGGGACATCCAGAAGATTGCAGAACCCAACTAATTTTAAATCTAAATATATGACAATGTACGGGACATCATCCAGAACATTGCAGAACCCAACTAATTTTAAATCTAAATATATGACAATGTAGGGGACATCATCCAGAACATTGCAGAACTCAACTAATTTTAAATCTAAATATATGACAATGTACGGGACATCATCCAGAACATTGCAGAACCCAACTAATTTTAAATCTAAATATATGACAATGCAGGGGACATCATCCAGAACATTGCAGAACTCAACTATTTTAAAACCTAAATATATGACAATGTACGGGACATCATCCAGAACATTGCAGAACCCAACTAATTTTAAATCTAAATATATGACAATGTACGGGACATCATCCAGAACATTGCAGAACCCAACTAATTTTAAATCTAAATATATGACAATGTACGGGACATCATCCAGAACATTGCAGAACCCAACTAATTTTAAATCTAAATATATGACAATGTAGGGGACATCATCCAGAACATTGCAGAACCCAACTAATTTTAAATCTAAATATATGATAATGTACGGGACATCATCCAGAACATTGCAGAACCCAACTAATTTAAAACCTAAATATATGACAATGTACGGGACATCATCCAGAACATTGCAGAACCCAACTAATTATACACTTAAATGTAAATTAAAAGTATCAAATTTCAAACAAAACAATCTAGATTTGATTCTATATACCTAACTTAGATAATAATGCACTTATTAAACATTTGTTTCTGCATAGAAGGAAATACCGAGTCAATTTAATAGTTTGTTTAACGACCCCACCGCACAAAAAGTAGACATCAGCTATTGGGGGTCAATTTAATAGAACCGGTTACTGTAGAAACCTATGGTGTCAGTTTTGGCAAAACTCATTTTACATGTTTGCACTTCAAATATCTCAAATGTTAGCCATTTAAGATAAGTTACTTCAAACTAAAGTAAGGTAGATCATGATCAATCTAATATATTAAGTAGTCTGCAGTCGGAATCCAAGCCGTGTGGGTTCGATTCCCGCTCTAGGCACAATAGTTCCCATTTTCATCACCCCCTCCGCCCACGCAAACATTTACAGAATTTGTACCAAGCCAGAAATAAAAATGCTACTTTTGTGCAACCAACATCTTAGTTTTCCTCTAGTACTTAAAATAAGAAAAAAAGTTGTTAGACAATTAACAATATATATTCTGAATAAAGTAACTTATTTCACTAGCATTCCAAAGAATTTATGACATTCAAGTTAAGTTTTGAACAAGAAATGTAGGTAAAATCCAACAGATTCATCTAAAAATTCAAAATTATCAGAAAATCTTACTTCATCCGACAGATGCGTGAATATCCAACAAAAGTCGGATAATCTGACACTGTATAAACAGTTTTATCTCAGAAAGACGACAAACTCAAAACTATCAGACTATGCAACTTTAACGCCACCATTGAAGTGGTGCCAAATCAGTTACCCTCCTTCGCGGGGCACATCACGTGACCTACTTTGTCCTCCTTGAGCCACTTCTCCAGGAGCTGCTTGCGCCCCTGCTGCAGGGCGGGCCTGCAGAGTTCGAGTGACTCGTACTTGTTGAGATGTCCCTGGTCGAGCAGGATGCTGAAGTACTGCAGCAGCGGCGACGTCTGGCCCGGCTGGGCAGGCACAGCCTGGAACCGCTGGATCGTCTGCGGGGTCCGCAGAATGCCCTGCAGGCGAAAGAGGCGGGTGAGTGAGTAGGTTGGTTATTGGAGCTTTATGTCTAAGGTCATATCAGGACGGGTACCAACTTGTGACAGTGCACTCTCATGGCGACTTTATAATGCGGCTCTTTCGACTAATGTAAAACGAAGTGATCCTAGCTTTCTTGAGAGCGGTAGGACCCGACCTGTTCATTAAAACAATTTTCACGAATTTATCTAGAACTTTACCTGGCCTCAAATTTGTTGTTGTAATTGTGAGCCTTTGACTTCAAAAGTATCTCTAGACATAGTTAATTGTGTGTTTTTACATTCTCTGTAAAAGCGACGGCCTGATAATATGACAATAAAATTTGAACAAATTTACCCATGATTATGGCCTTTGCTGATGACACGGCGTTAAGCAATCAACACTAATTATAGTGCTGCCCCACTAGGAAATCAGGCCGCCGGCACCATGACCCAATACCCCATTCAGTCACATTATCATGACACTGAGCTAACAAGTCCTTGCCCTATCCTATTAATGCCACGTGCCAGGCCAGGAAGCGACAAGTATCAATATTTAGAAGTCATTGGTTTGACTCGACCGGGAACTGAACTCGCGCACACGAGGCCCGCGCTCTAGCGATTCGGCCACCGCGCCCGGTACTAGCCCAAATAAGTCACAACCACTTATTTGGAAAATGACCAGTCGCAATTGCGGACAGATCGCGTATACATACTTTTGGAGCGCTTGCTGCCACCTTGGCCGCCTCGGAGTACTGGCCGTTCTGGAAGAGGGTGTTGAACTTGCGGACAAAGAGATCCTCGGCGCCGGGGAGGTTATTGCGGGAAGCCATGCGGAGCGCCAGGTCGGGGTTTTGTAGGGTGTTGGTGATGTACTGGATTATGTTGTCTTCTTCCACACTAACGGACAGAACCTGTCCCTTCCTGTTGACACCGATAATGCCTGAGGTGGGCTCGTGCGGGGCGGTCACGAAGATAGTGTCGCCGCTGATGCGGTTCATGTAGATGCAGGTGCCGGTTTCGATGTCATACAGATGAATGTAGCCGTACTTGGTGATCAGGTAGATCACATCGTACTTGGGGCCCACCTGCGTACAAACAGATAATAGTCACCTAAAAAAAAGCTGTTTTATTTAACGACGCCTCTAGAGAACATTGATTTCCGTATCATTAGCTATTCGATGTCAAACATATGGTCATGCTGACATTTCTTTGGAGGAAACACGCTGCCGTCACAGACTACTCTTCCCGATAAGTTTGTTTGTTTGTTGTTTTACATCCTAGCAACATCTAAGGTCATGTCAGGACGGGTACCGACTTGTGACAGTGCACACTCATGGCGACTTCATAATGCTGCTCCACTGGGATACCCGCACCATGACCTGATAACCCACTCAGTCACATTATCCTGACACTGAGCCAACCAGTCCTTGTTCTATTCTAATAATCTCGAGCACCTGGCTAGCAACCGACAAGTATAAATTTTTTAAGTCGTTGGTTTGACTCGACCATGGTTCGCACCCACGATCTCACAGTCTACCAACACGGGAGATGAACACTAAATCATTCAGCCATCCCATCTGGTTCTTCCCAGTAAGCAGCAAGGGGTCTTTTATAGGCACTTTCCCACAGACAGCACAGCACAGCACATACCACATCCTTTGATGAAGCAGTTGGTAGTCACCTTCTGCATGTTCTACAATTGCGTCTTAAAAAATACGCAAAATAGTTATCATTAAATACAAAAAGTTGTGCACATCTCATATTCCCTAAGAATTACCAAGTTACCATTTATACCTCACTGCGTTTACCTATCATTAAACAAGCAGCAGAGCAGGTCCCTGTCCCTACAACTCATTACCTATCGAAATATCTACAGGTTTTACGGTCAAGAAGTGTTGTTGGCATTATAGAAATTCTGCCTACTAAGTCTTTGGGCCACTTACTGGACTGTTTGTTGGCAATGTTCTTGTCATTAAATAGGGTAAATGGCTGAGGTCAAGCATGGCCGGAAGTCAGTGCCTCGACACTAGAGAAAGATTGTATTCAGACAAAAATTTACCTTCTGAGGTTTACAGTAGATGCCAAGCACTTAGATGATATCTAACCAGAGGGCATAATAATAAGATCATCAAACCCAGGACTAACAAGCGAGTTCGCCAAACCTTCCTCACTGAAAGAGCCGGGAACACTCGGAACAGACTACCAGCTGATGTAGTGAACGCCCCAAGCATAAACTCTTTCGAAGGGTGCCTCGATAAGCACTGGGTAAATTACCGCTACAGTCAGCGCTCGCCGCACGAAACTATAATTTCACGAGGTCCCACTTAGACAGGCCAAGCCTGCTAACAGGCATTGATGCCTAATTTCTTAAGCAGAAGAGGATAAGTGTAAGTGTAAGTGACAGTGCGCACTCATTGCAACTTTAAGTGCTGTCCCACTGGGATATCAAGCCACTGGCACCATGACCTGATATCCCGCTCAGTCACATTATCCTGACACTGAGCACACCAGTCCTTGTCCTATCCTAGTAATGCAGACTGCCAGGCTAGGTAGCGACAAGTATAAATTTAGTACGTCATTGGCTTAACTCGACCGGGATTTATAACTCCTGACCTTCTGCACGGGAAGCCTGCGCTCTAACCGATTTGGCCACCGCGTCTGGTCACCCACCCTCAAAGAGACGCTTAAAGCAAGTAAATATACAAGCGAACAAAAAGTGGCACCTACCTGCATGGCCACAGGGAAATCGTTTTGAGCTTCAGGAGGGAAGAAGACATCAACTGCTTTTTTGGGGTAGGGTTGGTTTCCTGCGGGCGGTGTACCCACTTCAATCACGTGCAACTGAAAAGCAGCGAAACCCAATAGTCAGCGAATTAAATTAACATTTTCAAGCACAGTAAAACCTCTAAATCGACCGACCATGGGACCGACTTTAAATGATCCAATTAGCGAGGTGGTCGGTTTATGGAGGTTTTTAAAAGAAATCATTACAATAGTATTGTATGGGCAATCGTTTGGGACCCAAATAAAGTGATCGATATAGGGAGTGGTCGATCTGTGGAGGTGGTCGGTTAGAGAGGTTTTACAGTACTTGCGTTTGTAGAAATACTCGAATTTGTCAACGAGTTTGTTTTCACTCGGCTGTTAAAAAAAAAAGCTAATGCGCATGTAATGAGGCTAGATATGGCTAAACGCTGTACGACTCCAGCCACAGACAGGGAATGTTAACGTATGATACCAGTCACCTATTTATAATGGGCTTCAGTTTCACTTGTGGTCAGCTGACTGACCCTCCCTGCTAGGGCAAGGTATTTAAGGGCCTGTGACAAATGCCGTACGGGTCAATTCATGGCCCTGCTCTCGGAGGAATGAAAGTTTGTCACGACACTTTGGTGTTTGTCAAGATTAGAGTTGGAAGAAGCAGCCACATACCTCATTGACTCAAATATAGCCTAATTTTGCATTAAAGAGAGTATAGTTAATGGGTTATAAGTCGTGGGATGGCCACATGGTGACTAGCTCATTTAGTCAACCGCACCACGACTAATCTGACAAATTGGAGAAGACAGCAGATAATAATTGAACATTCCGTTCACCTGTTGTAAGTCGCTGAGTCCTGACCAAATTGAAGAATCTGAACATATGATGTTAGTGCAATTTAAATTGATATGAAAGACTTGAAAAATCAAGTATTTTAAGTTGACTATATATGAAAGTAAATTGATTTCTTTCAAATGATACCAACCTCCTTCGTATTGTTTAATGCTATACTGCGAATACGCCGTTGGCGAGCACATTCAGGTGCTCCTGGATTGTAAACGCGTGAAACTTGCATGCGCATTTGGGTGCTTCCAGCTATACAGGCCTAAATGGTACAAGCTGCCCAATACCTGCCCAAACCACATTAGTTCTAAAGGAGTGTGCCGCTTTAACTTTATTAGCAAGGTCCACACCTTAAAGTTCACGCTCATCATGGAAAGCGCTCCATCACTGAATAATAAATGTCCCCTAACCCACTTGTCGCGAGACCGGAAGTGCATGTCCTCACCTTGCCACCCTGGGCGCCACGCACTGCGAAACAGAAGAGAGTTGAAAGGTTGGCGTTGCCTGCGATCTTGAACTGTGAGAAGGCTGCGGCATGTCCCTCAATAGGCTGGCTGACCTTACGCTCGACTGAGTACAACTGCATCGCTCCAACCACACGGTTTTGCTGTGGAAGAAAGAAAATGATCACTATCGATATTCACACTTGCCTTCGTATATCAACACAGCTGATGACAATTTGCATTCAGGTTATTCCACACAACCACTTGCTATTTAAAATAAACCCTATACAGCTTTATCATTAATCCATTATAACCATATGGAATTTCAGATTAAATCCCTCACACCCATATCACTTTTCGTTTCAAGATTAAAGTTGAATAGTCCGATGGTTTTAAGTTTCTGCCAGACTTTACTATTTCATATAGATTTATTCTTATGATCTATATTTTGAAATAACCTTAGAGTTAATTTTGCGAGATGTTTGAAGTGAAAAGCTGACAAATTATTGTTGGCATGCAGACCAAAATACCAGACACCATAGGCTTCAGCAGTGACAGGTTCTATTAAATTGACTTAATATTCCTTCTATTCAGCAACAAATGCTTAATCAGTGCACATTTATCTAAGTTGGACATGCAGGATTCAATTTTTTCAAATCCTTTTTTTGTCATGAATTTATTTACCCTGTTCATAACGGATAAGTGTGTTAATACTTGTTTTCACCGCTGGGCAGCACTCGTCCAATTTGATTTAAATCTTTTGAATTTAGTTTTAGTAATAATTTACATTTTCCTGCTTCTTGTTTATGGCTTGTAACTTTGTAGATTGCCAACAGTCCAAAATCCAGCTTTCACTATACTTTCGGTCAATCCACTTAAACATCTCTATTTCTAGGTTACATTGTTTTTTCCCGTAGTTTCTTAAATGGTTAAAATCTAGGTAAATGTTTTGAAAATTTGACACTTCATTGGACTATGCCGCTTTCTTTACATTAAAGTTAACGTACATGGATAGAACAACCGGAGGGGTAAGATTTAACCAAGGCACACTTTTACAGGAGATGAATGATACAGCATTTTTAATTGTTAAAATGTAAAAAGGATTATGTGAGTTACTTTTCATGCACCATGCCAGAAAGATCCGTTGACCAGTTCAGAAAGATATATTGCACAGTTCAGAAAGATATATTGCACAGTTCAGAAAGATATATTGCACAGTTCAGAAAGATATATTGCACAGTTCAGAAAGATATATTGCACAGTTCAGAAAGATATATTGCAGTTCAGAAAGATATATTGCACTGCTCACACAAATATATTGCACAATATATATATCCCCTGTAGGTTACACACTACTTAAGGCACTTCATAGACTATGCAATATACCTCCATAAACTGTAATATATATCACAGATGAAAGTGGTCTCCGACAAAAAAATGTGGAAAGCAAGCCGGGATTATTACACCGACAGTGATATATTGCACAGTTCAGAAAGATATATTGCACAGTTCAGAAAGATATATTGCACAGTTCAGAAAGATATATTGCACAGTTCAGAAAGATATATTGCACAGTTCAGAAAGATATATTGCAGTTCAGAAAGATATATTGCACTGCTCACACAAATATATTGCACAATATATATATCCCCTGTAGGTTACACACTACTTAAGGCACTTCATAGACTATGCAATATACCTCCATAAACTGTAATATATATCACAGATGAAAGTGGTCTCCGACAAAAAAATGTGGAAAGCAAGCCGGGATTATTACACCGACAGTGAATTCCCCCCCCCCCCCCCCCCCACAGGATTAACACCGTCAGGGAATCGCGGAAAAATGCCGGAAGTCAGGTTTCAACTATCTCTGTTGTGCCTATATTACCGCCAAAACTTAACTCGTTCGTGTCTGGGTTTTATGTTCTGGTAACATCTCAGGTCATATAAGAATGGGATTTGAACCAACCAATTTTGTCATATACATCCCGATTACTCAGCATTTTGTTTAACATTAATCAGTAAATATCAAAAACCGCGGAGATCTTTCATCCCTGATATATATTAGATAGAATATCAAAGATTACACCACTAATTGACTATATATACACGATGAAGCCCAAGTAAGGGATGGAAGGGGAAATTTGCAAACAGACATGTTCTACAAGGTTTTAAAGCATTAAGTCGATATTCTAACTGACTGACGAATTGATTGATTTATGGTTTCGTTACGCTGTGTTAGCAGCATTGGCCATATTCACCGTGAGAAGTGTTTAAACTTGTATTCTGTCTATCTTTTATTCAACCATCACTTTTACACAGGATACAAAAGCATACAATCAATTATGTGTCAAAAGAAACTGTGCTAACCGCCATATTCCATATTGATTCTCATCGGTGCAATACTTTGTAAGATTAAGAGTTAATAAACAAAAATACACCAAACTCCTACCGCCTTCATACAGAGTGACGTCACATACACAACACACGTGCCACAAGAGTCAATTAGCTTGAAGTGCACTTAGGACACAAATTAGTTTATTCTTCAGTTTGTTGGGGGCTTTGTATCCTAGCGACATCTAAGGTCAGATCAGAATGGGCCAGAATGCACAGGTGGTCCCGAGAGCAGCACAGTAGCCAGTCACAGCACACCAATGCGCCTGGCAAGTGCCTGGATATGGATGGTCAGTTGCGCACTCGCCAAACGCTGAATTGTGTGTATAGCCAGTAACATTTAGGTGGCACAATGCAAGCGCCAACAATATACTGTGTTCAGTACCATTAAATACATGTCATTAGTTCATTGTCACTGTAACATCATTAGTTCATTGTCACTATAACGAAGACACAATATTGCAGTGTTTGAGTCACTATACTGTTTGGTGTTAGGCGTTAGTTGAGTGCAAAATAGGTGACCACTTCCACACTCACCAGCACATGTATGGTTGTTTGAGTGAGTGCAGAGTGCTCTAATGAGTTGGGAGAGGTAGAAAGAAATCAGAAGGAGAGGAGTGGAGGAGGGGAGGAGATTAATAGCTTCAGATATTTTGACTACTAGTACTACAACTAAAATAATAGCTACCAAGAAAGGTACCTATGGTGGGTATTCAAAGCAAGCAGTGTCTAAACAAGCCTACAAGGGAGGTTAGTAGTGACCGTGTCCCACAAAGCCGAGTCGCGGCCACGCACTGCACCCAATGCGTGGGAGCGCAGCAGCTTTGCCTAAGAGACCGGAGGCAGATGGGAGGGTGACAGATGATGCGGGGTGAGGTGCCGAGAGCGAGGTGCCCAGAAGAGCCGTGCACAGTCAAGGTAACAAGCTATAAGTACCTTCGCTGGTTCTGCCGCCTAGTAAGACAATCAAAGGCACATGGTCAGGTGTTGGTGACAGCTGTCGACGTGGATATAAGGCCGGGTACTGTCACCGTCAGCAGGCACTGGAGGGGCCTGTGGACGCATTCCTCCAGTCCCACCCCACCAGGCTCTGTGGTGGCATTTCACCAGTCCGCCTCCCTATACCAGCTACATCCTCCTCAAACACGACGCTGTGATGGGATTCTTCCAGCCCCCCCCCCCGCAACCCCCACCTCACATCGAACAAGATGCTGTGTTGGGATTCTTCCAGCTCCCCCCGCCCGCATCCAACCAGATGCTGTGTTGGGATTCTTCCAGCTCCCCCCCCCCCACATCCAACAAGATGCTGTGTTGGGATTCTTCCAGCTCACCCCCCCCCCCCCCCATATCCAACCAGATGCTGTGTTGGGATTCTTCCAGCTCCCCCCCCCCCCATATCCAACCAGACGCTTATTTTCATCTTCGCTCCCCCACCCCCCCCATATCCAACCAGATGCTGTATTGGATTCTTCCAGCTCCCCCCCCCCCCCCCATATCCAAACCCAGCATTAAAAAAACGCTGTGATGAGATTCCTCCAGTCGCCCCATCCTACCCCACTTTCTCAGGGCCATTTGATGGATTTCCTCCACTACCCCCCCCTAGAACGGTCCCCCCCTCCCATTTCCTCCACCAGTGCCCTTGGATGGAATTGCTCGACTACTTCCACTACCCCCCCCCCCCCCCTCCTCTCCCCATCCCTCCAGTAGGAACCTTTGATGCACACCACCCCAAGTAGGGAGACTTACGATCCAGTCACCTGCTTTTAACGTATTCTTTATCGCAGGGTCCGTACACATGTGAAGATATGGAATTTAAAACTATTTCAAGGCTGTTTTTGAGAAGAATTCAAGACTATTTTCATTTGGATTTCAGAGAAAAAAAACAATGGTGAATGGTGATTTCGGAATAATTTAGATCAGTGCAGACAGTTTAATGGAATTTAAGGCTTTTCAAGACTAATTACCACAAATAGGTTAAATTCAAGGCTTTTCAAGGCTTTGAAATGGGACAAATGAAGTTAGACTTCCAAGACTTTCCAGGCTCCATACAGACCCTGTTATATGGACATTTGCTATACCGTAATAAAATACTAGTGGAAATAACTGGCGCACACATAAGATTACCAACTGGGTTAAAGCTCAAGTAGCTCATTCTGTGATGACAAGCAGAAAAGGCATAGTTTATAACACATAGCTAAAGGACTTCACATTCACATTTAGGCTTTGTGATATTTTCTTTGCGGACCTCTTGGAGGGAACTGCTTCTTGAGTCTATAAATAGGGAACCCCGAGTGAATGCATTTCCGTTCTATGTCTACGATAGAGCGTATCCAACAGTGTAAGCATTCCCAAGTCTACGTCACTTTAATAACTGAAAAGGGGTTAGAGGGGTGGGTGGGGGTGAATATAGCAGTGTAACCACAGGGGCATATTAATCAGATAGTCTCCCTCAAAATATACAAATCATAATATTCATAATGTTTGAATATGACTGGGTAAAGTTGTGTTGGTCATGTTATTGCCCCTAAATTAAATAAAGAAAACCCCAGCTTGCCAGTTCCAAATTTAGTGTCAGGTAACTCCCCCCCCCCCCCCCCGCCCTCCCCCCGGCCCCCAACAAGTGGGCCAGATTCAGCTAAAAGTCAGTCCTGATCTGCTTGGCTGGCTGGACCACCAAGTATCGGCACCTCCCTCCCCCACCCCCCACGAGTGGGCCAGATTCAGCTAAGACTCGGCCCTGATCCGCTTGGCTGGTGGACCACAAAGTATCGCCACCTCCCCGCCCCCCCTCCCCCCCCAACGAGTGGGCCAGATTCAGCTAAGACTCGGCCCTGATCCGCTTGGCTGGCTGGACCACCAAGTATCGGCAGCTCCCCCCCCCCTCCCCCCCCAACGAGTGGGCCAGATTCAGCTAAGACTCGGCCCTGATCCGCTTGCTGGCTGGACCACCAAGTATTGGCACCTCCCTCCCCCACCCCCACGAGTGGGCCAGATTCAGCTAACAGTCGGCCCTGATCTGTTTGGCTGGCTGGACCACCAAGTATCGCCAGTCCCCCCCCCCCCCCCCCCCCTCAGCCACAAAGTAAATAACTGGTCGTTACAGATATAGGTGTAGGCTCTACCTACATCAGCTGGGCAAGCAGCCCCTCCAAATGCCCATCCCGGAGAAGCAGCAAGGGCAGATCAAATTGCACTAATGACATGACTTTTTCTTCGGGGACCGGATGGGGGAGTAAATTATTTATCTATAGCTTATTGTACTTTTATTCAAACTTCTGTTAACATTTCTTTTAATTATTATATCGGTGAACAAAATATCAGATTATAATCTTTATATAATACCAAACGGATGTGTGCGTTGTTAATAGCATGTTTTTTTTTGCCTACCATACAGATTTCATATTAATTTTGAATGTTTTAGTTTTTTTACTAACTTTGGTCACTTTGACCAGAGTAGCATCCATTTTGAGTCAGGTAACCGCAAGTGTTAACTATGCCATTAGATAGCGCCACCAATATAGTTTACCGCATCATGGTACAGATGGATTCCACCAGATGGCAGTACTATTTTGAAACAGGACCATGCACGAGTCAGGAATATAGCAGAGAACATAGATATATACACGGTCTCTGAATATAGCCATAGACTGAATATATATATATAATGACAGTTCAACAGAATAGTAGTTCAGGGATTGATGCGGAGCCTACTTTAAACCAACCCACAACACGGGTTAAAGCTAGTATTACATTATATTATTACAAATGGCACATTTGTAAGGCTGCGTAGAAGGCCACACAATCGGTTACATCATAGTTTATTACACATGACGCAGTGCCAACTGCTCCAATACTGCAGCCAGTCCCATCCAGACACACAGGACGCCATAATGGTCATGTCAAAAGGGTGACTGGGCATGGCCGGGGGGTTGGAGGGGATTAATACATTATACATTATATATTAACACCACCACCACCACAAGCTAAATGCAGAAAAGAGCACCTTCTTCACCAAAATACCGCTTAGCTATAGTTACCATGGTTACAGAGAAGCGATCAGATGTACGGAAGGCCATGCCTATAAGTAATACGCAAACGCGCCTCTACTGGACACCCAGGTGCCCTTCACCAAGGCCACACTGAGGAGTGTGGCCTCATACAGTGGCCACTACACCACCTGTAGTCACCCAAGCATACTGCCATATTCATATTCACAAAGTCAAAGCCATTTATTACCGGCCACATGGCCAGCCGCCTGAGACTTTTTTTTTGCTTTCCTTTTTGTTTGTTCTCTAAACCTATACATATTGATGCTACTTACAACAGCTTCAGCCTAGGAAAAAATGGAAGATGCAAACACACAGCATGACGCACGGGTTGTCACAATACATCCCCATTAAAGTAACACAATTTTGTGTTTCAAAAAGTAACAAAAATCACCATAAAATATGTTTTTAAACCATGAGTTATGTTCAGAAACAAAGGTATAACAAACCAAGGACATATCACTTTGCTGTACAGCAGAGTGGGAGATTCACACACAATTAAAAAAAAAAATTAAATAAGCAGAACATGCATGATATAATAATAATAATAATAATAATAATAATAATAATAATGTCTTAGCCGAATCCCAGAGATTTAAATATCCACGTCTCCTAAAGGTATATGTAAACTAAGCCGCTATGCATTGTGTAAGTACTTATTGCATTATGTAAGTATTTATTGCATTATGCATTGTGTAAGTACTTGCACCACCTGCCAACAAGGTGGCTACCCACGCCGTCCTAACGGCACTTGTACCATTCGACCGGTACTACTATCAATCTAGACCAGTTTGAATTGAATCGGGCATATACTCCACAATCTCTGGTTATAGAGTTGGGACAAGGAGTAACAATTACAGGGATTCAACTTTACATTGTAAATTAAAAGTGCTGACAGGTTTTTGGGTTTTTTTAAACAAAAAAAACCCATACAAATCAAAATAACTTCCATAATTTGATAATGAAAATATACGGAATGGGTGTATTTTCTGAGTGACCGCTACTTCAAAAGTGACTCTCCAGTCATTTCGGTTCACAAATGGCGGGAAGGGAAAATAATCCTTTTTTAAAGTTAAACAATAAAAAATAAATCATAACTTTGTCATTTGTAGCTAAATAAGCAATACTAGGGTCGTGTAATAAATCAACATCGCCTCCCTCCCACCCACCCCCAATTAAGGTCACGTGGCTTCGCTATGGCAGATCGATATCAAACTAGCCTCAGTGGCAATGTTGGTATCCATCCGCGATAGCCGCATCCTGTAACCCTGACGGCGAGGGAAGACGACATTAAATACAGGAACTGGTTGAAGACAACCGGCTCCAGCAGGCTGCATTGAATTGCTTCGGGTACGCGAATGCTCAACGTCAGCCCAGATTGGTGGTGGGGTTTAGAGCAAAGGCAGTGACTGCGGGACTAACCTGTGCAGAGATGCCGATAAGCAGGAGCCACTGTTGGTCTGCGTCTGTGCGGTAGTTGATGATCTGGCAGCCCGCAAGACTCGAATGCCGATCAAACATCTTTTGTGGTTGAGAATCACCTGCAATGCGAAGAGCACGCAATTTGTGAACTCAGTCGAAGTACTATAAATGAACCCGAACTCAGATCCTTCTACCCTGGGCAAGGAGGATGGAGATGGGGAGAGGTTGGTTGTTGGAGTTTTACGTTCTGGCAACATCTAAAGTCATCAGAACGGGTACCGACACATGGCAGTGCATAATCAGAGCATCTTTAGTGTTGCCCCACTGGGAGACCAGGCCACTAGCACCATGACCTGATATCCCACTCAGTCACATTATCCTGACACTGAGCCAATCAGTCCTTGCTCTATCCTAATAATGCCGAGCGCCTGGCTAGGAAGCGACAAGTATGGGCAAGGATGGAGATGGCTAGAGAAGTGCATCAACCTGACCTGTCTCATGAGGTCAGTTGGGAGAGCATTAGATCAAAAGGTTCTTGGTTCAATTCTAGGTATTCACTTTAGAAAAACCTCATTTATTATGCACTGGTGCCAATTATTCACTTCGATGCCTGGCAGTACTGTGGTAGTTCAGCGAACAAATGTGGGTGCATGGTGAAGATTAACGAATTGTCTACTTGAGGGGAATAATACTGTGCAGGCAGCAGAAATGTGTACTTACATAATAGTTGCTGATTAGCTATCAAGCTATCCAGTAATATTAGAACAGTGCTAAGGAACTGAAATGGGCATATTTGATTGAATAAATTGTTTACTAAGAGAAACAAAGCTGTTCAAGTACAATGTAAGGTTCATTTAAATATCACCATGGGGAGGTAATCGTCTAGTTTAAGTGACCAGACTTTGGAGGCATGGTGTCGAAAGAAAAGCGGACAAAGGAAGAAGTAGCAAGATGACATCAGGGAATGGATGAGCCTGGAGTTCGGCAAGTCTCAGAGGACAGTGGAGAATATGGGAAAACGGAGAAAAATGTTTGCAAAGTCAACTGTGGTGCCCCAGCGACCCTCACGGTTAAGGGAGTGATATACGAATGGTGGAAGGTTGATTGAGCTAGATGAACAGGCAGCAGTCCAATTAAGTTTTGATTGATTGGTGGTTTCTTTACGCTGTGTCAGGAGCACAGGCCATATTCACGGCGTCAAATTAAATAGTGTTAGCGAAATTAGTTGATTTTGGGATCGCTAAGTTATGGAGTCGTGGTGCTATTGCGGAGGGCGGAGTTAGAACTGTGCGGATTGGTGACTTAACGTGTTGGTAGCAAAGTTCATATTCACGTCATTCTCTGAAAGTGGGCACCAAAGTGTCATATGGAGACCAAATGTGAAAACATCGCAAATAACGGCAGAAAACATTCCAAAAGATTGCAGAATCCATGTTCATATGAATGTTTCATCATCATCATCATCATCAGGCAGCCACTGCAGGGACAAATAGTCACTGAGGTATTGCTATACCATCAATACCTGTGAATGTTTACATGTGCATATATCCCCATATGCATGATGCGGTGTTAGCTTACACTCGGTGTGTTTGCTCCAACACCACTCCTTGCCAGGGATGAAAGTGATCTCCGGGGGGAAAAAAGCGGAAATTCTCTCATAGGCTCAGCATTGTCAGGGAATCGCTGAAAATTCCCGGAAGTCAGGTGCCATACATGTTGGTATGAGCTGACGGTGCTTTGGCGTTTGAAGCATGTATTAGTAGTATACACTGATAGTGCTGCGGCGTCATCACCACGTAATTAGTATACGCTGACTGTGCTTCAGCGTTTGAAGCATGTATTAGTAGTATACGCTGATAGTGCTGCAGCGTCGGCACCACATAATTAGTATACGCTGATGGTGCTGCAGCGTTTAACAATGTATTTACTATTAGTATACACTGATAGTACTGCGGCAGTGCATTGAGGACCTACAGGAAAAATCCGGAAATCCGCGAAATCGCGGAGATCTTTCATCCCTGCTTGCATACTGAGTTTTCGCCGCTAACCTAGAAATCCCTGCCAAAACCTGTTTTGGCTCGCTAACACCGCGTCATGCATATGGGAGTTGTAAAAAAGCTATTTCGCCTTTTGATTTAGATCTGGGGCAAATTGACTATTAATATCACTCACATAACATGAAAATCAAGCACATCCAGAAAATCATTTTATCATACACAAGATTCTATTGATTACAGTTAAGCAAAAAAGATTGTCTTAGAAGAAAAAAAATTGAAAACGGTTGAAAAAAGTTTGCATGGCGTCGATGTATAAAGTATCACTTTAGCACAAAATTTTACTTTCGATACATTCTGTGGGATAGATTAAATCCATGTAGTATTGCTACCATACTTTATACATGGAGGCAACAATTATTGGACTTGCTACCAAAAGAAAATTAATCACACCGTGGAAACCAAATATGCGGTAGGACCTACCCTGTTTCAGAGAACGGTCCATTCACAGGGTTGCCAACATTGAAAAATGAAAAACCGGAAGATTGGTGTGAGGTGATGATGGGGACATAAAATAGCATAACCATACAGAAAAATGGTAAGGGTTGGCAACCCTGCTTCGTGGCGAAAGGGACTGGCGGTTATAAAAAGCAGCGGCCTCCAGGTCCACTCACCTTCCATGCCCCAGTGGTAGACAGCGGTGTCGGTGACGAGTGCCACGGTGTTGACGCTGATCCAGCGCCAGAAGTGAACCTCGTCCGTCATGGCGTGAGCCTTCATCTTGCTCTTCATCTCTATGTTGAAGATCTGTAATGTTTTCTGGGCTGAAAACAAATAAAAACACCAGTTAAAGATCAGTCCCAGACTATATCAGACCGGCTGTGCACCATGATCTCGTGGCTTTCAGTTTTGTCAAAGCTTTTTTGTGTCTCAGTATTCTTGAATGACTCACTGTTTCAGTAACACTTACCATGAAAAATAAATAATATCAACAAGCAAATTTTCCATGCATCGCACACCAAAGACAACCAACCCAGCATACCATGTTAAAATATTGTATCGTAAAAAAAAACACCCCAAAACATGATTCCGTAATGAAACCAATATGTATTTCCGTATTCACTGTTCGACTCTGCAACTAATGCGGATTCAATGTGCGCCTCAGAGTTGACTCCCGAGACGTCGCGCTTTTCAGGTAGGAGGCGAAAACACCTCCAAAATTGCTGTGTGTGTCAGCCAATCAGAGCTGTTCTTTCAATTGCAAATGGCTGCAGGATGTGCACACTATGCAGGCTGCCATTTTCGAGAAAAACTAATTCTAGAATGCCGCTTAGAGTAGCGTGGCATTTGTAATTTCTCCCGAGGCGTCTCGTTGAAAGCAGGCCAGGTCTGCTATATAAAAAGTTCATGGCAGTGGTCGAACACTCCCTAACAGCTCCATGGACAGCTACCCAAGAGCTAACTGGCTATTCAACATTCTATTAGCTCCATGTCTCCATGAACATTCTGTACATACAAATAGCTACATTTAGAAACAGTATGCTGCTTAAGGCTATAAACCGTTCTGCACAATTTCAAATCAAATAGCCAAAACCAGCAGTGCTTGTGACTCCGAAGCCCCAAATAGTAGACCACGACTAGCTCTCAGTGCGAGTCCAACTAAACACTTACAAAATAAAATTTGTTTTATTTAATGACACCTCTAGAGTACATTGATTTTTATCATCAGCTATTAGACGTCAAACATATGGCCACATAGGCTACTCCGATAAACAGCAAGGGGTCTTTTATATGCACTTTCCCACAGAGGATAACACATACCCTAGCCTTTGATGAACCAATTGTGGACCACTGGTTGGAACGGAAAATAGCGCAAACTGCAAATGGGTCCCCTGAGCAGGATCGATAGGATGACCGACACCTTCACAAGTGGACACGCTACTGCCTGAGCGACGCCCTGCTCCATGACTAAATACTTACAAAGTAAACACATAGCCCCATCTTGCTTGGTGATGGCATTGCTAAGGCAGGGCAATGAGTGGTTGTATGAGTGTTACAATAATGGGACTGAGTGGGATGTATGGCATTCCAGTTAGGCAGTACTATAAAATCATAAGTGTGCACATCACAAGTTAACATCCTTACTGATGTGACTTCAGGTGCTGCTGGGACATGAAACTTGATAAACATTAGCATGTCAAATAGTATTAAGCATATTCACTTTTTTATACTGTCCACGCCCATCACTCCACCCACCCTACAACACAGCACCTCACCCTCCACTACCCCCCCCCCCACACACACACACATCTCACCATTCACTCCTGTCCACTCCCATCACTCCACCCACGCCACAACACAGCACCTCACCCTCCACTACCCCCCCCACACCCCTGTCCAGTCCCATCACTCCACCCACGCCACAACACAGCACCTCACCCTCCACTACCCCCCCCCCACACCCCACCATTCACTCCTGTCCAGTCCCATCACTCCACCCACTCCACAATACAGCACCTCACCCTCCACTACCCCCCCACCCCACCATCCACTCCTCGTCCCATCACTCCACCCACCCCACAATACAGCACCTCACCCTCCACTACCCCCCCCCACACCCCACCATTCACTCTGCCCAGTCCCATCACTCCACCCACCCCACAATACAGCACCTCACCCCCACTACCCCCCCCCCACACCCACCATCCACTCCTGTCCAGTCCCATCACTCCACCACCCCACAATACAGCACCTCACCCTCCCTTACCCCACCATTCACTCCTGTCCAGTCCCATCACTCCACCCACCCCACAATACAGCACCTCACCCTCCACTACCACCCCACACCCCACCATTCCTCCTGTCCAGTCCCATCACTCCACCCACCCCACAACACAGCACCTCACCTCCCACACCCCCCCCCATTCACTCCCGTCCAGTCCCATCACTCCACCCCCCCACAACACCTCACCCTCCACTACCCCCCCACACCCCACCATTCACTCCTGTCCAGTCCCATCACTCCACCCACCCCACAAACACAGCACCTCACCCTCCACACCCCGACAATTCACTGTCCAGCCCCATCACTCCACCCCCCCACAACACAGCACCTCACCCTCCACTACCCCCCACACACCCTCCTATCCATTCCCATCACTCCACTCAACCCACAACACAGCATCTCTCCCTCCACTACCCCCCAGATATCCCACCATTCACTCCAGTCCAGTCCCATCACTCCACCCACCCCACCCTCCACTACCCCCCTCCACACACACACACACCCACACCCACCATTCGCTCCTGTCCAGTACCATCACTCCATCAATCTACAAGTTACAACACAGCACCTCACCTCCCACTTCCTCTCCACCCCCACATTTCCCATTCACTCCTGTCCATCTACCCTCACTCCTCCACACCACTCTCATTAAGGGGAAGGAGCAACAACAGCACATACGTAGCCTTACGCCATGACAAAGGCATACCATTGTGTAGAGGAAGTTTGGATTGTCTTTAATCAGAACCAAGCGGTGTTTACTTTTAAGTTAAAATAAGCCCTATATTAATGCGATACTGAACAGGCAGTTGGAGGCGGGTCAGCAGTTGCCTGGAGGGATAGAAAGCAGGAGACGGCTTGGAGCAGCGCGCAGTGGTAGGAGGGTGTTTGGATCAATAAACAGAGCGGCGAGGCAATGGTCGTCCCACTGCACAATAACTGCTCTCTACATGCCAGTCGGTAATGTACTCCCACTGCACAATAACTGCGCTCTACATGCCAGTCAGTAATGTACTCCCACTGCACAATAACAGTGCTCTACATGCCAGTCGGTAATGTACTCCCACTGCACTCTACATGCCAGTCGGTAATGGGTCTCCAACTGCACAATAACTGTGCTCTACATGCCAGTCAGTAATGTACTCCCACTGCACAATAACAGTGCTCTACATGCCAGTCGGTAATGTACTCCCACTGCACAATAACCGTGCTCTACATGCCAGTCGGTAATGTACTCCCACTGCACAATAACCATGTCTACATGTCAGTTGGTAATGTACTCCCACTGCACAGTAACCGTGCTCTACATGCCAGTCAGTAATGTACTCCCACTGCACAATAACAGTGCTCTACATGACAGTCGGCAATGTACTCCCACTGCACAATAACCATGTCTACATGCCAGCGGGTAATGTACTCCAACTGCACAATAACTGTGCTCTACATGCCAGTCAGTAATGTACTCCCACTGCACAATAACCGCACTCTACATGCCAGTCGGTAATGTACTCCCACTGCACAATAACCATGTCTACATGCCAGTCGGTAATGTACTCCAACTGCACAATAACTGTGCTCTACATGCCAGTCAGTAATGTACTCCCACTGCACAATAACCGCACTCTACATGCCAGTCGGTAATGTACTCCCACTGCACAATAACCATGTCTACATGCCAGTCGGTAATGTACTCCAACTGCACAATAACTGTGCTCTACATGCCAGTCAGTAATGTACTCCCACTGCACAATAACCGTACTCTACATGCCAGTAGGTAATGTACTCCCACTGCACAATAACCATGTCTACATGCCAGTCGGTAATGTACTCCCACTGCACAGTAACCGTGCTCTACATGCCGGTAGGTAATGTACTCCCACTGCACAGTAACCGTGCTCTACATGCCGGTAGGTAATGTACTCCCACTGCACAGTAACCGTGCTCTACATGCCGGTAGGTAATGTACTCCCACTGCACAGTAACCGTGCTCTACATGCCGGTAGGTAATGTACTCCCACTGCACAATAACCGTGCTCTACATGCCGGTAGGTAATGTACTCCCACTGCACAATAACAGCAAGTTCTCTGGCAAAAAACGCGGAAAGCAAGCAGAGATTACACCGACGACGAATTTCCGCGAAAACGCGGATTTTCAACAATAGGATTATCACGGGAAAATGTCGGAAGTCAGATTTCAAATGTCCTTGTACCTATATTATCACCCATACTTAACACGCCATTGTTTGGGTGTATGTCCTCGTAAGTAACATCTCAAGTCATATGGACAGGATTCAAACCAACCAATTTTGTCATATACATCCCAATTCCTTAGCAATTTGTTTAAAGTTGCATTGTCCGATGAAATCATAAAATTTTCAAAACCAAAACAATTATCTAGATTTGATTCTACATATCTAACTTAGATGATGGTGCACTTATTAAACATTTGTTGTCACATATAAGGGAATACTGAGTCAATTAATGAGCCTATGGTGAGCAAGCTTGCCAAAATAAATTTAGCCTGTTTCTATTTCAAATATCTCAAAAGTTAGTGATTTAAAATAAAAGTTACTTCAAACTAAAGTAAGGTAGATTATAATGAACAACCTAATATGTTTATCTCGGAAAATAAGAGAAGCTCAAAACCATCGGCATATGCAACTTTAACATAAATCGGTAAATACTAAAATTCGCGGAAATCCGCGAAATTGCGGGGATCTTTCATCCCTGTACCCCCACTGTACAATAACTAATTTATGCACGCACAATAAAAATGGCAGAAACTCAGAACCATCAGACTATAACTTTAAGGCTAGTAATGATTTCTCACGCGTCCTAATGCCCGCCGTTACGGCGCCACCTGCCTGCCATACCCTCAGCCCCCCCCCCCCCCACCACCACCACACCTCTCTGGCCCCTCAGTGCTTTCCAGTGAGCCTCACGCAACCACAGCAAACCCGTGTTACCAACAGAACACCCAACAGATGAAAATGGCCTTTACTGCCAAACACAGCCTTAAGCCATCAATCAGTCCTCAGAGATGAAAGCGTCTCCGACCAAAAACGCGGAAATTAGGCCGAGATCTTGGCGCCACCTAGCAGGTTCCAGCAGAACCCCCCCCCCATCCCCCGAATTATGATGAGCACCGTCAGGGAATCGTAGAAAAATGTTTAATCATGTTTCAACTGTCCTTATTGTGACTATTGTCGCCCATGACAATCTTTCTTGGATGTTATGCTCTAGCAACATCTAAGGTCATAAGAACAGGATTTGGACGAACTAACTGCTGTCATATTGGTCGTAATGCGAAGCATTTCGTTTGATGCGAGGGAAGGCAGAGCGACTCCCCCCCCCCCCTCTCCCGGGCTTTCACCCAGCATTCGCGCCTCGCGCGACGCCCGCTGCTCACCCCCGCCCTCCCCCGGCCCTGAGCGTTCACGCCTCTCCTGCCACTGCTCACTTTCTCCCTTATAAGGCCGCCCGCCGGCCCACCTCAGGCACTCGCCCTCCTGCTCTCAGCCTTTTCTCCTCTTTGGCTCCACTCCACCTCGGACCGCTGCTCCTCTGCCGACCCTACACCATGCCCGGCCGCGGCAAAGGGAAGAGTCGGAGAAGCTCCAAGACGTCCGGGATGGCCACGCCAGGGCCCTCCTCGGGCTCCCCGGGGAGCCCCGTCCCCCCTGCGGCGCCGACCTCCCCCGCAGCACCCTCGGGCCAGCCCAGCAGCGAGACGGCCCTCCTCATCGAGGCCATTACCCGCCTCACCAGACGCATGGACAGAGACCTGGACGAGAGGGGGGAAGCCCGAGGGGCCACGCGGAGCCCCCCGCCCACGCCGAGACGGGAGCCCGCCTACAGCCTCCACCACGTCCTGGTGCCTCGGGCGTACGCCGCCGCCGGGAGCCGGCCGCCGCCTCCACCTCAAGCGACTCACCCCGAAGGCCCGCACCTGCAGTGCCAGGGCTACACCCGCGCCCACGCCACCTCAGCCCCACCGCCCACCTACCGTCAGGATCCCGAGGAGTACAGCCCGGCATCCGCGGCCGACGCGGTCCGCGAGATCCTCGCATCCGCCGAGGCGCGGCACACCGTGCGCCGCCGAGGGATCCCAGCCGATTACCTCTTCCCTTGCGACCTCGTGGAGAGGGGGCCGGGGCGCAAGGCGGTGAAGTTCGGAGAAGCAACCAAGGACGAGTACAGCCTCACCCTCCTCTCCATGGTCAACCACCCATCCTTCCCGGATCACTCCCTCCAGGGCCTACACCAACACCACCTCACCCTCATGAGAGACGTCCTCATCCACCCCTGGCCGACCGTCCGCCGGTACTCGGAGACCATCTTTTCCTGGATCGCGGACGGAAGGCTCCCCCCAGGGGTGGCATGACCCTGTGGCCCTCAACGCGCTCAGGGTCGACTCCCTCACCACGCCCACCACCCCGGCAACACCAGCTCCCCGAGGCGACGAGGGGGCCCGAGGCGCACACCTGCCCCGGCACCAAGTAGACACCCGCACCGCCTACGATAGGCACGCTCACGGGGCTCCCTGCGCCGCTTGGAACCGCGATCCCACCTCGTGCGATCGGGCACCCCTCGGAGAGGCTCACGGCGAGGTGGGAGACAGGCGCCGGCACGTCTGTGCCTATTGCGCCAACGTGCGGCGCATATTAACAATGCACAGCGAGGCGGGATGCCGCACCAAGCAAGCCCGTGAGCGCCAGACCCCCGCCGCCTCGGCGGATTTTTGATCCGCGGGGGGGGGGGCGAGGCGGGTTGGCCTCCGGGGGGGGGGGGGTGGGGGGGGGGGGGGGGGGGGGGCGGCCGCGGTGGGGGGGGGCCTGATGTCTGGTGTCCTATCGGGGGGGCGCTGAGGGAACACAGTTCACACAGGGTCTCTGTCTTGGGGTTCTGTCGCTCGCGCGTATGCACATATGGGTAGGGACACCTCGTGGACGGACTTAGGTCTCACTAGTTACCGAGAGGGCGGTTCGCGCCGGGAGCGAAGGCGCGGCTTCTATTGGGTCCGTAACACACATGCGTACACAGCCGAGAGGCGACGTCACTGCGAGCGGAATCCGTTAGACCGCGCCAACCCTGACAGCCTTCTCCGAGGATCATCACCTCGCACCTCACACCTCGGACGTCTCAGCCCAGCCTCACAAGAGACCCCCCCAGACAGCTCAGCCACCGACCTCCACGCCAGCGACCTCCACGGCACCGCTTTCTTGATGCCGCCCGACCCGACCCCGACTCCCACCCAGCCCAGCCCGGAGGAGTTTGCTGCCCCCCTCCTCGACCCTCGCCGGACCTCCTCCCCCAGGCCCCAGGAGCGGGCCCCCCCTTTTTTGGCCGCCCGCTCCCCCTCCACGTAGGCCCCGGACCCTCCTCTCAACCAGGCCTCCCTCTCCGGGCCCCCGCCTCGGGCGCCCCGCGCCTCCGCCTCAGGCGCGCCTCGAGCCCTCCCCTTACTCTTTGGCGGAGGGCTCCTCGGCCCCCCCTCTACCAGAACTCTGACATTGCTCCCTATGAGCCCCTCCTTATTTTCTGCTCCTCCTGAGCCCCTCATTTACTCCTCCTTACGAGACTGTTGCTCCTCATGAGCCCCTGTTGCCCTGTTTGTTTTACCTTTCTCATATGTTTATCTCCTTCATACCTCTGTATATTGCCCGAGGCGTCACAATAAACGCCTCAGCTTCCCACCCCCGCCTCTGTTCTTCCTTCTCGCGCATCGGTCGTAATGCGAAGCATTTCGTTTGATGCGAGGGAAGGCAGAGCGACTCCCCCCCCCCCCCCCCTCATCCCTCGCCTTGGCTGTCACCACATTCCGCCGCCACGCCGAACGCCCGCTGCTCACCCTCCGCCCTCCCACCACGCCCCAGCGTTCACTGCCTCTCCTGCACGCTCACTATCTCCCCTATGAGTCCCCGGCTTCCGCCGGCCCACCTCAGGCACTCGCCTCGCTGCCGCCTTCTTCCCGCTGCTCAGACCCCACTTATCTCCACCCAACGCCCACCCAACACTGTCTCCTCTACCCTCCCCCCCTCTCCGGCGGAGGGCTCCTCGGCCCCCCCTCTACCAGAACTCCGACATTGCTCCCTATGAGCCCCTCCTTATTTTCTGCTCCTCCTGAGCCCCTCATTCACTCCTCCTTACGAGACTGTTGCTCCTCATGAGCCCCTGTTGCCCTGTTTGTTTTACCTTTCTCATATGTTTATCTCCTTCATACCTCTGTATATTGCCCGAGGCGTCACAATAAACGCCTCAGCTTCCCACCCCCGCCTCTGTTCTTCCTTCTCGCGCATCGGCATTTTGTGAACGTTAATCTGTGAATATAACAAAATCGTGGAGATCTTTCATCCCTACTAAACCGTCAATCAGTCAACCAACCAATCAATCAATCAATCAATCAGCCCAACAAATGGTCAACAAGCCTCACCCACACTCCGTAAACACTGGTTACTGCAGGCTATGTGTATTAACACCTGGGTGCTGACAGCAGTGCAATGCCCGCCTAATGAATACTAGTGCGCATTGAGTCTGCCTCATCATGTTCCTGCAGTGACATTTATGGAACGAGCACTAATTACGCAGAATGAGCTGTCAGCTGAGGCTGAGGACACATCAGCAGCGGAGAGGTTCTACGAATCAGCTACACACCCACTCATTGCTCCTCGACTGTTTTTCGTTTGCTGTGGTTTTACATCCTGGCAACATAAGGTCACATCAGGGTAGGTGCCGACTTGTGACAGTGCACTGATGGCGACTTGAGAGTGCTGTCCCACTGGGAGAACAGGCCGATGGCACCATGACCCAATTTCCCACATTATCCTGACACTGAGCCAACCAGTCCTGGCCCTATCCTATTGTCGTGGGGAGTGATGAAAATGGGAAATATTGTGCCTAGAACGGGACTCGAACCCACATCTCTTTGATGTCCGGGCCAGTGTGCTAACCATTACACCACCTAGGCTCCCTGATATCAACACACTACCCACGCCTACCTGTCTATGCAGCTCCTTGCCTGAGAGGTCAGTGCAGACTACTACACTCGTCCCCCTGAAATTGTAAGTCTTTTTAATACTTACAATTACATACATACAGGCAACACACTCACATACATACACAGGGTAGGTTCAACAACTATACAGCACGTAGCTTGTACAGGATCATGGTCACGGCAACCATTGTCGTGGGGGGGGTGATGAAAATGGGGAGATATTGCGCCTAGAATGGGACTCGAACCCACATCTCTTTGCATTCCGGGCCAGTGTGCTAACCATTACACCACCTAGGCTCCCTGATATCAACACAATACCCACGCCTACCTGTCTATGCAGCTCTCTGCCTGAGAGGTGAGTGCAGGCTACTACACTATTAAGGCATTGCACAAGGCTAGGAAGTGACAGGTATCAATTTGATAAGTCATTGATTTGACTCAACTGGGTTTCAAATTCCCGACCTTCTGCACGGGTGCTCCCCAACGCAAAAGGTGTTGGACTGAAGCCAGTTAATGGCCGTGCAGTCCTCTATTCACATCCCTCATGAATACACGCTGCAACTAGAGAGTGCTTGATGGCGCCTGCCAGATTTCCTTCGAGATGGGCTATCCTTGTAATGTATTGGAGACATTTCTCCGCATGACCTCATTCTATCAGGTTCAGTGAATAACTAGCGCAAGACTAAAATCAATAAGTACCTAGCTGAGCCGTCCGCCTGCCCGTACACAGGAGGAGCAGCTCCAGTAACGGGGTCATGTCATAGCTGAGTGTGGCACTACCACGCAAGTCATGTACAACCCGAGGTACCGAGATCACAGTAATAGTCTCGCCATGTAGCCTCACCATGCTATACTAAGAGCAGAGTGAGGTCATGTAGCCCCCACCATGATATACTGAGAGCACAGTGAGGTCATGTAGTCCCATCGTGATATACTGAGAGCAGAGTGAGGTCATGTCATCCCACCATGATATACGGAGAGCAGAGAGGGCATGTAGCCCATGTGATATACTGAGAGCAGAGTGAGGTCATGTCATCCCACCATGATATACGGAGAGCAGAGAGGGCATGTAGCCCACGTGATATACTGAGAGCAGAGTGAGGTCATGTAGTCCCACCATGATATACTGAGAGTAGAGTGAGGTCATGTAGCCCCCACCATGATATACTGAGAGCACAGCGAGGTCATGTACCCCATGTGATATACTGAGAACACAGTGAGGTCATGCAATCCCACCGTGATATACTGAGAGCATAGTGAGGTCATATAGTCCCACCATGATATACTGAGAGCATAGTACGGGCATGTAGTCCCATCATGATATACTGAGAGCACAGTGAGATCATGTTCTGTTCTAGGTCCCATGTTCTGGCAACATCTAACATATCAAGACGCATACCGACTTGTGAGAGGGCACACCATGGTGATAGATAGTGCTGCAGTGAGGTCATGTAGTCCCACCATGAGGATCTTCATGGTGAAGTCAGTCTCATCATGTACCAAAGGCATGACAGCACAGAGATGTCATGTATGCTCATGGTCATGTCGTCTGAATGTGATGTTTGTTTTGTTTGCTTGGGATTTACATCCTAGCAACACCTAAGGTCATATCAGGATAGGCACCAACTTGTGGGGGCACTCATGGAGATTTTATAGTGCTGCCTAATTGGGGCACCAACCCACTCAGTCCCTTTATTCTTATAGTTATATTGAACAAACCTGTACTTGTCTTAGTAATGCCGAGCACCACTCTAGGTAGATAAAAGATTCACCCGGTACTTGTAGTACACGGGTGAAGATCAGCCTTATATAAATACGGGCGAAAATAGCGTTAGTATGGAACATCACTTAGAAACTGTGGCTCCAGTATCAAATGGATACTTATATAGGCGCAGAGTTGGTGAAATGGGAGAGAATGCAAAAAGACAAGATGGCGGCCGCAGAACGCCGTCGATTTCACTTTTAAATCTTATTAAACTAGATATTATATTATATTTTTCAACTCAAAGGTAGCCAGCTCTCAATAATACATATGTAAAGAATAATTGTTGCTTCTTAGATTGTGAAATTAGGCTCTCAATTCTTTGACCCGCATTTTCGCCACCTTTTACATAGGGTTGGTTTGCACCCCTACTGCAACAGTACGGGGTGAATCTTGTACCTACACTCTAGGTAGCAACAAGAATCACTTATAAGTCATTGGTTTGATTCAGTCAGGATCCGTTGTGGTTTGATTCAGTTGGGATCCAAACTCCCAACCTTCCGCATGGGAAGCCTGCATTCTACTGATTCGGCCACCACGTCCGGTCTGCTTCCCCAATGGGAGAATGGGTTGCTGGCACCATGACCCGAGTATCTCATTGGCTTACGATAGTTAACCACCAAATAGTTGCACAACCGGAAGTGTCACCACGCAGTAAGACAGGGAACAACATGGCAAATACATAGAACATTAATTCAGGGATCACTTGGGAGGGCAGATCCAAATGATGGGCCTATTACCCATTTCAATTAGTTTTTTTTTTTTTTTAAAGGGATAAATATTAAGTTCATCACTATAAATAAATCCACCTTACTTTAGTTTGAAGTGATTTATTTCAATGTGTAATTTGAGATATTTAAAATGAATAAATGCCAGTAAACAATGACTGATGGGGTGAGGAGCAGCTCCATTGCTTAACACACCCAATCTACTGGTGCAGAGCACCTCATTGGTTTATAACTCACAAAGCACGGCATTGCGCTGGTTCCGCTGCGGCCCGCTGGGTGCTTATTGATCGGGCCTTGTTAGACTGCTGCTACCCACTCGGGGCGTGAAGGGGATTGGGGGTGGTCGGGGGCGGCGGCGGCGCAGGGAATGCCCACCAGCACCACGTGTACAGACCCCCCCCCCCCCCCCCCCCCCCCCCACCCCGGGAAAACAGGCAGTAATAGTATGAGAGTGCCTGAACAAAAATCTGCCATATCTGGGTTAAGTTAATGAGTTGTTGTTGTTGGTTAGTTGGGAGTTTTACATCATGGCAACATTTAAGGTCATCAGGACGGGAACCGACTTGTGACAGTACACACCCATGGTGACTTTATAGTGTTGCCCCACTGGGAGACCAGGTCACCAGCACCATGACCTGATATTCTACTCAGGTCAAATTATCCTGACACTGATCCAACTAGTCCGTGGCCTAATAATGGTGAGCGCCTGGCTAGGAAAAGGTATGCACACTCCCTCTATAATCGTATAGTTCAAGGCCAAAGCATGCCTAATTTTGCTCAAGTTTGCCTTATTGTATCTCCACAAATAATGCATACAAATGCTAGAAATATGATTGAATGGCTAAAGCAATCTTTCTACCTTCCATCCGCGGCCTTATTATATGTCAGTGTGATTGGGTTTTTTTTAAAACCGTTTTTCCTTTAAATCAATTTATTTGCCCTACAATAGCACATGTACATGTCTCTTTATGTTCTAATTATCTTCATTACATTTATGATATCTATCAAATGTTTTGCCTATACATTGTTAACTGATAGCAGAATTGATTATGTACAAATATTTCAACAAAAGTCACAATTTGGAAAAAGAAATAGTATTTCAATTGTGCAAATCACACAAAATGTCATTTTTGAGGCATCATATCTTCTTTCTTCCTCTGTTGTATGACTAGAACAAATACATTTGATCAGTGTACTATAGATATGGTGTGTAGCAAATATAAGCTCTGTATTATCAAGTTTTAATTTTATGAGTTTTGAAAAATGGCAGTTTGAATTATTTGTGCAAACAACCAAAGTATATATTTTGTAGAAGGTATGTTTCCTGCTAGTTCCATGCGATTTGGTCAATTTTAAAAAGATGAGTGTGTATACCTACTAGGAAGCGACAAGCAAATTTTGTTACGCCATTGGTTTGACTTGACCTGGGTTTGAATCCCACGATCTACCAAAATGGAGACGGACGCTCAACTCTTTCAGTCATCTCGCCTGGTCCTTTTTTGCGTGTGTGTTTACATCCGAGCATGGTATTACCAGGATGGGTATCAAATTGTGACTGCACACTCATGTGACTTTATAGCACTGCCCCACTGCGAGAGTAGGCCACAGACACCAATAAGGCCGCCTATAGTTATAAATCATGGCTATACACTGTTTACATCCAAATAAACTGCTTAATGATTGCACAAATATGTAAGCAATAAATTCTCCAATCATGTGACATGGCCGTTAAAGCAAGCACTCGCCCCAGAAGGTGAGGTGTACTTTGTACAATTAATTAGGTGTACTTTGCACAATTAATTTACGGTCAGTGCCTCGAGCATGAACCTTCCCATCATACCCTTCGGCAGCCTGATATTCTTTTAATCGCTTTGTTATGGAAGGCACAGATCAGTGTTCTGTAAATACACATCCAGCGCCGAGAGCAGACCACTAAGAACTATGATGCGCAAATGTCAAGCAGCGACATTAACTTGCACCAGGAGAGGGACACGAATGTGGGTCTTTGAGTGTGAGTACTCTGCTATAGGCAGTAGTAATAAGTTGCTATGACAAGTAAATTACTCTATAAATCAGGGATGAAAAGGGTCTCTGGAGGGTGGGGGTGGGGGTGGGGGGAGCGGAAATGCGGATATTCTCCCACATTGTCAGGGAATCATGGAAAATTTCCGGAAGTCGGGTTTCATATATATTGGTATACGCTGACAGTGCTGTGCCGTTTTAAGCATATACGCTGATAGTGATGCGGCGTTTGGAGCATTTATTAGTATACGCTGATGGTGCTGCGAGATTGAAAAATCAGAGAGATCTTTCATCCCTGTATACTATGTCGCACTCACCTAAAATAACTGCAAAGCCCTTTCACCAGGACCTCTTTGACAAACCAAACAGTTTACCACAGCAGACCGGACACAGTGGACAACTCAGAGCGCAGCTTCACGTGCAGAAGGAGTTCAAATCCTAACTGAGTCAAAACCAAGGACTCAAAATTGATACTTATCGCTACCTAGCCTGGTGATCAGCATTACTAGGATAGGGCAAAGACAGGTAAGCTATCAGGATGAGTGGGAAATCGGGTCATGGTGCCGGTGGCCTGGTCTGGCTATGAGCACGCACTGTCACAGTTGGTACACATCCTAATGACCATGAATGCCACCAGGATGTAAAACCCCAACAAAAGCTTTTCACAGGTAATGTAGTGTCATCTATCAATAGGGAAAGTCATTGGCTTCACTAGACAGAATCGAAGCCAAATACACCATTCTCAAAAGGTATAACTAAGCTTAAAATGTGAAACAAAACAGTCATTAATGCTGTAAGCAAACATTGGCGGCATCACACTGCTAACAGCGCTGCTCTTGTGACAGATCCACAAACTATTGACAGCAGATTCAAAACATTCCGGACCATGGGAGTTTTGAAGTATACAGGACTTTGTTGGTTGGTTGTTCGAGTTTTAGATTCTGGTAATATCTAAGGTCATATCAGGACGGGTACCGATTTGTGACAGTGCACACTCATGACGACTATAGTGCTGTCCCTCTGGGAAATCGGGCCGTCTGCAGCATGACCCGAAATCCCAATCAGTCACATTATCCTGACACTGAGCTAACCAGCCCGTCCTATCCTATTAAATGCCAAGCGCCAGGCTAGGAAGCGACAAGTATCAATATTAAAGTCATTAGTTTGACTCGACCGGGAACCGAACTCCCGACCTACTGCATGCGAGAACAGTGCTCTAGGAATTAGGCCTGCGCGCCTGGTTGACGTGTAATGTTGATAATTTGTTTTAGTACAGGTCGGAAGAGCGTCCGTCGTGAGGCTTTGATAAGTTTGTTTGTTGTTGTTTTACATCCTAGCAACATCTACGGTCATATCAGGACGGGTACCGACTTGTGACAGTGCGCACTCATGGTGACTTTATAGTGCAGCCCCACTAGAAGACCAGGCCACCAGCACCATGACCTGATATCCCACTCAGTCACATTATCCTGACACTGAGCCAACCAGTCCTTGCCCTATCCTAATAATGCCGAGCGCCAGGCTAGGAAGCAACAAGTATCAATTTTTAAGTAATTGGTTTGACTCGACCAGGGTTCGAACGTGAGACGTGTCTTTGATAAGACTACGCGCTCAAAGAAGCAGACGACAACTGTGCGTCTCAGACGGCAACACGTGACTCCCGGTGACGTCACTAACTGAGGCTCGAGGCAGGTCACGATCTCTGCACAACACACCCACCACGCAGTGTGGGCCACGGGCGCCAGAGGAGGAGTTCAATGCAACGCCACCTAGCCGCAACAAAACCAAAATAAATGCTAACGTGGTAGAGCCTGGATTTTTGTGACCATTTTTTCTTCAAACAGGAGGGTTGACTGGTCGTTGGAGTTTTGCGTCCTGGCAACATCAAAGGTCATATCAGGACGGGTAACAACTTGTGACAGTGCGTACTCATGGTGACTTAATAGTGCTGCCACACTGGGAGACCAGGGGCCATATGCAGGAGTCGGTGTTACTGAGCCAAAACGCGTTTAGAGGGGGTTTCTGGTTTAGCGCCGAAAAGTCGGTATGCATGGAGCAGTTTTAGGCCTAACACCAAAACCTTAAACAAGGTTAGGGTAACCCTGATCCATAGGTGGTTTAAGGTTGGTGTTAGGCACCGATTAGGCCCAAATCTATTCAATGCGATCATATTTAACAGAATTACATACGCAATAAGTGAAATTTTACCAATTTAACCCTAAATTCGAACCGTTATTAACGCTGCCGCCGCATTGGCGGCGATATTAATAGTGTCGAATCGACGAATGTAAAGTAAACAAATCGCCGCCGGCGGTTTGTTTACTGTACCTTCGTCGATTCGAAAATATAACTTGTAATATCGCCGCCAATGCAGAGGTAGCCTTAATAACGCTTCGACTTTAAGGTTAAATTGATCAAATTTCACTTATTGCGTATGTAATTCTGTTAAATATGATCGCATTCAATAGATTTGAGCCTAATATATGGCTACAAATGCAGAGGGATTTCCCAAATCTATAAATAACTTCATGAAAGTGTTACGCGCTCCTGCATACGACTTGACACCGGTCCCGACTTCGGTGATAGCTAAACGGTAACAGGCTCTAACACCAAACCCCGCTAACACTGACTCCTGCATATGGCCCCAGACTGCCAGCACCATGACCTAATATCCTACTCAGTCACATTATCCTGACACTGAGCAAACTAGTCATTTCCCTATCCTAATAATGCCGAGGGCCTGGCTAGGAAGCAACAAGTATAAATGTTTAAGTCATTACTTTAACTCGACTAGGTTTCGAACCCGTGGGTTCGAATCCCATGATCTACCTCACACAGGAGAGTGAATGTGTGCTTCTGGCTTTACGTCTGGGCAACTTCATTAGAACAGGTACCAACTTGTGACTGTAACCTCAGGGTGGCTTTATAGTGTTATCCAAGTGAGACACATTGCTACCAGCAATATCCTCATTCACATTATCCTCATTCACATTATCCTAGCGCTGATTCAAACAATCCTTGCCCTTCTTAGTCAAGTAATGCCAAGCGCCAGGCCAGGTTGGTGGAAAAAACCACCACAAACCGTTTTAACTAGTTTTTACTCGGCCGGGGATAGAACAGATCTGCCATTCTGGAGTAGGCTCTACCCATTAAGTCAACCAGCTCAGTGAAAACAAGTTACAATCTGGTGAAATCTACTTCCCCTATCCCAAAGGAAAATAGAAGTAAAATTAGCAAGCGCTGTTTCATTTGTTGTTTTACGTCCTAGCAACATCTAATGTCATATCAGGTTGGGTACTGACTTGTGATAGTGCACACTCATGGTGACTTAGTGCCGCCCTGCTGGGAGACTAGCATAGAATAGTTCACACCATAACCATAGTTCACACCATAACCAATGTCTTAAATATCGGGAAATTTTACACCAGGTCACCAGCACTAGGACACCCGATATCCCGCACATTCACATTATCCTGACACTGTGCTAACCAGTCCATGTCCTATCATTAATGCCAAGCTCCAGGCTAGGTAGCGACAAGTATCAATTTTATAAGTCACTGGTTTGACTCGGCTGGGAACCGAACTCCTGACCTTCCACACCGGAAGCCTGCATTCTACCCATGCGGCCACCACACTCGGTGCGCAGTTTCGTAGTTTATACAGGTGGCATTGCGTTAGCCCCCCCTCCTCTACGCTCGATACACGCCCACTATAACGTGGACTCGCGCCCCGCCCCGCCTGATAAACCACTACAATCAGTGCAGTCCTACACAGTACAGTCTAACAGTACATTGAGGTGGGGGAGAGGGGGAGGGGGAGGGGGCGGGACACTTCAGACGAAGTAGATAACAATTGTGTTCAGGAACTCGATTCGAAACTATTATTGTAATGATACCACCTACCCACACCCACACCCACACCCACACCCATTCCGCCGAAGCGGGCGCGGTGGCGTAATCGGTAAAGCGCGGACCTCTCGTACGGAGGTAGGATTTCTTTGTTTGTTGTGGTTTTACGTCCTAGCAACATCTAAGGTCATATCAGGACGGGTACCGACTTGTGACAGTGCACACTCATGGCGACTTTATAGTGCTGCCCCACTGGGAGACCAGGTCACCAGCTCCATGACCTTATATCCCACTCAGTCACATTATCGTGACACTGAGCCAACCAGTCCTTGCCCTATCTTAATAATGCTGAGCGCCTGGCTAGGAAGTGACAAGTATCAATTTTTAAGTCATTGGTTTAACTCGACCAGGGTTCGAACCCACGATCCTATGGTCTACCAACACGGGAGACAGACACCCTAATGCGTCGGTAAGGTAGGAAGTTCGGTTCCTGGTGGAGTCAAGCCAATGACTCAAATTGATTCCGCCGACAAAATACATCAATACCCACTACAAACATAACCAACACAGTCGAATTTGGTTAGGGCTCACGAGAAACATCTAGGGTCACATCTGAACAGGTACCGCCCACGCGGCAACGTTATAGTGCTGCCACCGACACCATGACAATAACCCACTCAGTCACATGACACTGACCCAATCAATCCTTACCATATTCTAATAGTGGCGAGCAATAGGCTAGGAAGCGACAAGTCAATTTTAAAGTCATCGGTTTGACTCAACCGGGAACCGAACTTCCGACCTTCCGTATGCGAGGCCCGCGCTCTACCGATTAGGCCACCGCGACCTGTCCCATATTGTACATTATGTTCATTATATATTCATATGGATATAACAGTGCATCTGTCAACATAAGCTGCGCCTTTAGGGTAGGTCTGTCGGCATCATCCCTACCATACATCAAACCACAAGCGCACCCACCCACCCACCCACACTAGCTCCCCCCCCGTCACCATTAGCATATAGACAGCCATGAAAACCAAACCCAGCAACTTGGCCCACTGGCAGTGTGCAAAGCAAATCGACTTGCAGGCAAAACAAAAATCACCTTAGGCTGCGCATTTGTGTGATTCCACGCAGAGCCAACATTAAAGGGGCAATAGATTCTCTGCGGCACATGCACATTAAGCGGCTGTCACACCTCACCGGATTGAGCAACGGACAGAATTGTCTAGTCCGGTGGTGATAAGTATCATTAAATGTGTCAAAATGTTGTGCTATTGGGTCAATGGCCATTGGACGAATGGACATGAATGGATAGCCAACGGACGAAACAAACTCAAACCGGACAAGAACCGTAGACGTCAATCGGACGGCATACATTCCTACTTTTGTGCATGTTCAAAACTTGTACGGACACAAACCGGTGTGGCGGTTTCAGCCGTGCGCCTGTTTCAGCCGTGCACATACTCAAACTCAAGGCATTGTCAATGGTCGAGCAATCTTCATATAGAAAATACAGAAAAAGTGAAATATCTCTAAAACCACACCACCTATTAACAAATCGCTTGGTACGCATATAGAAAACATCTTTACCAAAAACATCATATTAAATGTCTACGGTTAGGGTTCTTGATTTCTATTGATTTTGAATAAAACTAATGTTTTGCACTGCACGTACCGTCAAACTCAAGGCATTGTCAATGGTCGTGAGCAATCTTCATACAGAAAATCCAGGAAAAGTGAACTATCTCTAAAACCACACCACCTAGAAACAAATCGCTTGGTACACATATAGAAAACATCTTTACCAAAAACATTATATTAAATTTATAAGGTTAGTGACTCACGACCATTGACAATGCCTTGATTTTGACGGTATGCGCACGGCTGAAACTGGTGCACGCCTGAACCCGCCACACCGGGCTTTGTTCGGTTTCTGTCCGTTCCCCCGAATCCAGTGAGGTGTGACAGGGCCGTTAGTTCTCACTGCCACCAGGTGGAGGGTTGGTGGTAAACATCCTTTTCCACAGAGCATGTTACATACTGACTTGTGACTGCCACCAGATGGCGGGTTTGTGAACAATTTCTATCCAATGAGCATGCCTCACACTGCCACCAGATGGCGGGTTTATGAACAATTTCTATCCAATGAGCATGCCCCACACTGCCACCAGATGGCGGGTTTATGAACAATTTCTATCCAATGAGCATGCCTCACACTGCCACCAGATGGCTGTGTCTAGAGCCGTGTTCACAAGGGCAAGTTTAGGCCGAACTAGATGAGGCGAACTAGTGTCGTGTCCACACACGGAGCGGTTTAAGGCGGAAATCGATATCTGCGCATGAGCAAGTCCAGACTAATCAGCACCAGTTTCGCTTAGTCGACGTCGGCACGAGAGAGTGTGGGTTCGACCTAGATCTGTTTCGACTGAATCGTATTGTTTTGGAGCGGTCAAAACTTCTGCTGGGCAGTGAAACCCTAAAAATATATGATGAAAAAAATATATGTGCACAGCTAGCAGTTTCATAGAGCAAATTTACCGGAAAGCCAACAAACTCAGGTCTCGACTGTGACGTGCTTAAGCCGCTTCAAGTAAACCACTTGCGTTCACACGGGCGATATAAGTCGAATCATAAAATTCGGTTCATATAAACCACCTACACAAGTGGTTTATAAAATCCGAATAATATGATTCGAATCAGCCCTGAACCGCCTCAGCCGCGCGTTCACACGCCAAATGTGAGCCGAACTAGGCAAGGCGATTTATATGAGTCGAATTAACTGCCCCGTGTGAACAGGGCTTTAGAAGTGTGGGTGGTTCCTCTGGTCTGAAGCAGCGAGAGAAGACAAGGAAATAAATGCGCTTCACTGCTTAATCCTTACTCCACCCACCACGGTGTCACAGATCAAAGTGACCCACCCACTGACCAGCCAGGTCGCAGGTGACATGATGGCTGGTTGGCGTTAGCCATTTCCAGAAGAGGGCGGTCCATGCAGGGACGACCTCTGGCTAGCCTGCTGTCACCTTTTGCCATGCACGGACAACAGAGGTCAGCATAGTTCCTGCCAACACTGATTGTGAGGCTCGTGTACAGACTACGACAGTAGCAATTCAATGCATCAAATTCCAAATATCTGGACCTAAATTCAGAAAATTACAATTTAGTTTTTTTTTAAAACAACATTGCTCCGGAGGCCTACCCATTGTCTGTAGTAGCATAGAACGATTATAAATAACGGGCGAGGGGAGGGGGGGTGTTAATAAAAATAACTAATTCCTTCTAGAGGAACGTGCTTCACAGCAACACATTTATTTAAAGTTGCATAGTCCATTGGGTTTGAGTTTGTCACTTTCTGAGATAAATAGATTAGGTTGATCGATATAATCTATCTTACCTTAGTTGCTGAGCATTTCCCATCAGGCATCATCACAAAATAGCAACATTTGTGCTCCAACTAATGGTGCTGTCACATTACGACGCTTCGCGACAACGTACGTCAACGTATGTGATTTTTTGCCGCAACATCGGGATATGTCAGTATGCGTTATGCACACCTTGGTATATGTCAACGCACGTCAGCGAAGTTTTGTGCATGCACAAAACTTTCGACACACGACAACGTGTGGATTTTAGGTCCGCCGTACGTTATGTAAGCGTTAGGTGTACGTCGATATACGTTAGTCAAACGTTGGTCACTACATTGCACTCTGTTGACCTACTTTAAAGGCAGTTGGAACGTACAGTCCGCATACTGACAATGTATGGATAATGTACACCTAATGTACGTTTAGCATTTCTCCAATGTGTCTTGATGTATGTAACATATGACGCATAGTTCTGGCGATCGAATAACGTATATATATAACGTTCACCGGCATTCTGTGAACGTACCGTGAGCGTAATTCCGAGCATTTTTTGCCGGGAGGTATGTTAGACATATGTGGTGTATACGGTATGAATACGTCCAACATTGCCCCCTATGCTGAAAAGTTTGAAGTTTCTCTACGCTAAAAGGTGATTTTCCGCGTTGGCGGCACGCTGGCGAGATATGTCGTAATGTGACAGGGCCATAAAATGGTTAAACAATGACACTGCAAGGAAAGTCCAGATATATCAATAACTACCCAGAGCACACAATCTAGTTAAGATATATGTATGTATAGTTAGCAGATAAGGACAACTAAAGTTTGAACACTCAACAAGCCTCTAGGGGGACAGGGATCAGAGATCTAAATCAGTATTGTCACAACCGCTTGAGTAAATTCCATGTAATACAGGTCCTCAATCCCATATTCGAAATTCTTAAATCTGAAAAGCCTTGATGCATTCCACCTGGGCCCATATGTATGAGCCAATTTTTAACCGGACCGGGGTTAAAGGAGGGTGCCGGGTTAGCTAACCCCAGAGTTCCAAATGTGTCACGGGGGATGTATGTGACCAAAACGCACCCGAGTGAGCTAACGTTTCAGTTATTTATAGATTTGGGGAACCCGTGTGTGGGTATTTACATTAGTCGATTCGACACTATTACTATCTCCGCCAATGCGACGGCAGCCTTAATAACGGTTCGAATTTAGGGTTAAATTGATAAAATTTCACTATTTGGCTCTGTAACTTATGATCGCATTGAATAGATTTGGGCCTAATATATTGCCGTCGATTCGGCGGCGACCATTTTTATTTGAAGTTGGACAGTATGGATATCGAGGTCGCTGCGGCGGCGGCTTGTTTACTTTACATTCGTCGATTCGAAAATATTAATATCGCCGCCGTTACGGCATCAGCGTTAATCTCGCTTCGATTTTAGGATTAATGAAATTTCACGATTTGCCTATGTAATTCTGTTAAATATGATCGCATTGAATAGATTTGGCCATAATCGGTGCCTAACCCCCACCTTTAACCTTGGTTTCGCTTGGGGTTAGTGCAGGCGACTTTACGCTCGCCGAGTTAGTTTAACCCCGACACATACATACACAGTTTTCACCGCTAACCCGGGAAATCCGCATGATGCAGGGTTACGACCGCTAACCCAGACACATACATATGGGCCCTGGTGTGAATATTGGTAATTTTTTTTGGTTTTTGTACATTAGTTGATTAAGCAGGGACACATTTCAATTGCGTACAATTGGGTCTTCCTCATTTCACGGCTCTTTGCCCTATCCTAGTAATACAGAGTAGAGTGCTGGGCTAGGTAACGACAAGTAACAATTCTTAAGTCATTGGTTTGACTCGGCCAGGGTTCGAACATGGAAGTTTGAATCCCACGACATACCAGAACGGGAGGCGGACACTCAACTCATTTGGCCATCGCGCCTGGAGAAATATTAATGTTTGAGTATTTGACTATGATTCATTGTATGCTGAAGTTTTATCAGATGTTTCTGTTAGAAATAAAATGTACTAGAGTATTAATGGGGTAGAATTATAATATTACTTCATTTATCAGCATATTACTCTATAAATACACTAATAGTATTTCTTGCATTTATTTTTCCCACTTAGCGTGAGCATTCATGATGTTTTTACTGCAGTAATGTTTGATTATTTCCTTTATTCTGAAATAAAACTTTAAATATTGAATTCCGCAACCCAACTGGTCCAAAGGACTTTGGATAAGGTGGGGGGGGGGCGTGCTGTGGACCTGTAAAAGCTTTATTTATTTGTTGGCTAACACTACTTGACTAAAGATTATATAGAGAGGTGTGTGTGCGCGCATTTACGTCCTAGCAACATTTAAAGTAATATCAGGACTGGTACCGACTTGTGACAGGGTGCACTCATGACGACTTTATAGTGCTGCCCCACTGGGAAATCATCCCACCGGCACCATGACCCAATATATCATTCAGTCACATTATCCTGACACTGAGCTGACCAGTCCTTGCCCTATCCTATTAATGCTGATCGCCGGGCTAGGAAGTGACAAGTATCATCTATACGTCACTGGTTTGACTCGACCTGGAACTGAACTCCCCATCTCCCCCGCATGAGAGGCCCACGCTCTACTGATTCGGCCACCGTGCCTGGTGTGTATGTTGTTAAAAGCCACGCCTATTGGAATCAAATACTAATACAGTGAAACCCCATCATAACGCGGCCAATATAACGTGATGATTCATTGTACCCAGAATTCCTTAATTCAACGGTAGCCTACTAAACTGAACCCCGACTTAGCGTGACCCCCGCTGTTTTGGCGATGATATTTCATGAACCCCCAACGATCACATCATAACCGGAGTTTTCAGTGTACAAGTACCAATAGTACCAACGGAACTTATGTAATTACCTAAATGCAGGGAAGAAAGTGGTCTCCGGGGAAAAAAAGCGGAAATGCTGATATTCTCCCATAGGTTTAGCATTGTCAGGGGGAATCGCGGAAAATTCCCGGAAGTCTGGTTTTAACTTTTATATATATTGGTATACGCTGATAGTGCTACGCCGTTTGAAGCATGTATTAGTAGTGGTCACTGATAGTGCTGCAGTGCTTGGAGCATTTATTAGTAGTATACGCTGATGGTGCTGCGGGATTGAAAAATCCCGGAAATCCGCGGAGATCTTTCATCCCTGTTTAAAATGGTAGATTCCTGATGAGGTACACAGATGACGGCACGTGACATGTCATGTGACACGACATGACCTTTGCTCGCCGGGTTTCCAGTCCGACTGGGTTGACAAGGGGAGTAGAGAGAGGGCAGAGGGCGGACACACAGAAAAAGAAACACTGGGGGGAAAACGCCAAATTCATAGTAATACGCACCCACTATCTTTACCCCACAAGTCACCACATATATTTATTCCATATCCGAGGAGCTAACATGTCTGCAAAGTAATTATGTGAATTTGTGCTCATTTTCCTGCGTTGTCCTGAAGTCAACAATTTAGGCACAAAGCACACGTGTAAACACAGGCAGCTTTTATTCATGTGCAGTATTTTAAGCCCCAGTCACACTACGGCTTGCGACCACTAGCAACCACGTTGCGACCAAAAGGCTGACTGGTTGCAAACGCTGAAAATGGTCGATGATCCCCACCCGAACATTTTGGTCGAAAGAAGGTTTTTGGTGCAGCACCTGCAACCTCTGTGCGACCAAAATAGTCACCCGGAATTGCCGACCATTGTTCCCCCCCCCCCCCAACCTTTTTTGTGCTTTGGTCGCCAGTTTTTCATTGCAAAGTAGTCACAAGTCGTAGTGTAACCCGAGGTTTAATAACCACATACATTTTCATACACATAAAGTAGCTTATACCCCAGTCACACGGTGCCTGCATTCGTTTACGATCGATCCGCGACCATTTTGCAATTAAATTACAACCACCTTATGACTAATTGCCGAGTGCTCTGTGAGCGATCGCTCACCATTTCGGCCCTTTTTGGTCGCAATGAGGTTGTCGCTGCAGCGCCAACAATCTCCGTGCGACCTCTCCACTGATCGCCGACCGATAGTCGCTGATCGCCGACCATAGTAGATGTACTCAAGCATCACACAAGGGCTGTGTTCGCTTACGATCGATTCGCGAGCATTTTGCAGTTAAATTACGACCACCTTACGACTAATCGCCAAGCGATCGCCGACTGACGCGATGTGGCGCGTGTACCATCCTGTAACTTGCAGTTCGATCATTGGTTCCAAGTTTACTTAGTCCACCCCGGTATTGATACATACCCACTGAGTCCAAAACGAAGCGCTTTGAACTGTCTATACTGAATGAACCTCCTCCCACATCCACGTCAAATATATACATGACAAAATGACAACATTTTAAATATAGCCATATTCCAGTGTATTCAACAATATGAGAGTGGGGGCGGGGGCGGGGGGCGGGGGGAGGAGAGAGACGGGGAGAGACTAGAGGGATTCGATACTGGGAAAAAATATGTGCAGCTTTTAGCCGCGACTCGTTCTATTTCTGGACCGAGTCATATAGCATGCTGAACCACTGTGGGGAGGGGGGAGGGGGAGGGGGGGAGAGAACGGGATGGTGGGAGGGAGAGGGAACGGGTGAAGAGAAAGGGGAGAGGGGAAAAGGGGGGGGCGAGGGGGGGTAAAGGAGTCACTCACTGCAGTTGAGTGAGGTTTGACGTTCTAGCACCGCACAAGGTCATATTAGGACGGGTACCTATTGGTGACTGGACACTGGTCCACTTTAAGGTGCAGGCCCGACATACCTTGCCACGAGTACTAAAAAAAAAGTGTTGTTTTAGGTAATCGGCAAAAAAAGGTACACTATATCAGTTTATGAGGCTGTCTCAAAAGGTGATAACTAATTTCTTTGTCCACGTAACGATTGACACAAAACAGCACAAAAACAGCTACACTGAAAACGTGTTTGTTTAACGACCCCCCCCCCCCCCCTCCAGCACAAAATAAAACCCTGAAAACAAGACAAAAGACATTTGCTTCAAATCGATGTATTATATTGAGCATGAAACTAAAAAGAAACCACCAAATCAGGTTATGAGCATATATATATGCATGTTTGTGTCAAACAGTATGTTGATCATGACAATGGACAAAGTTTTATCCTATATTATTTATCACCTTTTGAGAGTTGTATAGCTATATCCGCTTGGCTATACCCATATGTAGTGTTCTCTGTGGCGGAGTGCTTAGAGTGATTTCTCTAGGACGGACTCCTAAACTGAAGGTTGGTGGTTTGATTCCCCACGCCATCACATCTGCCAATTTGGATTTCCACCGCTGACGGCGCTGTGTATAACTTACAGCGTCTTCAGAGGCTAGTTGCTCTCATACCATGTCTATGTGATGTGGGAGGCTAAAAATGCTGTGGGTCGGTAAAAGTGTAGGCTCTGGCTTTCTATCGACTAACTGTCTAATGGTGAAAACAAGACTATTCAATTCAGACTTATCCATGATAGACAGTATAAATCTTCAAGGACATTTAAAAAAAAAAAAGCTAGATAGATATAGCCGGAAGTATCAACACCACAAATATTAACTCAAATAAAACAAATAATTGACATGTATTGTTTTATCATAGCGTCAGTCTTGTTTCCGTAAGTAGAGCCGGGTCACCGGAAGTACCATTATGAGGGCGGCCTACACCTTATGTCAGTGAGTCACCCACCACCAGATCCTAATGCCGAGCACCAGGTGAGACACAGTGCCAACACCACCCACATCGCATGCTTGTATAATATACACAAACATACTTATAGTTATAGCCTCCCCAACGTAGACCGCTAAGGCCAAATAAAATAAAAAGTTGGTGATGGTCGTTTTGATCACACAAATCAGGGGATCGGGTTTTTTTTCTGCCCCCCCCCCCGTGGCATATGAGGTAGACGTATACGATTGTGTGCTCACAAAAGTTAAATTGCTGCTAACCCAAAGCATTTTTAACAGGTTTTTTAAATTTTAAATGTTTGAATCAGGGGCACCAGATCTTTCAGGCACGGGTCAGGATGATCACAAATTTATTTTTTGGCCTAATGCCTAACCCCCCCCAAAAAAACACAAAACGTTTCCGGTTGTGTGATTGACCCTGCAAAAGATTTTTTGACTCTGGTGAAATTTAATCTTTAGAAATATTACATCAAACTAGGTCAAGGGATTCAAGGTTTAAACAAATATTGTTAAAGACCCCTACCTGCCTAGCCTACTATTTTTGCTTCGCTACAGCCGAAAACATTTTATTTATAATTTATTGGGGTCTGACTGAAAATTTCCACAATCCCGCCATCTCACAGCAAAAGAACTAGTGTCGTGGAGAGCAACTCACTGTGCAGCAGGCTCCGTGGAAAAGGTCTATTATGTTTGATAAATGGTCATTTAATTGAATATAAACTAAGCTTCAGCTAGCAAATACCAAATGATGGCTATTTTTGGTCTACTTCTGTGGAGAGCGTTCCCTGATTGTGAACATATACTATCCGCTAAGCCTTCCCATAACAAAAGAAAGTTTTATTTAACGATGCCTCTAGAGCAAATTGAGTTTTATCATCGGCTATTGGACGTCAACCATATGGTCATTCTGACATTTCTTTGGAGGAAACCTGCTGCTACCAAATAGGCTACTCTTTCCGATAAGCAGCAAATGATCTTTTATATGCACTTTCCCACACACAGGAGAGCACATACCACAGCCTTTGATGAACCAGATCTATTTCAGACAGGAGATGAAAAGTGCCTCGAAAATGACCGCTGTATTCAGTGGTTTCAGCCAATCACAGCGCAGCTTGTCCATTGCAAATGGTCACCGCCTATGGGGGTTGCCATTTTCGAGGTGACAAACTGCTTTGCCGTTCAGACTAGCGTGACGTCAGGGATTTCCCCCCCCCCCCCCCAGACGTCTCGGAGGCGCACCCTGAACGCAGCCCTGGATGACCAGTAACAGCAAGCACAATCTATATTTAACCCCCACCCTTCAACACAGAGGTCAGTCCTGCCCACCGACCACTACTCGTAAAATTTGCTAATACTATTAATAGTTTGCACACCATTCTCGAAGAATTACCAGTTTGCACAGATCTTATGTAACCTGGAAGTTTATGGCCTTTTCAAATCGATTATCGTACTAGCTATTCGCACAGCTGCTCCTGCTCTACGAATTATTGCCACCAATACTGTAATTAGCAGAGCTGCAATCAACCAATCAGCATGCATCATTTTACTGTGCATGCACATGTGCAGAATTATTTTGACTTTTGTTTTCATCATAATGCTTTGCAGAGCTTAGCTCTGCGAATTATCAGAATAATTACTATTCGCAGAGACGCTCTGAGAATTAGTGGAAGAATGATTATTATTTGCGTTGACAGTGACTGCCGTCCATTCGCCGCTTTCAATTTGAGCACTATTATTATGAAGCCATGCTCATAAACAGAATTTGACCGTAGCAGTGTAATAGTAACCCAAACAGAATTTTGTGTGCAGCTCTGTAAATAATCAATCTTCCGCTAATTCGCAGAGCAAAGCAGCTCTGCAAATAGCCTCGTTCTTTTCAAATAACAAATTTAATACTAAAATGATTGACATCTAAAAACACTCGCCCATGACTACTTAATACGCCAAGCACATTTGATCATTCAATATGCATTTCTCAATAGAATTAGAAAATTGATTAATTTGTCAAGTTCATAATGTAATACTAAATTACTATTCTGCCTTTGAAACTTAACTACTTGAAGACCACGACTTTGCTTTTCAAATTCCTTCAGGTTTTTATGCTATAACTAGTTGCATATAACTTCATAAAAATTCAAGAGATTTTCTTCCAAGTTTTTATTCTGTTTCTTTGGGTGTTTTTGTTTTTTTAATCTGTTCAAGTTTGGTAAATACAAGGCCATTTCAAAAGACACCCTCAAACTCTAGACCTGTTCAAAATTGTATGAACCCTGGTACTGTACTCCTGATAATCTTATTTAATCAGGAAGTAAATTGCACACAGCGTTACTTAGTCAAAACTACCATGATCGAACATGACGAGTTCCTGTACCTCTTAAAAGGTACATTATTCTCTGGGAATTACTCAGGATAAGACAAACGCAAGGGATCCTACTCAAGCTGTATTAGGCTATTCCCAGCCATAATCACGGGCCCCTCCCAAAAAGGTAGCAACTAATTTCTTTGTCCGTGTAGTTATTGGCACAAAACTACAGAAACAGTTACACTGAAAACATGCCAAAGACATTTGACATTCTCTGTGGCAGAGTGGTTAGAGTGTCTGACTTTTTTCTAGGTTGGACTCCTAATCTGAAGGTTGGTGGTTCGATTCCCCGTGCCCCCACCTCTGCCACTTATATTTCCACCGCTGTGTATAACTTACAGCGTCATCAAAGGCTGGTTGCTCTCATACCACGTCTATGTGGTGTGGGAGGTTAAAAAAATCCCATGGGTCGGTAAAAGTGTAGGCTCGGGCTTTCTATCGACAAACTGTCTAACGGTGAAAACAAGTCTATTCAGACTTATCCATGATATGCAGTATAAATCTTCAAGAAAAAAAATGTATTATATTAAGATTATGAAACAAACAAAAAATAGTAAAAATTAAATCAGGTTATCCCGAGCATGTATGTTCATTACAATGGACCAATTATCGTCCCATATTAGTTTATCCCCTTTTGAGACAATCTCGCATACATGGATATGGGTCGTTCTCAGAAACTGGGTACCACATATTTGGGGTCCATGTTACGATGGACCTAATTCTTAATAGCAATTCAAATAATGGTTGCCTTTTGTTATTACGTATGTTAGCAGTACCATATGTATATTTAATCTATCCCACAAAATGTATCCAAACGTATGCTTATATAATTTTGTGCTAACGTGAAAATGTGAAATTTCACAAGTTTACAGAAAATATTTGTTTCAACTTATTTCTTGTAAGCTTGACAATGTTTGCTTAACTGTAATAAATAAAAATCTTATTTGAATGCGCTGTGTGTGTAAAAAAATTATGTTATGGAAGTGTGTTGAATTTCCACATTGCACAAGACATTTTAATGAGTTTAATTTGTACACGATCGAAATAAAAAGGTAAAATAACCTTGTTCAATTCTGACATATCCACAAGACGTAAACCTTCATACGAACATGGATTCTGCTATTATTTGGAATGTTCTCCACCATTATTTAGAAGTTTTCACTTTTGGCTTCCGCATCACAGAAGTGGCACCCAGTTTCAGAGAACGACCGAAATAAAAAAGCTGGCTGTGTCTGGCAGTGCCACACAGTACCTTTGAGAGCGAGGACCTTGCTGGTGGGGTTCATGATAGCAGAGTCGGCGGAGATGGGGCGACGAATAGGGTTGGTGGCATCGGCCATATCGATGATCACCACTTGGGCCGAGTCGCCCACCTTCTCACGCACACAAATAAACTTGTCCGACTCCATCGTAAGGGTGCTGAACCCGATGTTGGCTGCGTTGATGCCAACATTTTGAAGCTGCAACACATTAAATAATTATTTTAATAATGACAAAGCAATGGGGGGGGGGGGGGGTATTTTCTATGAAAGGTTTTAACAGGTGAAGATTATACTTGGCATCAGCAAGATATGGCAAGGAGCCGTGGAATGAGGAATATGTATGTGACATTGTTTTATATTTTAAATATATATTTAAAATATAAAACTATAGTTTCATATTTTAAATATAAAACTATGGGTTTTATATTTTAATTATATATAAAAACATAAAACTATATGCTTTATATTTTAATTACATTAGGTACTCCAAACATAGGACTGGTTGCTGATACTGACTGGCCAGTGGGGGAAAATAGGAGACTTGCTCTGAGCACACTACCCCTCTTTGAATGTTGTCTGCTGCGAGTGCGTGCACCTGAGCTGAAAATAACTACTTTCACAGTAGAGTCCACTAGCTTTAGTTTTGTTTCCATTAGGACTGACTTTGGGCATGAATTTTTTTTAATTGAGGCTTGAAAACTTTGGAACGATCGTAAAACATGATTTTACCAAATATTTTTTATGAAAAATATATTACATAGAATTCTCTACAAATCTGTGTAGATTGTTAATGTTAACCACCATTTAGCATTCACTCAGTATTTTTGGATGGGTATGCTAATTAGGGCAATCCAATTTTTTAAAGATTTTTTTACATGTGAAAATAGCTTAAAGTTAAAGACAATGTATTATAAAGATTTCAAGGACGGTTAGTGAAAATCATGTGATTTCCCATGTTTGATGTCAAATTGCTCAACAAATATATTTTTGCAAGGACTGAAAAAAATTTAAATAAGAATTTGTACTAGAAATATAAGTTAAAAGAATAATGATGTCATTAAAATGTAATTTGCCTTCATCAGACAGCCCCAAACATCAGGATTTAAGCCTTTGCAGAATCATGAAAAATGTGTGAAATTATGGACAAAAATTAAATATTAAAAAATCCATAAGTCATGGACTAATAATATATATATTTGTAATCAGAAAGATAAGAGCTTTCCAACTGTACCATTTGCAAATTAACTTCACGAAAAGAAAAAATCAGTTTGGAGTACCTAATTATACATAAAAGAATTGCTTAATAGTTTAATTATGCATATAATTAAGTAACTTGGCAGGGTTCATAACCATTGAAATCAAATTCCCGGACTTTCAAGGACCTTTCAGTGCAAAACCCCAGGACATTATAAAGACCTATTAAACAGCTGTATTCTAAGCATTCTCTGGATAAGATGTGAATTGTGAATATGCATGAGAAATAACTATGTATGGTTTTAATATAAAAATCAAGTGGCAGGATAGCAAACTCACAAAAATCACTTTTAATACAAAACATCACCGATTGAAGTTTGGCCATGTCGTCGAAAATAGACTTTAAAAGAAAATTTGATCATTATTTTCCATTTTCAAGGACTTTCAAGGATCATTCGAGAAATTGCAGGATTTTGCAGGTTTTCAAGGACCCATACAAAACCGGCTTAGGTATCAAATTGGAAGTTATGTGCGCACATTTCGATTCACTTATCAACAATAACCTAGATAAAAGATTCACACCGTACTTCCAGTACAGGGGTGAAAACCAGCATTATATAAAAATGGTTGAAAAATCGGACTAATGAAATGTGTCTTTATGAGAGCCTAATTTCACAATCTAAGAACCAACATTTATTCTGTGTATATGTCTTCATTTTTACCCGCTACTTTTGAGTTGGAAAATATAATAAAACATACGTTAATGCAATTTAAAAGTGAAATCGATGCCGTTCTCTGGCTGCCATCTTGTCTTTTTGCATTCTCTCCCATTTCACCAACTCTGTGCTGATATAAGTAACCATTTGACACTGGTGCCAGGCATTCTACTTGTTCCACACTAACGCTATTTTCGCCCGTATTTATATAAGACTGGTCTTCACGCGTGTACTACAAGTACCGGGTGAATCTTTTATCTACAATAACCCTGCCTTCTTCCCCCTAGTTACGCTAGTACATCCGTATTCTATTAGTACTAATACTACTAGTCACTTCAAAATAACATCAAATTTATAAGTACATGGAGAATTGAGAGTCTATTCCTGGTTATAATTATATAAAACAAAAACGGGTTTAATATGTACAAAATGAATCCAATGCCAAGAGACCACATGATAGGGGGAAAAGGGCATTCCTTAATATCGTATGCTAAAGGGGTGTGTTCTATCGATTCCACATGTCTAATACATTTACTAATTTAGACAAAAAAGTCAGTCAGTTGAACATAAATAATTCATTGTATTTCATATAAATAGCTTGATGTGATTTTTATGTAACCTGTAGCAGTATTTTATTTATATAATTTAACAGCATGGGAGTATTTGACGTGATAAACAAAACCACTCCGACCATTTTCTGGTGACAGATGGGTTTTACGGGTAGGAAATGGGCTGGGGAGGGGACATTATGACAATAGTTATTTAATATTGACGACAAAAATGATTAAAATGTGGTGGGTTTATTATTTCATGTGGTCCTGGAGTAGAAAGGTTATGGTTGACGTCAGGTGAGGTGAGGTGTGGTGGTGGTGGTGGGGGGTGACAGGGGGGGGGAGGGGGTGACAGGTGGGGGCTGAAATTGACACGGTTTTGTCAGGGTATACGCCCCCCAACTACCTCCCTGTCAAACACTTACACTGTCACTCAAACAGAAAACCTATGTTACCCCCCGCCCCCACCCAGACAGCCTTACTAAACGCTACGGGAATTCAACAATGTGTTGCTAAAGCTAAGGATGTAGGATAATGTGTTGTATGTATCGGTGGCTTTTGATAATTCATTTCAACATTTGATTTGTTGGCATTGTTTTTGACGGGACACGTCACGAGAAAAAATACCCGACACACCGGCCGGCAAGGGCAGAAAACGGGTTCCAGACGGGCTTGTTAATGTTCAGAATTTAATAGCTGTGTATTTCAATTTCGTAGATAAAATAAACAGCAATGTGTAGTAATGTGTCACTATGCGTATGGATAGCATACCAGTTCGCTGTAGGTGGAAAGCAATTCGCAAAAATGCCTTGCTTGATCATGATTCAGTTTCGGGGGCGTGTAGTGATGTTGCAAAATAACAACTTGGATTTACGTACCTGTATATGCTCCTGAAATCGTATTGGTAATATTTGTGCCATTCTTATTTCTTGAAAGCGCCTCCTTGTCAGTTTTCTTGCTTTTCGCTTGTGTCGTTCCTCCAAAAAATGTCAAAATCCGGTGGCTTTCTCTTGTCACCTCTTCCTTCACCAAGCCAAGATGGCGGCCACCGGGTAGAGGTAGTGCAAGTAGTCCCGTATATCCCTACGCGCAGCAGACTATAAATAGAACATGATAAAATCTAAACCAATCATAATTATCCTGAAAAGTGACGTATGTAAATGTGCAATCTCGGTGCCAACGCGAAAATAATTAGCAAAAAAAAACATTGTTCGCGGTGTTAAAACTATATTGATTTGAACTACATTTTCTCTCCAAGCGCATGAATTAAACCTGTGGGGTTTTCACTTGAATGGCAAGGTTCCCATGACGTGATGTACTTCCGTGTCACCTCGCCATGGGTCATGCACGCGTTGGGAAATACACCTGTATACACTGACACTATTGTTATATATCACAATACTATATCCCAACCTCCCCACCACTGCCACTGCTTGAGGGGATCTGTTCAGGAAGACAACTCTAAAATAGGTCTAAATTGCATGCTTCAGTGTGTGGTGGTATTTCATGGAAGGCATATATGGTAAATCGGATCATTTATAGGCCTACTCACTCAGCAGTGTATAGAAGGGGTGTAATGACGTCACAAGACACTTTTGGTGGCCATATTGGATGACATACAGAAGGCTTTCAACTGCCTACACTGTGCTTATTTACTGTTTTGAGCAGTTCTCCCTCAGAAGTTGTTGCTAAAGTGTTGTAATTTAACACATTGGATGTAAACTGCCCAGAATCTCCCATAACACAAGAAAACTCTGCTTTACTACATCTGCATCACAACATGGATAGGGAGGGTGCTCGTAATCCAAGATGGCAGCCCGCTGATTGCTAAGTAATGACGTCACATGCACTCCCTCTATTAGGACTCATATATTGACCTATTTCGTGTGATGTCAGCATAGATAATTAGGTCAGTGCGCGCGCAGCTTGGCTGCAGGACCTTATACGATCAATGCAAACTCAATGGCCGTGAGCAATCTTCATACAGAAAACGTGAAATATCTATAGAACCGCACAACTTAGAAACAAACCACTTAGCACACAAACAGATCAAGTGCTTAAAGTTGCATAGTCTGATGGTTTTGGGTTTCTAACATTTTTCTGAGATAAATATATTAAATTGATCGCTATAATCTACCTTACTTTAGCTTAGATTAGATTAGATTAGAGTGTTTTATACCCCAATCACACGAGAGGCAGTGTTCGCCGCCAACCTCCTTACGCCCAAAAGGTTGCCAACCTCCCAGCGTCCCATTCGATACATTGATTAATATTACGTGGTCGGCACCAGATCAGCGCCGGTGCGGCGCCGTATCAGGCCCAGGGCGGCATCAGGGTGGAGCCAGGGCAGCGCCAGGGCGGCGCTATAGTGCCTACCACCCGGTGAGCGCGGCATTGCATATTTTGGTGCCACTAGGTCGGCGCCAACTCACCACCCCCTGGCGCCGCCAGGGCGGCACCAGGTCGCCAACCACTGTTTAATGGTGCCACCAGAACAGGACGCAAGGAGGTTGCACGTGCAGCAGCAGCAACCTCCTTGCACCCAACATTTCCGAAATGGACGCCGGGAGGTTGGCGTCTTCGCAGCGACAGCACTCAATGAGGGCGTAAGGAGGGCGCAAGGAGGACGTTTTGACGTCGCGAATCGATCGGAAGGGAACGCAGGTCTAGTGTGACTGGGGTATGAGCTATATGCTCAGGCCAAGTCGGAGACTCCACCATCAGAGCCCATCACATGTGGTGAGGATGCTCTGTTCAGTTTTGTCATGTGCAGTAATGAGTTTGAATCTGCTGGTGTTAGCTGGGTGTATCCTGGAATCTGTGGTTCATCTGGTATTGTTATTGGTATTTGGTATTATCTGGTAAGTTTGAAGTGACTTTTATTTTAAATCGCTAAGTTTTGAGATATTTGAAGTGCAAGCAGGTCAAAATAGTTTTGGCAAGCACGCCAAAAGCCTGACACCATAGGCTTCTGCAGTAACAGGTTCTATTAAATTGACTCAATATTCCCTTATATGTAGCACCAAATGCTTAATAAGTGCATCAGTATCAAAGTTAGATATGTAGAATCAAATCTTGATAATTGTTTTGGTTTAAAAAATGTGATGCTTCATCAGACTATGCAGCTTTAACAAATAGATTATATTAAATGTATATGTTTATTGGTCTAAATTTCTATTAATTTCGAAGAAAACTGAAGCTTTGCACTGCATGTATGGGCAAACTCAATGTATTGTTAATGGTCGTGAGCAATCTTCCTACAGAAAAAGTGAAATATCTCTAAAACCGCACAACTTAGAAACAAACCGCTTGGTACACACATAGATCAAATGTTCAACAAACAGACCATATTAAATTTATGTGCTTAGTGTTCTGTATTTCTATTAATTTTTAATAAAATTGACGTTTTGCACAGCACCGCACGTATCCGCAAACTCAATGCATTGTCAATGGCCATGAGCAATCTTCATACAGAAAAAGTGAAATATCTCTTAAACTACACCACCTGGAAACAAACCGCCTGGAACATTATAGAAAAAATATCCAACGAACAGACTATATTAAATTTATAAGGTTAGGGTTCTGCATTTCTATTAATTTTGTAACTCCAGCCCCCCTATAATATTCACCAAGTTTCTTTTGCAAATGGTAATTTTTTATATAATTAATAGGAATTGATTATGACTTTTGGTTAAAAGAATCACAAAGTCATATAAACACATTTTTATTTCAAACAAACCATTTTCTATAATATACATACACACATATACATCACCATTATGTAGGTGTTTGGTGCACACTGTGAAATGAAGTGAAACATGTAGCACAGAAAAGCGAGCTGTAATTATTTATTGTATTTGTAAAAGAAGGTTGAAGTCCAAAAGAAATCAATGCAAAACCAACTATGAGTAAAACCATACAAATTATGTCCATCATTTTCCGAATCTAAAGGATTCAAAATATTTCTGAGGAAGTCAAAATATTATTACAATAATGTGAATTACTGTTAGAATATTCTAACTCGCAGTCATATAATTACAATAATATGAATGGGAGTTGGAATATTATAACTCCCAAGTCACAATCTGACTTTTTTCTAGGTCGGACTCCTAATCTGAAGGTCAGTGGTTCGATTCCCTGTGCCCCCACCTCTGCCAATTTGGATTTCCACCGCTGTGTATAACTTACAGCACATCAAAGGCCGGTTGCTCTCATACCATGTCTATGTGGTGTGGGAGGTTAAAAATCCCTTGGGTCGGTAAAAGTGTAGGCTCGGGTTTTCTATCGACAAACTGTCTAATGGTGAAAACAAGCCTATTCAGGCTTATCCATGATAGGCAGTATAAATCTTCAACAACAAAAAAAACAAAAAAACAATATGATATCACAATCTTTGCGAACTGACAACCATTTAGTGGCGCCACTAAGTGTCAATTAAATGAACTGGTACAAACACTCACTTAGCTCTCTGCCGTTATCACTTCCGCTTGTGACAAAATGACGCAATATCCTGCATCCGTTGAAATACTTATTTGCATACAAAATGACTCATCGGCGCAAACATGTTGTTGCAACCTCACACATCCAGCGATGTGGAACATTCACGCTATCTATGGCTTAGACTGGTGTCGTCTATAAAACAGGTCGACAGACAGGTAGCTATGACTGGTGTCGTCTGGAAAACAGGTCGACAGACAGGTAGCTATGACTGGTGTCATCTGTAAAACAGGTCAACAGACAGGTAGCTATGACTGGTGTCATCTGTAAAACAGGTCGACAGACAGGTAGCTATGACTGGTGTCGTCTGTAAAACAGGTCGATAGACAGGTAGCTATGACTGATGTCGTCTGTAAAACAGGTCGACAGACAGGTAGCTATGACTGGTGTTGTCTGTAAAAACAGGCAGACAGACAGGTACTAAGGTAGCTATATTCATGATTGGTGTTGTCCGTAAAACAGGCCTACAGACAGCTAACTATCACTGGTGTCATCTGTAAAACATAAACATAGCTTAAAGTCGGCAGCTATCCGCCGCGTGGAAAACAAACGAACTCGGAAATAGTTCAGATTTGTGCCACATGGTGGCCTAATGTGCAGGCGGTGGAGGCGATTTGTATATTAGTTCTGCATAAGCATATTCAGCGCTATACGGAGTGACCCAACCAGCCACGGTGTGACCCAACCAGCCACTGTTGAACTCGTTTGAGCCCGTTTGAACTTGTTTTAATAGTGGTGCTCGCCGGCAACAGGCACAGGGGGATCTGCTGAGCCTGTTACCGGCGAGCGGCATTAATATCAAGTCAATTTTTGGTTTAATTTAACCAAATTTGACTTTTTGAGCATGTAATTCTGTTAAATATGAGAGCTTTGAATAGATTTGGGCCTAATATATTGCCGCCGATACTGGGAACCAGCAACACTTGTTACTGTGTGAGCCTGTTGCCGGCACAATTTCAGCCAATCTCAGCGCAGCTTTTCCATTGCAAATGACCGCCGCCTATGGGGGCAGCCATTTTGTAGACAACAAACTGCCTTTGCAGTTCAGACTGGCATGGCCCTGGTCCCCTACTCTCCCCACACATACTTGGTTCATTTAAACATAAAAGCTAAACAAGGTTGTGCTTAGGGAGCATTTGTTGGAGTACGCGCAGTGTCCCAGCAAGCTATAGCTGGTCCCTTTAAGATATCAATCCATATGGATTATGACCACTACTGCATAGTGGCGAAAACAAGTTTGTTGTTTGTTTGTTGTTGTTTTATGTCCTATCAACATCTAGGGTCATATCAGGACGGGTACCGACTTGTGACAGGGCACACTCATGGCAACATTATAGTGCTGCCCCACTGGAAGACCAGGCCACCAGCACCATGACCTGATATCCCACTCAGTCACATTATCCTGACACTGAGCCAACCAGTCCTCGCTCTATCCTAATAATGCCGAGTGCCAGGCTAGGAAGCGACGAGTATCAATTTTTAAGTCATTGGTTTGACTCGATCAGGGTTCGAACCCATGACCCCACGATCTACCAATACGGGAGACGGATGCTCTAACTCGAAAACAAGTGCATGCACTTAAAGTCGCCGGTTATACCTCACCCAGATACAAACGAATCCAGCATCAAAAGCTTTCCAAACCTACCTTTGCTTAGTTTGTTCAGTTCATGCCACTGAACATGTGGGAGGAGGGTTGAGGTATGTGATGTATGAATGACATCATAGGTGGGATTCCCACATCACATGACCTAGAGGGGTTCCCCACACACAGGGGAAGCCATGGCAACCACCAAGATGGCAGCCACAGAAAGCTCTCAATTCAACTTTTAAAGTCTATTAATCTACATGATTTAATCAATTATTCACACAAAAAGTAGCTGGTTATGATAAATAAACATTTGAACTTCATATTTATTATTTTAGATTGCAATTTCTAACATTTATTTCTCTATATGGTTGTCTAAAAGTGTCAGTGCTGCTGGACTAAATAAAACACAACAGAAGCAAGCAATGTCAGCACTCTCCCCCCACATATGTAGTTGCATAAACTGAAAACAGGCAAACGAATGCTTGGAGAGCATTTGTCGGAGTATGGGTCGTCTCTCAGCGACCTATAGCTGGTCCCTTTAACCATTATGAGCAGAATAAACAAACAATCACACACAAAAAACACAATAAGTTACTTTATGAATGAAAGAACAACCATCAGAAAACTTTAATCTGACACCAAAATGATTATACCTGTTGAGCGTCCGTCCCCCGTTTTGGTAGATCGTGGGATTCAAAACCATGGGTTCGAGCTCTGGTCGTGTCAAACCAGTGACTTAAAAAGTGTCAGGATGTGACTGAGTGGGATATCAGGTCATAGTACGGGTCTCCCAGTGGAGCAGCACTATGAAGTCGCCATGAGTGTGCACTGTCAAAAGGCCATATTAATTTGATATACTTATGCTGTAAATAGACTACATCACCGTTCCAGCGGCGCGGTGCATTGTGGGATGCGTCAGACCAAAACAAACCCACGATAAGCACATGGCACATGCTAATACACTGGGTGCAGCTATGAAATGTGCTAGTTTAAGCTCATCTCAGGTCTTGTTTGAAACATAGAATACCAACTAAAAAAATATATATAATAAATTAAGAGAGTAATCTTTTATCCCGCATTGCATTTACATCAATATAATATGCACATCTTATGCCATGTGCATTTAGATTTAGACAAATCTGGGCACTCAGATTAGTGTTAGAGCCATAGCCAGAGTCAGTTTTACTTATTTTATTAATGTTCTTATTTATATCCTATGGTTAATGACATATGTAGAACTAGAAAATTAGTAGGGTTAATCAGATATTGGTTATATACTTCTCTGAAACAAGTGTATGTTGACACATTTGGCATTTTAATATTTAGAACAAGAATTAATAATGGTGATATGGATATCACTGATTGTTTTGTGTGGAATTGTATGTTTCTTAGCTCAAAATGTTTAACTATGGCTAGTTTTGTCTTAGCTATATTCATCAGATCATTATATTGCATGTGTGCAAACATGTTTATGCCAAATTGTTATGTATTTCTATTCATTTTGAATGAAACCTAAGTTTTGCCCTATACATATAGACAAATGCAATGGCCATTCATATTTGCTTTGCTGCCAAAGCCGTTTTCAGCGCATGTGCAGTCGGAAACGTGATCCCGTCTATTTAGGGCCGATGTGCGGTCGTTCTCCGCTATGAACTAGGGGTCGCCACTAACTACTCGACCACAACTGCTTCTGCCTGCTTGTATACCTCACCACTTGCCATATCTTATATTAATAAATCAAACTCTGTTCCATTTCAATCAGGTCTTGAACTGAAATTGTCTAAATAACACATAATAATGCACACACCCAAGGGTGAATTGGCATTATTTGAAAAATGGTTTTCAGAGCATACAAACATTTAAAATTCAATAAGGTGGTAATTTGTTGATGCTCGCTCGCTACCAAAATGTAATTGTACTAACATACATTTGACATTAATTCGAATACTGCCCACTTTGAAAGTCCTGTTCATATTCCAAACTATGTCGGGGAGTCGCTTTATTATGCATAATACATATATAAACATATTACGGGAGTCAAAATATTATCCTCTATCTGGTTGGTTCGGCTACTGGAAGTAGTAGTGAAATCGGTGGGAGACGACAGGTGGCGCCTCGGCGGAGGCGAGTCGAGAGGCCAGAGGAAGGAATACCTAGCAGCTCACATTTGTGAATTTATTGAATAATAATATAATATATAGGTATATATATATATACACGGTATTTATATATTCGGAATATGATTAGGTAGATCGTGGGATTAGAACTCACGGGTTCGAACCCTGGTCGAGCCAAACCAATGACTTAAAAATTGATACTTGTCACTTCCCGCCATATGACCTTAGATGTTGCTAGGACGTAACACAACAAACAAACCAAACTTATTTAAGCTGAAGGCGTTAAAATTCCTCCCATCTTTTAAAAGAAAATCATAAATGCTATGGAAAACTAAGTAGTGTGATGTACTGCCATGAATAATATATATCCATAGATCATTAGATGTACATAGTCGTGTAATGCTTAAATCCTAAATCTGTTGGTGCTTTTAAAAAAGGTCTTAAGACACATTTGTTTAAATCTGATTTTAACTAGGTGAAATTTATTTTCCTGTATATTTGTTTGTTATGTAAAGCGCCTGAGAACGGCTTGCTGGATCGGGCGCTATATAAATGTTTTATTTATTTATTTTTATTTCCTAGACAGGTGCTTGGCATTAGTAGGATAGGGCAAGGGCTGGTTGGCTCAGTGTCAGTGGGGCAGCACTATGAAGTCGCCATGAGTGCACTGTCAGTACCCACCGTGGTATGACCTTAGCGATATCGCGAATGGTAGACAGGAAGTGTGAACACTTATTTGTCTCTCAATTTTTGTTGTTTTTGGTACATTAGTTGTCCCAAGCAGGGGAAATCCCAGTCACAGACGACTGGTCTTCCCCACGCCACTGCTGGTCGATAGAAAGCCCGAGCCTACACTTTTACCGACCCAAGGGATTTTTAACCTCCAACACCACATAGACATGGTATGAGAGCAACCGGCCTTTGATGACGCTGTAAGTTATACACAGCAGTGGAAATCCAAATTGGCAGAGCTGGGAGCAGAGGGAATCGAACCGCCGACCCTCAGATTAGGAGTCTGACCTAGAAAAAAGTCAGACACTCTAACCACTCCGCCACAGAGAATGCCAGGGCCAGGGCATAAAACTCCCTAAGAATAGTAAGATATTGGTTTGTTTGTGTTTTAAATCCTGGCATCTTTAAGTGTCAGTGAACACTCATGGTGACTTCTTGTTCTTTACCTGTCGTTCATGTACCAATGTTTTCCTTATTTCCCTGTAATTGTCTATCTATATTGCTGTAGATTTGTTTACTGTGTAGTGGCAATTGTCATTAGTGCTGTAGACCAGTGCATTAGCACTGACAACATGTTATTCAGAGGAATAAAAACACTTGAACACAAAAATAGTGCTGTCCCACTTGGAGACCAGGCTGCTGGCGCCATGACCCACTTTCAGTCACATTATCCTGATACTGAGCTAACCAGTTCTTGCTGTCGTTATTATGCCAAGCACCACGCTATGTAGCGACAAGTATCAATTTCGTAAGTGAGTGGCTTGACTCAACCGGGATTCAAACATCTGACCTTACACAAGGATATACAGCATATATCCAGGCTGTAAGGCTACACGGGACAAGGCAAGGAATGGACAATACAGTTCATTGACAATCAACATATGTCAATCAACATCATATGAATAATCAAATAATCAATCAGATAATCAATCAAACAATCAAATGGTCTGGACAACACGCCAAACGAGCAGAGCAAAACCAGCCAACCAACTAAGACAAATCCGAAAGGGCAGTAGCTACCCGCATATGAAATAGGATACATTCAGAGATAGGTTTAGAAATATATTTGTACACAGTATCTGAAGTCCAATCCCCCTTGGTCTTAATTTCATCGATGGTAGCTCACTGGAGAGCCAAATAGGTGCAGCCACCTCTGCACAAGGAGTGGCAGGAGAATTTGGAGGGGTCTAGACCCGACTGACCCGCAAAATGTTTTATCGTGAACTGCAGGGTCGAATAGTCAAGAGGTGAGAATCTACCTCTGGGTGCAGGGAGCTGGAACACAGCGTCCTCTGCACCCACATGTTTCTCAAGAAAGTGCTTTCTCACCCAATATACTGCACACAAATCAGTACTCAGGACAATCGCGATGGGAATTAACAACTCCCATTCTGAGTACTGTGCAAGACTGAGTCTGATGCTGTAATCTGGCATTTTCTAAGGAGTCCTCAGAAGCCAGTCAAAATAGTAGCCCGGATGCAAGTATGTCCCACATTACTGGACATAAAGGAAAACATCGCCAACAGTTCCTTCGGAAGCAACGGGATAGCGCGCTTCACAGCACAACCCAGGACTCTCTTCGCCCCTCCTAGGATTGTTTTAATTGTCCATGTTCCGGTAACATGCATAATTCAAAACACTGACAACGGGCTTGATATGAAAGGATACCATAGATACCGTTCGTAGCGCGCGTCGCTATGTACAAAGTTAACTTCCGGTAGTAGATTCAAAGGCTAGTCCAGTCCTTACCTGGTCGTCGTCGAAGTCAGTTCATTGATTTCAATACGGAAATTTTGAACACCGCACCACCCTTATTTTGTATAGAGCCTTGATAGGGCTGAGAGCTTATGGTCCCTATGATCCATTCCATGAATGTTTGCTGCATGCTATGAAAGTGCAAATGTGTGAGTGTGCCAGATGTGAGCTGACCGTGTGACCGTGATCTGCCCCAGTTGATGTCTCATGTCTTCAATTTTCAAGCTCTTCAAAGAAATGAATAACTGTCTTGCAATTAATTGATAGTACAATCAATAATTTGACCTGCAAATAAGTAATGATATATAGTAATGACAGATATCTTCAGATATATAACCTGCATATAAGTAATGAGTTTCTATAAAAAATAGTAAGTCCACAGGTTGTACTACCTGATAATAGATACAGTAGTTAAAGCTAATAGTCTCAGTTGTACTATTGAGTAAAGCTGATATTGAATATGTTCACAAAGGTGTAGTCCACAAGGCTTTTGTAAAAATTTATTAAGCCTGATTAATAAATTTATTAGCCCAAAAAGTAATTATTTGTGTCTGGTTTTGAATTATGTGCTCCTTTTAATCTATGCCTGGGGTGCCTTCTGATTTTAGGAACAATTTTAAAGCGCTCACATAATTCGTTATGGCCAACCAGGCAATATATAAGGCAACCTGGGTAGAGGGGCACGGAGTAGGGGTTAACAATCCACCAAACTCATCAATGAAGGAGAAATAATGCTTAATTTGCATAGATCTCATAGCCCTGGAGCTTGGTGTGTAATGCGACACGGACAGAGTCTACCTTCTTCGTCTGTAGCTTCCTCAGACCTATAAAAGTCCAAAAACAAAACGTTACCTTAATTGTAGAAAATATCAGCACAACATAATCGTCGTAATGGGTCGGCTGTCCGTAGCCAGACCAGAGAGTCGGCCTCCAACCATCTGCTTAAAGCATCACAAATTGTATTATTAGCACTCCTAATGTATGCAGAACAAATATTAAAATTAAAGTTAACCGAGATCCAGAATAACTCCTTCACCCACAACATAATATTGGAATTCTTACAGCGTCCTGTGACCAGGGCCGACTCAAGTCAAGTTGTCAGCTATGAAAATAACATTTTGATCCCTCCAAACATGCACCCAGCAACGGGCAGCAGCAATAACAGCCCACATCTCTTTCTCGCATGCATGGTCCGGGGACGCCACATGGTGGCCAGTTATCTGTTTCAATTTCAAATGAGACTTTTCGTTAAAGGCACCTACGCACCAGTCATTCGCGTGAGCAGCTCCAAATCCGGCCTCCAACGCATCCGAATACACAGAACCCGTATCAGTGTGCCTGCCCAGTAGTTTGGCCAACCCGTTAAAGCGGTAAACAAAATTCAACCACCACTTAATTTCACTCAGAAAGGCAGCATTAATGCGAAAACGGTGATACAGCTTCCCTAGTGTATGGATAGCATTGCAGTCCCGAGTCGAAAAAGAGCGTCCACCCCGGACGACTGTGGCGCAGTGCGAAAGATGACCTCCAAGCTTCTCCAGCTGCTTCCTTGTCGCCTTACGCATCACCAGAAATCTTTCTAAATGTTTTTTAAGTTTCAGAATTTTGTCTGAGGGTAGCCTCAACTGCAGGTTTGCAGTCTCAACAATAATATCCAATTAACGGCTTGTCTGTGACGGCGAGGTTAATTTGCCGAAATGAATATTGAAACCCATGTGTCCTAGGACGCTAATAACAATATTTTGTCTCCTACAACAGTCTTCAAACGAGTGTCCAACAATAGCAAAATCGTCTAAATAATTTGCCACGTATGATGTCCCCTGACGCACAGCACAACGGACAACAAAGTCCGAAACAAGATTGAAAATATAACGTGCAGAGGACAATCCCATGCAAAGCCTGTTATCCTCAAAACATTCAAAACCACCACCAAAATCCCACATGAGGCCTTGTCTGGTCTGGTCATCTGGGTGTATATTAATATCTCTGTAAGCCTCACTTATGTCCACATTGGCAATATAATGGTATTGAACAATATTATCCACTAATGTAGTAACTGTTATTGTGTGAAACCTCTATTTACTCCCCGAGAGAGTGCCGCTGGTAACTTGCAAAAGCCAGCAGCACTTCAATACTTTTGCAGGCAGCTTTCATGAAATGAACAAGCTGAACTCTGTTCCGGAATTCACCTACCTCGGAAGCACTATATGAAGTGATGGACGCATTGATGCTGAAATACAGAGGAGGATGGCAGTATGGCCAAGACTAGCGCATCTTTCGGCCGACTATGCCAGAAACTCTGGAACAACCACCATGTGTCCATTCGGGTCAAAGGCAAGATCTACCATGCCATCGTGCTATCCACCCTACTATACGGAGCCGAGGCCTGGACAGTGTACAGACGATAGGTGAAAAAGCTGCATGCCTTCATGATGCAACATCTGCGTTCAATCATGAGGCTAACCTGGAAGGACAAAGTGACAAATAAGGAAATACTTGAACGGACAGGGCTGCCCTCTATGGAAGTTCTTCTGATCAAAAAGAATCTCCAGTGGACTGGACACCTCATGAGGATGTCATCAGACAGGCTACCAAAGCAGATCCTCTATTCTCAACTGTCTTCTGGTTACAGAAAGAGAGGGCGCCCTTGTCTCCAGTTCAAGGATACCATCAAGAGAAACCTGAAGCTGAGAGACATTAAGACCGACTCATGGACGCAACTCTCACAGCAGAGAGCTAAATGGAGAGCGGCAGTCAAGTAATGAAAACAGTCTTTGTCGCATCGCGACCGACAACATGATGATGATGAGTAACTGTAATGTAAGAAAAACTTGTTGCCACCTCATCGACATAATTATTCACAGAAGCCTCATACGGCTTTCTGCAATCTGTAATTACGCATAGCCCGATTCCGTCTGACTTTGGTACAGCAAAATTATTATGAACACAAGTAGGGGGTCGCCGAACGTTACTAATTCTACCCTCATGCAATTCTTTAAGCAATTTGCCCTCCATACAATTACGTTGATCGGAGTTACAAATGTCCCTTTTACGCCCACCAGGACTTATTAATTGATCTGAAACCAAAAATAACACCGTGTAATATAAATTCCTAGTTTGCATCTGTCTCCCCTATAAAAGCATTCGCAAAAGACTCTGCAGGGCTTTAATTGAGCCACGCGACCCCCAACTGTGTGACCACATGTGCAAGTACCGTTAGAACAAGCCCTAGAAACAATAAAATTACAAACAGCACGATAAACTGATGAAGTGTCAGTCGGCAAAACGGCCAAGCAATTACCATCATTACACACTGACATCCAGTCACATACCAGGGGCACCCATTTTGGAAAACCTACAAGGGAAGTTACATCACCAGGATAATTAGAAGGTCTAGGACAATAGACATGTTCACTAGCAAAATTATTGACAGTCAAACTGGCCGTTGGCTGCAGTTGGCAATCAAAGTCACAATCAATTTCTGCATTGCCAGCAATACTGCCATATTCAAATAGAGGGGCAGTCACCTGCACCGGCACAATCCTGGCACCCTCTGAAGGCGAGTCCTTCACACAGTTAGTGGTGCATGTAACAACTTGCGGACCCCCATTCTCACCGCCGTTAATGGTTGTAATTGTAGCATTTAGATTGGCCCGAGTAGGTGCGTTCGTAGACCCAGTCTGGGGCTCCCCGCCAAACTTCAGTCTTGGTGACAGGTTACCTTCTTGTGTGCTCTACTCCCACAGCGGGAACATCGATGTCCAAATTGACAGTCCTTACTGTCAGAAGCACATCCGCTCTCTTTGTTTTAATTGTAACAAGGGCGCTTACCATCCCGTGTGAAGGGTCTCTGTGCCTGGCCAGACCCTCGGGCTAGAGAATTGTTCGATTTATTATCAGGCTTAAGCGTCTCATAGGCATAATGATCAAGTCATAGTCTACATGTGCAGTATCCAGATACCTGTCTCCCCTCGCCTTCCCAGACATATAACCAACATGTCGGATAAATCTGAGAAAATCCTCCAGGCACAAGTCTTTTTGGTCAGCTAACCACGCCCATGAACTATGAACGAGCTTGTGGCAGGATAATTTCCTCGTATCCTTCCTGCCAACAATGTATTTTCTGATAGCCCACTTTTGCTCTTCCTCTCTCTGTTGGGAGTGCATTCCTCCGAAGACGAAGAAAAACTCTGGTGCCTCTGTTGTGACGCACTCCGCCCCCTGTCATGCGCACCAAGCTTGAGATTGGCCATGTCCTCCATCAAGGTTCACTCCCGTGCCAGCAAGCTAGCCACCTGCTTACGCCTCCCCAGTCAGAGAACACACTCGTCCAATGCCGCCATCATTGTCCTTGCACAGGCACTCGTCGGACTTGTCGTCCGTCCCCGAATGCACCTCCTCCTTTAGCGGTTTATGAATGCCCGCCTCCTTCATAGCTGCCCGCATGCGTAGTCCGTCTCTTTATCGGCCGTTTTTACTGGGCACTTGCTACCCCCTTTTCTGCAATGCAAACCCCCGCACACAGAGCAATACTTCTCTGCCATGCAGTGTAGCGACGTAACGGAAGACAAATTCCGAACAGTAAGGTACGCCAACGGCTGCTCGGAGGCGGCTAGGTGAGCAATGTTGACTGGACCTGGCATAGACTGCCTCGGCTATGGTATGTAGTAAATGAACCAATTGCATTTAGACTGTCTTGCGTGCCGCAAGAGGGGAGCACCGTGTTCCGCCACTTACACGAGGATATACAGTGTATATCCAGGCTATATACTAGTGCATATATCAAATGTATGTAATATGTGGGCATCATACGAGTAGCCAACTCTTGTCCATATATATATATATATATATATATATATATATATATATATATATATATATATATATAAATATATATATGTATATATAGTATAGTTATACAAATCTTACTTGGGTACAGATGATGGATAACTCTTGTTTTCCCGAGGTACAAGCCTCGGATAGTCGTGGGCTAGGGAGAAGGAAGCAACATCCGGGTTCAGCAATCTTCACCTAATTATTCAGGATAAAAATGAGCTTAATGATGGAAATCTGATGTTTTCGTTTGGCACAAGCAAACGTAATAGTCGTGGCAGGGTGTGGTGGGCGGGCCCTAGCCCAAGACTATCCGAGGCTTGTACCTCGGGAAAACAAGAGTTATCCATCATCTGTACCCAGGTAAGATTCGTATAACTATATTATTTTACCTCAGTACTAAGCCTCTGGCTACTCGTGGTCGAGGGAGACCTTTATGTAGCCTCATTTTTATCCTCAATCATCTGATGAACATGTTAATGTATCAGTAGTAATATTAAAACTTTGTACATCTCACCCGATCTTGTTAGTTGGCGAGTTGCCACCCCGCTTGTCCTTTCTAGTCGTTTGTTGTAATGTTTTGCAAATGACCTGGCTGTCTTCCAGCCGGCGTGTGTCAGAATTCTCCTTAATGAGATTCCCAACTTTCGTGCCTTGGAGACCATCGCGCCTCATGTAGAGTGCGACGCATAGTGTTTCGTGTCTATGCCTGCCAACTTTAGTATTATAATCGTCCATCTGGCGAGCGTGTCTCATGATATGGCTTTATGTGGCTTAATGAAGCTCACCAAAAGCTGCTTGGAATTATGTATTCCCTTAGTCTTGGATATATAAGCCCTAATGGCTGGAACTACACATAATTTCCTATCATGTGGGAAACTAGTTAGATGGATTGAGGAGAGTGGATCTCCTGTCCTGTTTGACTTTAATAGTTTGTCCAAATCAAACATGGCCTCCTTCTTGTCAATATCGAGGCCCTGTAACGAGAGGGCCACAATTGTCTGTCCTCTATGTCCAGTTACTAATAGTAATAATACTGCTAATTTATAGCCTAACCTTTGGAGAGAGAAGTTTATTCTTGGGCCAAGCCTGAAAAAGCTTGAATTCTGTAGAAACATCCCAAAACCGGCTATATTTCGGTTTTGGGGGGGTTCCTTTCATACACTGACCTCATAAACCAATGAATGACCTCGTGTTTGCCAACTGTCTGTCCGTCTATTCTAGGCAAAATGATGGAAAGTGCGCAGCGAGCCGCATTGATGGCCCCATATCCAAGTCCATCATCTTCCATCATGCGCAGGAAGCGGCCTACTTGTGCGATGGAAGGTTCCATTGGTTTTACTTTATACAATAAACAATGGAGGCCCCATTTCTTTAGGTAACTAGAATACAATTTAACAGTTCCTGGCCTCCATGCATGTGAAATCAATCTCTCTTGAGTGATTTTGTCGAGTCCAAATTTTTGTAGGTAAGTACTTAGAAAAGGAATGCCAATATTGGCGTTGTGGACACGTCCCCTTGGGTTGTTACTTTTCCCTGATGTTGTAAGTTTATTGGCCCTCTTGGGAATCTTAAAATGTCTTTGGCTTCCCATTCCACTGCTGCTCTCCACGGCTGAGTGTTCCAGTCCGGGACGACTAACACTGCGTGGGTTTGGTCCAGCCTGATCTTTCTGGCTACCCTGCTAATTAGGCTGAATGGGGAAAAGATATAGTAAAATGCGTTATTCCAGATTATGGAGAAAGCATCCACTTGCCAAGCGTGTGGTTCTGGATGCCAAGATTCATATTTATCAAGTTTTTTGTTCCTACGAGAGGCAAAAAGGTCTATATCTGGATTTCCCCATTTATGACAAATTGTCTTAAATATGTCGGAACTGAGTGACCATTCCAAATGATCATGGAAATGTTGGCTCTTATTGTCGGCTAATGTATTCAGAGTGCCTGGGATATGTGCGACTGTGATCCACACTTTTTGTTCCTCCGCCCAATCCCAAATGAGTTTTGCGATGGTGTTGCATGCCGAGGACTTTGTACCTCCCATGTTTCGGATCTAGGCCATTGCCGTAGTGTTATCAGTTAACACTTGGATACTAAGTTTTTGTATTTTCACTAAACTTGTTAAACCTAGATAAATGGCTCTTAATTCTAAAATGTTTGTGGTCATCTATTTCATTATCTAGCCAGTGGCCCCCTGTAGCTTCATTATCTCTGTGGGCGCCCCAACCCTCTAATGATGCATCAGTAGTGACTGTTGTGTTAGGTTCATCCATGCGAATGGGGTTGTTGGAATTAATTAAATGTTTCAACCACCACTGAATGTTTTCATGTCCTCCCTTGGAAATTGTCATCAGACATTCGAAATTTCCTTTAGCTTTGGTTAAGGCAATATTTTTTTATCTATTTCAAGGGATTTAATGTGTGCTTTGCCGTACAACACCGCTGGCGCGTAAGCAACCATTAGTCCGACAAGCACTGCTACTTGCCTTATTTTTGGTCTTTTTAGCTTTGGTCGTAATGCGTAGCATTACGCTTGATCCGAGGAGAGGAAGAGACCCTCCCCCGCCCCGCGCTGTCGCGCTGCTTTCCCACCTTGCCCGACGCCGCCGCGCGCCGCCACCTCCCTCCGGCCCCGTGTCGCGCAGCACTCACGCCTCACCCGACGCCCGCTGCTCGCCACCTCTCGCCCTCCCCCGGGCCGGCAGCTTTCACACCTCACCTGCTGTCGCCCGTCCCCCTTCCCTTATAAGGTCGCCCGCCGGCCTCCCTCAGGCACTCGCCCTCCTGCCGCCTTCCAGCTCCTCTCCCGTTTTCCTGTTTGGGACTTCACCTCGGACCGATCCATCATGCCCGGGCGCGGAAAAGGGAAAAGCCGGAGGAGCACCAGGACTACCAGCACCAGGACTACCGTCATGGCCACGCCGGGGCCCTCCTCGGGCTGCTCGCCGGGAGGCTCTGCACCCTCCTCGGCCCCGGCCTCACCCTCGGCGCCCTCGGCCCGCCCCTCCAGCGACACGGCCGCCATCCTGGAGGCGATCAGAGGGCTCGCTACCCGCGTGGAAGCCGTCGAGACCGGGATCGCCCGAGGCGGCCCGGACAGCCCCCAGCCCGCCTCGATGCGGGAGGCCGCCTACACCCTGCCGCCCGTCCCAGCGCCTCGGGCCCACGCCGCGATCGGGAGCCGACCGCCTCCCCCGCCTCCCCCGCCTCAAGCGACTCTACCTGGGGCGGTTCATCCACAGTACGAGGGGTACAACCGCCTCGCCGCCGCCTCGGCCCCGCCGCCCTCATACCGCCAGGAGACGGTGGACTACAGCCCAGCATCCGCGGCCGACGCAGTCCGCGAGATCCTGGCCTCCGCCGAGGCGCACCACACCGTCCGGCGCCGAGGTGTCCCCTCAGACTACGTCTTCCCCTCCGACCTGGTGGAGAGGGGCCCGGGACGGAAGCCGGTGAAACTGGGTGAGGCCACCAAGGACGAGTACCACCTCGCCCTCCTCACCTTGGTCAACCACCCCTCCTTCCCCGCCCACTCTCTCCAGGGCCTACACCACCATCACCTCACCATCTTGAGAGACAACCTCGTCCACCCATGGCCGGTCGTCCGCCGGTACTCAGAGACCATCTTCTCATGGATCGCGGACGGGAGGCTCCCCCAAGGGTGGCACGATCCCGTGGCCCTCAACATGATCCGAGTCGACAGCATGCTGACCATGGACTCCCTCACCACGCCCCTCACAGCTCCCCGAGGTGACGATGGGGCCAGAGGCGCACACCTGCCCCGGCAGCAAGTCGACACCCGCACCGCCTACGATAGGCACGCTCACGGGGCCCCCTGCTCCGCTTGGAACCGCGATCCCGCCTCGTGCGATCGGGCCCCCGTCGGGGAGGCTCACGGCGAGGTGGGAGACAGGCGCCGGCACGTCTGTGCATATTGCGCCAACTTACGGCGCATATTAACGATGCACAGCGAAGCCGGATGCCGCACCAAGCAAGCCCGTGAGCGCCAGACCCCGGCCCCCTCAGCGGATTTTTGATCCGTCGGCCTCCCCCGGCCGGCCCGGGGGGCCTTTCCCGGCGCCTCACCCCAACCACTGCCGACAGCCCCGCGACTTCCACCGACAGCCCCCCAGCGAACACCGATCGAAACGCCGCCCAGACGAAGCCGGGGATCATCACCTCGCACCTCACACCTCAGACGACACAGCCCAGCCTCACGAGGGACCCTCCCCAGACAGCCCAGCCACCGACCCTCACGACACCGCCTTCATGAACCCGCCCGACCCGACCCCGACTCCCACCCCGCCCAGGCCTGAGGAGTTCGCTGCCCCCCTGCTCAACCCTCGCCGGACCTCCTCCCCCAGGCCTCAGGAGCGGGCCTCCCTATTTTGGCCGCCCTCTCCCCCCTCCACGTAGGCCCCGGACCCTCCTCTCAACCAGACCTGCATCTCCGGGCCCTACGCCTCGGGCGCGCCTCGAGCCCTCTCCTACTCTTTGGCGGAGGGCTCCTCGGCCCCCCCTCACCAGAACTCTGACATTGCTCCTGATGAGCCCCTGTTTTATCCTTGTACATGTCCTCTTTGCTCCTCATGAGCCCCCCCCTGCTGTATTGCTCCTCATGAGCCTCTTTCCTTATTCTTTTATTGTCATTTAACTTACACTGTTGCTCCTTATGAGCTTATTTACTTTGCTCCTCATGAGCCTCTCTGTCATGCCTCTATACCCTGTCTGTCTGAGGCGTAAATAAACACCTTTTCTCCACCCCCCTTTTTCTCTCCACCAACCCCCGCCTCCTCTCTTCCTCTTCGGGCATCGTCGTAAAAGTCGTAGCATTACGCTTGATGCGAGGAGAGGAAGAGACCCTCCCCCGCCCCGCGCTGTCGCGCTGCTTTCCCACCTCGCCCGACGCCGCCGCGCGCCGCCACCTCCCCCCGGCCCCGTGTCGCGCAGCACTCACGCCTCACCCGACGCCCGCTGCTCGCCACCTCTCGCCCTCCCCCGGGCCGGCAGCTTTCACACCTCACCTGCTGTCGCCCGTCCCCCTTCCCTTATAAGGTCGCCCGCCGGCCTCCCTCAGGCACTCGCCCTCCAGCCGCCTTCCAGCTCCTCTCCCGTTTTAACAAATCAGAAGTTGTGGTGGTAAATTTGTCAATTTTGTCCAATGTCAAGGAGATTGTCATTTCTTCCGTATCTATAAAGAACCCCAAGAATTTTAAATTGGTGGTAGGTTTTAGAACCGATTTTGTATCGTGAATGTAGAACCCTAAATGGGTCAAAATGTTACATAAATCTTTTATGGCTAAATGGCAATCTTTTTCAGTGCGTGCCACAATAAATGAATCGTCAATGTATGGGAACATAACATGGCCTTTCCTGGCCATTTCAGCAAATACAGGCTTTAGTAACATTGTAAAGAACCGTGGTGCGCAAGCTAGACCATTTGGTAAACATGTAAACTGGTATAGTTGGTCTCGCCAAATAAAACTAAGAAATTTTCTGTGCGCCTCATAGATTGGTACCGTATAATAGGCGTCCTTTAGGTCTACACTTGCAAGCCAAGCACCCGGCATTACTAGGTCATGGGCTGTCTCTAACGAGAACATTTTGAAATGTTTATATTCGACTAAGTTATTAAGGATAGTCAAGTCCAAAATCATCCTAATGTCTCCATTAGGTTTGGGCCTATAGAATATATTCTAAATATATTCTCCATCCGTATGTTGAACAGCTGTAATAATACCTTTAGTTTCAAATTTTGTCACTTCTAGATCTAACGCTAGTTGTTCGTCTAAAGCTAGTCGGTAAGGAAATGGCACTTCATTCTGTATCGGGGTTTCTATAAACGGTATGAAGACCCCTCTAACAATGTCTAGGACTTTCTGATTTTGTGTGAGCTGTTCCCACTCACTAAGATGGTTGGCAACATTTCCTGCACTAAAGAGGCTTACACTGGGCTGTGTTGCAGGCTCTATTTGTTCCCTGGTTTGGGGAACTGCTTCTGGGAGGGGTTGTCTCTCCTGAAGGGGCGGTTGCCGTCGTTCCAGCCGTACTGGTTCCTCTGGCCGCGTCCCCTCGGCTGGTAGCCGTAGTTCCGGTTCCCGAATTGGCTGGTTGGTTCGCTGCCCTCGAAATTCAGATCTCGATTTCTTGAATTTGGACGCATTGGAGTCCTTCTTGCCATCCAGGTGTTTTGACTGCTTGGCTTGGGTTTCGACCTGTTTGAACAGGTACTCGAGCTGTCCTCCAAACATCTTTGTATGGTCCAGCGGCTTTCCTTTAATTGGCTTTGGTGCCAAGAAAAGGGTGTACTCCTTCCCGTCATTATCGACCACTTTCTTTGATTGTGCCACCGATTTGAATACGTTCTCGAACCGGCGGTACGAGAGAAAGTTGCTGGTCGCTGTAAGCGCGGCGATCGCCGAGTTTGTATCAGCTGTGACCGTAGTGAACTTGTTTCCGGTCATCATCCGGTTGGCCACCGGCATGATTGCAGCGAGCGCCACCAGCACTCCCTTGTGGACGGTGTGGAGACATGTTTCGAATTTCTTCCTGTCTTCGCTCATGGTCACGTCTTCGTCCATCTCTTTGATGGTTGCCTCAGGGATCCCTTTGATCCCAGTATATTGTTCCGCGAGCTTGGTTAGCGTCTCTGCGGGCTTGAAGGTGTCAAAATGTCCCTTCAAGTTCTTTCGCATCAGGGAGCAAGTGTTGATTTTCTTCTTTTTGATTGCCCTGATCTTCTCGCCACCTTTTCCATTATGTCGGCAAATGTACTGGCATGTGGGTCGTTCGACTCAGAGTCCGTCGTGGTGGAATCCTCTGAGGAGTCAGAAGAGGATTTTGCTTTGTTCTTCGACTTGGACTTCTTTTTGGTCCTCTTGACCTTCCTGTTTCTGGCTTTATAGTATTCATCACCTCCTGATGAATACTTTTTGGGGTGCTTTCGTTTCCTCCCCAAGGCCACCTCCGAGTCCATAGTTTGTTAGGCAGACAAGTGCTCCCACTCGGATTGTTCCGACAAGGAGGCGTGTGCTTTCGTAGAAGTCTTAGAGGGCAGTGTCGGGAGCAGCTGTTGCAGCTGCTCATGTATGAGTTGAACCATCTGCTCATTCCCATCGGCTTCGGAGGGCCCTGCCTTAGGTGACCAGTCACGTGACACAGCGGACTGCCATCCAGGGGTCACATCTGCTTCGCTAAAGGTGTGTGGAACACCGTTGTTACCCCGCTTTGCGGCCATCTTGAGTCGTCTGCAAAACAACCAAAAGGGGGTTTTAACAACGTACTCAAGGAGCATCTGAACCAGTGGAGCAGTGCTGTAAGGTGCCCTGGGCACTCAACAGTAATAAAACTGTATTTACACCAGTTTTACAGCAGACGTGATAAGCTAAGGTATATTGAAAGTGTAACAGTCGGACGAACCGAACCGAAACCAATCGAGGGGTTGGGACCATTATACCGTTCCCGCCCACTCTCTCTGTTCCATACACTTCTCCCTCCCGTGGCTTCAGCGCCGACGGATTGGAGAAAATGCTATGAAACTCGGAGGTACGCCTCAGAAAAAACTAACGTAACAACGAAATGGCTCCAGCCAACATGTCTCTCCGTTCGGCAAAAATAAAATCTATCTAAGCGACGAAATGACTCCTGCCAACATGTCTCTCCGTTCGGCAATGGGCGGCAAAAACAAAATGGATGCTTCAATCTCTATGGCACCGGATAAAAGCACAGCATCAGAATTAAGTATGATATAGAGCAAACAACTTGTGGAAAAGTTGATAAGCGTGTGCTATGATCATTCATAAACATCTGTGTCAGTTTATGTCTCGTTACTTACGATAGAAACTGAGTAAATCCTTGGTAAAAACTGCTGAGCTGCTCGTAACGTCCTCCAGTTATGAGCGGAATATGCTAATTGCTGAACCTGGATGTTGCTTCCTTCTCCCTCGACCACGAGTAGCCAGAGGCTTAGTACCGAGGTAAAATATATATATATATAGGTAATGTGAAGGGAAAGATAGTTGAGGTTACCATTTTGTCACAAAAACAAGAACTCATTGAGTAGCCAGCCCCAAGTGTGGACTTATTAATCACGAAGCGTGGATTTATTAATCAAATCAATTATTTATTCAAATTTATTGCATGAAACAATGAATTTTTATATTGTGATCCCCATGATATAGAAATTCAGTGTAAAGAAATCTCCATAGGATTGGAAAATATTCTGATATACGGCGGGGGGGGGGCGAGTGCTATTATGTTATGTGTTATTCTGCCTGAGTAGGGGTCAACACAATCAGGCTGTGAGGAGCAGCCAGGTCAAGGTTGGTTGTGGCCAAGCAGCCACTGGTGGTGGGCAGACTACCAGTTGCCTTGGGGACTGGAAATGCTGTTCTCCTATTGGGTGACCGGGGTGGTGTGACACCCTACCAGGGAACCTGGGTACTATAAAAATAAAGATAGAAGGCTTGCCTTCTCTTAGTTCTCTTCACTCTTACTTTCTCTTTCTTCTTGTTTGTATCGTATTTCTTTACAGCCTACTTGCACAGCCACAGACAGATCCTGGTACCAACTCTACAGAACTAGTGACCACTACAATTTTTGACACGCGGTGTCAAATTGACAATAGGAACTCGATGGTAGATGTGCTCGGGTGGTGCGCTGTCAGGTAGTTCTTTTCTTTCTTTCTTTCTTTCTTTTACTCTGTGCGGGTGTGAAATCTTTTGTTAAAAATTTGAATTGTCGCATTATTTTGTACGGTGCGCTAGACTTTGACCGTATTACTGTAACGTACCATTATAGAAGCCTCGTGTAGCCGGCAGAATAATTTTTTAAGGGGACTACTTTTGACTTTTCTTGTTTGTTGTTTTACTTCCTAGCAACATCTAATGTCATATCAGGACGGGGCTTTTCTTTAACTATATAGCCCAACCTCAGCACTCTCCCTGACCCAATTCAGCTGCAGTGAGTCTACAACTCTCCCCATTACATATCTGGTTATATAAGCATAAAAACTAAGCAGAGTTAATTGGAGAGCATTTGTCGGAGTACGGTCCCCATCGCCACAAGGTATAAGCAGCCCGTTTAAAGCGGTGAAATTCCAGGAAGAAAAATACAATATAGTTGTCTTAAAATATATATATATTACAAGTATAAGAGCTTGATGCCTGTTGCGATATGAATATCTGAATATAATGAGGCGTTTTATTTTTTCTACATGCATTCTTTAAGGAGATATAACACGTGAAATGTCAGGCACTTGGGGAAAGTACCCAAATAGAGTGGTTCCAGATTCTGACGATAGATGTCACTAGCTTAAATGGCGAAGTGGGGTGTATAGACTACATCATGGTTCCAGCGGCGCGGTGCATTGTGGGATGCATCAGAGCAAAACAAAGCCACGAGAAGCACATGGCAATTGCTAATACACTTTTTGCGGCTGTGAAATGTGCTAGTTTCAGCTCTTGTTTGAAACATAGAATACCAACTAAAAAAATATATATAATAAATTAAGATATTAATCTTTTATCCAGCATTGCATTTACATCAATATAACCAGCACATCTTATGCCATGTGCATTTAGATTTAGACAAATCTAGGCACTAAGGCTAGTGTTAGAGCCATAGCCAGTTTTATTTATTTTATTCATGTCTTTATTTATATTCTATGGTTTATGGAGAGTTGTGTCTTAAACATATGCATTATACTATTATATTGCATCCTTCCGTCCATGTTTATGCCAAATTGTTATGTATTTCTAGTTATTTTGAATAAAATTCCAGTTTTGCCCTACGCGTATCGGCAAACTCAATGGGCGTACGTACGCCTTTGCTTTGCTCCCAACGCCGTTTTCAGCGCATGCGCAGTCAGAACCGTGATGTAGTCAATTGCCTCGGTATTCCCTTCTGTGTAGCGACAAATATTTACTAAGTGCACCGATATGTGTTAAGTTGGACATGTAGAATAAAATCTAGATAATTGCGTTGGTTTTGAAAATTTGATGTTTTCATCGGACTATGCAGCATTAAACTAAATTATTATACAAGACAAAACGCCAAATACCAACATTATGAGACTTTTCAGAATTTATTGATTTAATTTCAGAAAATGTACACAGCCATACACCACCATTACACCGACGAGTGAATCATGAGGAAGGAAGGCGATCCGGACCACAGGTCACCAGTAAAGACTGTGATAGAAAGTAAAGAAAAGTTGTGGAATGGTTTGTCTTCTAGTGCCTCGATATTAAAGGGGCTACATATGGACTCCAACGGGCAGTTTCTATTCCCTGACAAAATCAGCTACAGAAGAACTTTGCATAACCTCCATTTATATACCATAACATGTTAGGTTGGTTGTTGTTTTACGTCCTGGCAACATCTAAGGTCATATCAGGACGGCCATCTGTTAGGAGTGATCGAAATACAATGGAATCTTATGCGGCGTTTCTGTTTCACTTGTAGTTTTCTATTTTTTTTTTTTTAAAGGGAAAAAAAAAGAAGAAAGTAGTTAAAATGGATGAATATTACACCGCTAGGTAGATTTATTTATTTGTGATTTACTCCCTAACAACATCTGTGGTCATATCAGGAGGCATTGAAATGGAAATAAACTATGAGACGACTCATGAAAAATGAATTTAATAATGAATTGAACACATCATACAGACGTGCCACCTAAATGATACTGGCCATATACACGATGCTGGCGAGCATTTGTCGAACTGCGGAGCTGACCGTCTTAGTCCATATCCAGTGCATTTAACACAATTCACAGGTGTTGCCTCGCCGCTAGGGGGGGCGGTGGCGCTGCTGCTGGTGATGCTGCTGTTGCTGCTGCTAGGGGCTTATCAGTAAAACTAGATCATGCTCACACTTCACACGTGTGCTGTACATCGCTAACGTTTATAACATGGACAAGGACTTCTAGAATAGTTTGTTATCAGCATATGCAATAGCATAGGACCTATTTAGTACGTAACCAAACACAGTGAAACCTCACTACAACGCGATCATTGGGCAGTCCATAAAATGTCATCGCAAAAACAGCGGGGTCGCGCCAAATCGGGGTTCAGTTGACTAATTACCTTTGAATTGAAGAATTCTGGGTCCAGTGAATGAATCATCACATTATATCTGAATTTGCGTTAAATTGGGATGCGTTATAACGGGGTTTCACTGCAACTCTAGGTTATGCGCAGTATAGTTCATTCGGGTCACCTTCTCTGGCCCGCGGAGTGTGCCACAGCACAGAACGTCCGCCGCGATTCATGCATAAATTACAATTTGAAAATACTTTGCTCCTCTTGCACCCCTCCATGGGCAACATGGGCAACCTGCACATAGTTCAGGCTTCCCACATCACAATAATATAGTGCGCAATAATGTCACTATCGCAGCTAGTTATTCTTCTCGATTACCCATTATTTCTTCCTCAGTCTACTTTCCCTGTTCTTTTTATTTTTTTTTAATCACAATCTTCCAATTATAACAATATGACACGATTCCTGTACAGTACCGAGTACTGTATGTTTGATGCATCTATATATGCATCTATATATATATATATTATACATATATATATATATATATCTATGGGTCAGTCTCCTGAAAACTGGCCAGAAGTGTCACATGGAGAGTTAAAATCTAATATTTGAATTTTTAACATGTTTTGCTTGCAAATGAAAGCTGGAAATCTCCCCTTTACATCTATGTAAAATATAAATTGATGAGATAAAAAATAAAGGTGTAGTCCATGATTAAGCTATGTGTTATGGCAGTATAACATGTGTTTCTCAGATGTTACACATGTTTAGGACACCACAGTCTGCTTAATAAAAATCTAAGCAGAATTAAATAATTTCATACTTAAAAGCATATTAATCATGGCATAATATACAAAAATATGTAGTGCTTATATTGATAAAAAAAAGAAGTAATTCCCAGCCATGCTTTATTCACTGAATAATTAGTGTACAATATTTGTGTGGCATCCAGACACCACTGGTTACATCTGTGATGGAAATTTGTAATGTTATTTCTGAAGACATCAAATAATTTTTTTTAAAATTTAATCATGCATACATGTTAGTAAATCCTTCCTTTTGATTTGGGAACTGTTTTGTTTGATGTATCAATGCAATACAAGATGTCAGTAAGGATTCAACCACGTTGTTACAAATGGCTGACTGTAAAATGTTTTTTTGGGGTAAAAAAACACTTCATAACTAAAAGGACCAAAGTTGCACACAGTTTATTTTATTTCCCTTATTTCTTACATCAAATCTGGACATGAATATGAAAAGTATAAGGAAAAAAATAAGTAGGAAGTTTTTGTATTGATGTTTTAAAATCCTATCCCATGCTGACCAGTTTTCAGGAGAGTGACCCATATGTATTTTTTGGGTGTGTGTGTGGGGGGGGGGATATAAAAAAAAAAGTTCTCTCGGTAAATCTTCCTCTGCATATTACAGCAAGAAAGGTGTGGCTACATCCAAACTAAGCCTCGGGCTGGAGATTGAAGGGACTAGGCGCCCAGTTCAATGCCATACTATCCATGACCCAGAGCCCTATGTCAATTATTTGGGTCAGTTCCGGTTGGCTGCTTCCGGTTGGTGAGCTGCTCACGCGCTGCTCACCCATCACGCCTGACTAGGTGTGGGTGCGTGGAGGTGACAACCGACTAGGAACCGGAAGTGGGACTAACGACAACCAATGGCTGCGCATGGAGGAGCATCACGCTTATTGCACACAACTTGTGAAACTTGGGTGTGGTTCCGCTCCAACGAATGGCATTCGCGCCATGTCCAGTTGCTGCTTTCACCGAAGTAACTCAGTATGAATTTAAAAAACTAACCAAATCCGAAAGACATGATTTCATATACGCGAATGGCGGAGGTAATTATAGTCCGCATAGGTGGGCGGAATGATTACTAACAGGCTTTAGCCACCAGCTCTATTCCATTTGAAAGCATTTCGCACCATGCGGTCGCACTACCATGTATGCCTTCGCACATGTAAAACAGAAATCACGCCTTTCAATGACAATCCATGACACGAGAAGGCGTCATCAGTACGCCTTGTCAAGTCATGTAACGTCACGTAACGCCAAACACACTTCTACCATCTGGGAGTCCGCTCTAACTACAAGAGTCGTGCAATGTTGCCATGCATGCACACACACACGCACGCACGCACCGGATCCCACAGCTGTGCCTGTGTTCCCATATGTCTTTCGGACTGACGGCTATGTACAAGTTTTAGCGTTGATGTCAGAGAAAGGTGACTGGCTCTGGTTGCCCCGGTTAGTAACTAGTATACTCAGTATGATACAAACATCCACCAGCCGTGATTGACAACTGGCAGTCTTCAGTCCAGTCCTACTATTTATAGAAGTAAAGTACAACTAAAAGTTTGGTGCAGTTTAGTTCAGCATCTCAAAGCTACCCGACGGTTTTGTACACTTTGTTTTTTTTTCACATCTACAAAGCCCCTGGTGGGCCTCTTCGTTAATGCAATCTTCGAAAGCCACGTCCGACGGCAACAAACCTGGCCAGTCACCACTGGTCGCTTCACTATCTAATCGGATTTCATGCCTCGCACGGTTCCTGTTTTTCTTTGCTGAAACACAGGGTAAACAAAAAAAGATTCTAAAGCTTACATTCTATAGGCACGGTTTCGTACATGATATATGACATGTGTAGAAAATAGAAATAGCCATGAGGTTTTCGGGGGACGGGGGAGGGGACGGGGGTGGGGGGCGGGAGAGGAAGAACCATTCCATAGTCATGACTTTGGGCACAATATATGATGTACCTAAACACAAGTTGGGCCATGTAGTCATGTCAGTGGGATTTCTTTCGCGCAATAATTTGTGTAAATAATACGAAGAAGGGTTTGAAAGCAGGGATGTGCGATATCTGCCTGCCCTCTCCCCAACTGCCATATCGCTTGTCCGCATGACACATCTCGCATAGAAGGATGTACAGAATGTGACAATTGGATGCCGGATATGCACTTTGCATATCGCATATCGTGTACGCCTTCTCCCTGTGCCAATGGAATGTCAGCTTAATGAACAGAAAAGGGCAGGCAATAACAATGAATCTCACCGTTTTAAGCAGACAATATAAACCAAAAACTGCTATTTCACTGCTTACCTGGAAACAAGCAAACAAAATAACAAACCCGAAAGAAAATTATAAACAGACACCAGAGGAAGGTGGAGGCTGATTCGAATGACGGGGAGGGAGTGCGAATGACTGGGTTTGCTGATCAGGATGTGGCCCTTCGGCTGGTGTTGGGACCAGTGGGACAGTGCTTCTGGTTGAGGCGGCTGCCACTTGTTGACAGACAGGGTGTCGCTGGGTGCTGGCTTGTCGCTGCGGGCTGCTCCGGAAACCAGCCGCCAAATGGCTCAGCGGAAGCTGCTCATTCCCCGACCATTCCGCGGATCGTGCCCTCTTGTCGCTGCTGCAAGTAGCCAACAACGGCTCCATCAGAGGTTATAGTCCGGTACGGTGCAGGGGGCATAGGAAGCGCAGCGAAGCAGCCCATGTACCACCTGCCTCTAGTCGGTACCGTCTGTGGACCGTATTCACTCACTTGACCGAAAACGAGGCTGGCACCGGCTTTGTTAAAATTGCAGTCTGATGGTTGTGAATTTTGGCCATTTTTTATTATTCTTTTCATCTTTAGATCAATATATTAGGTTGATTGCAATAATTTACCTTCCTTAGTCTGAAGTTTCATTTGATATTGCTAACATTGGAGATATTTGAAGTGCGAACATGCCAAATTAATTTTGGCATGCACGTCAAAACCCTTGACACCATAAGCTTCAGCAGTAACAGGTTCAACAATATTGATTTAGTATTGCCTTCGATGAGGGCAACAAGACTAATGAGGTCATGAAATTGACCTAATTTGGTAGTGCCCTCCCTGCCTAATGGCTGTCTCAAAGTAGGTGTCCGATGGGATGGGGTAATAAATTCACTTATTATTCTGTATATGCTGTCCCAAAGCATTAATTAATGCAACAGTACCTAAGTTGGATGAATAGAATCAAATCTAACTAAGTGTTTTGGTTTTGAAAAAAAAAAAAAAATTCATCGGATCATGCAACTTTCATGACATGGGTTGGTTGTTGAAGTTTTACATATGGGCAACATCTAGGGTCATATCAGGATGGGTACCGACTTTATATCGCTGCCCCATCGGGAGACCAGGCCACCAGCACCATGACCTGATATCCCACTCAGTCACATTAACCTGACACTGAGGCAACCAGTCCTTGCCCTATCCTAATAATGCTGAGTGCCTGACTAGGAAGCGACAAGTATCAATTCCTAAGTACCTAGTGACTTGACCGGGGTTCGTACGCCATGGGTTCGAATCCCACGATCTACCAAAACTTAAATGTTGCACTCCAATCAGCATTAAAGCTTCCTAGTCCGCTGACGGTATAAAATCTTCAAAACCAAGTTACTTGGAGTCGACTGTACACATCCATTTTAGATATTGGTGGGTATGCAGGTATTGCAATACCTCAGGGAGTTTGACGCCCCTGCCCTGCAGAGTTGTAAACCACTGCCTTGTGGTACAGGTTCTTGACAGAACCGAAGGTTAAGGGTGCAAACCCTAAACAGAAAACCATGTCACTGTGGCAGCATTAAGGGCGGTTGATATATGGAACTCCCAACATCTCCCGACTAGCCACTGCAGGGAAAAATAGTTTTGCGCCTGTCTGGACGTGCTCTTGCCGGTGTGAAACCTCTATTTGCTCCCTGAGAGAGTGCCGCTGGTAACTTGCAAAAGCCAGCAGCACATCACCACTTTTGCAGGCAGCTTTCATGAAATGTACAACCGCACAAAATAAATGGAGAGCGGCAGTCAAGTAAGGAAAGCAGTCTTTGTCGCATCGCGATCGACAGCATGATGATGATGAAATTATTAAACATTTGTTGCTGCGCAGAAGGGAATACGAGGTCAATTCAAAAGAACCTGTTACTAGTGAAGGCTATAGTGTCAAAATTCTTATGCCCATGCCAAAATTAATTTGACAGGTTTTCATTTAAAATATCTTCACAGTTTGCCACTTTTAATAAAAGATACTTCAAACTAAAGTATAGTAGGTTATAATGATTAGACGAATATATAGTTGTCTAATTTTTTTTTTATAAATTCAAACCCATGAAACTATACAACTTTGATTCACTGTGCGTCCAATTTGAAGTTTCGCTTCATCAGCCTCCTTTCTGGGTTGTTTGAGTGAATTATGCTGCGTTCATATGAACTGGTGAATATGGTGTTTCCCACTTCACAACTGGTGAATTGTGTTCAATTGACTTCACAACTGGTGAACACCACCTGTGAACTGGAGATTTTTTAAGCGGCTTGTTATTCACCACTTGTGAAAAAATGGCAGCGAATGGAGAAAAGTTGCATGGTAACTTGTAAGGTTCCATAATAAATTGACAAAAATATGTTTGTAATAAAACCATTGTCCATGATGTGTGGTCTTAAAACAAATCATACATGGTGTATAATATGGTAGTGGATGCTACATACCAAAAACGTGCAGTTTACATGTTATTTATGCATGTATTGTAGTTTGCCTCTATTATCACCCAGCCTGAAACGTTCAATATTTTAAATCATAGACCGCAAAAACTTGCTCAAAATTAATTATTTCAATCATATTTGATTAAATCTATGTATCTAAACTTAGATTCTGTGTTAATATAATGGTTACACCAAAGTAAAAAAGCTAAAAGACTTCTGGAGTCCATATTGTCATTGTTTACAGCGAATTGTCAAATGAACGTTCTCAGTGAACATGGTCGTGTTCACCGGCAGTAAGTGGGAAGTTCACCATATTCACCAGGACGCTATGAACGCAGCATAAGATCCATTGGTTATAATTATTGCAAAGCTTGACCCGGTTACATTACTAAGGGGCCGTCCAAAATTGTCAACATTTTCACAGTCGTACAAAGCATACAACAGGGGGGAAAGGGGGGGTTGTCCGTAAAGAAGACTTTAAGCGTTTAATAAAATGATAATTTTTTAGGCGATTTCCTTTTTTGCACTGTAGTAGACTGCATTGCCTTCTGGCTTCTGGCAAGGAGCCACATAGAAAGGTAGCTGTGCATGAGGTGATTGAATCACGGTGCCTAGGTAGTATAATAGTTAGCACACTAGCCCTGGAATAGCAAGATGTGTGGGTTCGAATCCTGCGATAGGCATAACATTTCCCATTTTCATCACCCCCAAGACAGTACACTAGGCTAGGTAGTGACATATAACTGTTTACGTTATTGGTTTTACACAACCACAGTTCAAACACAGGAGGTAGGTTGAATCCCATGACCTCACAAAATGGGATGCGGGCACTCAACTCATTTGGCCACGCCATCTGGGTTTGTAGTAAAATGTTGATGTGTACTACTTTGGGGGGGGGGGGGGGGGGGGAGGCGGGAAGCTCTGGAAAAGTAGTAGTCCCTGCGTTACCTTAAAACTGCTGACAACTTTGGATGGGCCCTCAGCCAGTCTATTAGCAACAATTAAATTTAGCTACTCTTGCATCGACTTTAAATCGAACAATCAATCACAGAGATGGTTGATAATGGTCAATATGATAGCGCTCTAATCAGATTGATTCGTATGTCAAGCTTAGCAATTAACATCACAGGTGGAAATGTAAGAAGTTCTGATTGATTGATTGGTTTCTAATCAGCCCCCCAATAAAGCCATAACCTTTACTACCGTAAATTCTCCACAAAGAGCCGTTACCCATCCCTCCTCAAGAAGAAAAAAAACCCTCACAAACAAAACCCAAGAACAAAAACTCGTCCACACACCAATATCCAATTTAAAACAATATAGTCTAGTTTGTGAAGCAGGGATGAAAGTGGTCTCCGGGAGAAAAAGCGGAAATGCTGATATTCTCCCATAGGCTTAGCATTGTCAGGGAATCACTGAAAATTCCCAGAATTCAGGTTTCATACATATTGGTATACGCTGATAGTGCTGCGCCGTTTGAAGAACGTATTAGTAGTATACGCTGCAAGTGCTGCGGCGTTTGCATCACATATCGGTATATGCTGATAGTGATGCGGCATTAGAAGCACGTTTTAGTAGTATATGCTGATAGTGCTGTGCCGTAAAGGCATTAGTAGTATATGCTGCTAGTGCTGCGGGGTTTGCACCACATATTAGGATACGCTGATGGTGCTGCAGCATGAAACAACGTATTGGTTGGTTGGTTGTTGGGAGTTTTACGTCCTGGCAACATCTAAGGTCATATCAGGACGGGTGCAACTTATTAGTATACACTTATAGCTACAGGAAAAATCCCGGAAATCCGCGAAGATCATTCATCCCTGGTGAAGGAGAGCTGACGATATACTACGATATTCTACACTGCATTAAAATTAGCACAACACAAAATTTAGCAAAAAATTGAAATGAAACCAATTTAATTTGTTTTAAGTGACCCACCCCAAAAATTGCTTCGTGCAATGATGAAATGTGCAAGAATATTGAGAATTTCTTGGGAGTTCAAATATGAAGTTACAAAAACGACAAGGCGGCTTCTAACGGAGGTGCGGCTTGTAATAGAGAATTTGCGGTATATAGCCAGAGTTATCTATGTCTTCAACGACCATAAACCCCTATATCCTAACGGTACCCGCTAATAGGAATGAGGGGACTACCATGTGATGGGATGCACGTCTTATACCCACACTATAATAATAATTATTAATATTATTATTATTATGCCTCCTTTGTGATATTTGTTCCCAAAAGGGGACCACTAAAGAGATAATGTCATTGTATATTGCTCAATATTTTAGTTATCTGATTGTAAACGCGAAAAGTAAAGATGGCCAAAGAAATGATATATTATATTATATATATATATATATATCTCTTATTTGCCGTAACAATCTTAACGTTATTTAAATAAATCTACTTTAAAATCTTATTTACCGCAATAATTGTAATGTTATTTTAACTTATTTTAACTTATTTACCGCAGAAATTCTTATTTTAAAAGCTTATTTATCTTAAAATTTGCAATGTCATTTAAATCAACCTACTTTAAAGATCGCATTACCGCTAAAATTGCAATGCTATTTAAAGTTGCATAGTCCGATGCTTTTGAGTTTCTGCCTTTTTCTGAGCTAAATACATTATACTGATCATTATGATCTACGTTACGTTAGTTTGAAGTAACGTTTAATTTCAACTTTGGAGGTATTTGACGTTAAAACATGCCAAATTAATTTTGGCAAGCACGCCAAAACTCTGACCCCATAGACTTCAGTACTAACAGGTTTGATTAAATTGACTTATTACGACCTTCTATGCAGCAACAAATGCTTAATAAGTGCACCAATATCTAAGTTGAATATATAGATTCAAATCTAGATAAGTGTTTTGTTTTTGAAAAATTGATGTTTTCATCGGACTATGCAACTTTAAACTAACTTACTTTAATATCTTATTTACTGTAAAATGTAGGGCGCCAGCTTTCTAAAACAGATAGGAATTCATCATCTTTCTTCAGCTTTATCTTGGAATCCTTCAAATGTATTATTAAACCAACTTAAATTAATTAACAGTTAAAAGATGAGCGCTTAGAAAAATGGAAAGGAATAGATAAATATGTATCTTTGGTGCACATGCAATAATGAAAGAAAGACATGATTGTACATACAGGGATGAAAGTGATCTCCGGGAAAAAAGCGGAAATGCTGAAATTCTCCCATAGGTTTAACATTGTCAGGGAATCGCGGAAAATTTCCGGAAGTCAGGTTTTAAATATATTGGTATACGCTGAAAGTGCTGCACCGTTTGAAGCATGTATTAGTAGTGTACGCTGATAGTGCTGCAACGCTTGGAGCATTTATTAATATTAGTAGTGTACACTGATAGTGCTGCAGCATCAGCACCATCAAAGAAGAGGGTAATAATAATAATAATAATTAGTATATGCTGATGGTGCTGTGGGATTGAAAAATCTCGGAAATCCGCGGAATCGCGGAGATCTTTCATCCCTGTACATACTTGTAGGCATCATATTAATCTTCAGGTGCGGGCGGAGTAATTTCAGATGGGCCTTTGGTTTGGTTTTGGCCCATTTAAAATCTCTCCGTCCACCCATGAAGACCATCACACCATTCGACACGTATGTAAAACCATGTCGTTCGATCATAATAGTTAGATTGGCTGATGGCGATAATAAAGACACGCATGTGCAGACTTGTCAGGTGAATAGCGTATAGATGAAATCGCGAAAAGTGCATAATTATTCACATCGTTTCTTTACACTACATGTGACTAGCAAATAGCAAAAACATAACGCAAGGGAAGGGAAAGAGAAAAATGACAACCCCACTGGTAGATAAAACAGTCACCTCTATTTTAAGTACAGGGTGCCTGCACCTATCAGCCAATCACATTTAAGACCCTTTTAAGAATTTTTAATACCAATTTTCATACAAGTTAAGACCTATTTTTGCGGCAAATGTAACATACATAGTTAATTAAATATCAACAGACATGAGTGAGGTGATGCAATCTATGGATCTCGATGCGGACGATCACTTCGCTGGCCAGTCTAGTTTGTGATGCAACGGGTCTGCTACACATTGAACAAATATTATAGCGGCCAAATCCAATTTAAGATCCATTGAAGACCGTTCACAGAAAAGTTACCATATTTAATACTTTTCAAGGCGTTGAAAACTGACTAATCGACTAATCAATTCAAGACTTTGCGGGAACCCTGGAGTACGAGTGAATGACAACTAGGTCTAAATCCAAGCGGAAACTGCTTCAAATAACAATTAACTGTGGAGGTAGTGGGTTCCAATGTGCAGTATTTATAAATATATTTGTATAAAGTCGAGAATTTGGTAGAGAAAAAAAAGTTTGTTTTATTTAATGACGCCTCTAGAGCGCATTTGCCTTGGAATTGCAAAATGATTTATTAATAAAGAACTTACCCCTCCCCCCCCCATCCCATACAACCCTTTCCCTGTCCCCTCAAAGAAAATTCACACACAAAATAAAACGGTGGGTAAAAGCCAAACTGACAATGAACACAAGAGTAAGACAACAAACACAACAGTACATCACACAACTCATGCCACAAAAACAGCACAGCACAGCACAGTGCTGACAATACACCACTGCAGCTGGTATTTTAATGATGCACAATGAAGGGGGGAAGAAAACAAGGCGGACAAAGGAAGAGGTGGGAAGACAACATCAGGGAATGGACAGGTGTGGAGTTTGGCAAGTCCCGCAGGGCGGTGGAGAACAAAGGAAAATGGAGAAAACTGGTTGCAAAGTCATCTACGGTACCCCAAAGACACTCGTGGTTAATGGATGGATAATGTCTGTTTGTTGGAGTTTTACATCCTGGGAACATGTAAGGTCATATCAGGATGGGTACCGACTTGTGACAGCGCGCACTCTAACCCAAAACACTTAGGCCCAAAATAAACAAAGTAAATCAGTGACCGTCCCCGCTCGTGCCTGAAAAATCGCCCACCCCTGAATTTTTATAATTCTTTTGATTTTAAACTGTTAAAAATGTGTTGGGGTAGAAGCAATTCAACTTTCGCATCAATTTTTAAGTCATTGGTTTGACTCGGCCAGGTTTCGAAGGGGTGTTTATGCTGCTCATAATGGTTAAGTCTAATGACTTGTTTTCACCGCTAGACAGTAATAAGTCTCGTGGTTCCCCTTGTTTTGCCACTTTCAATTGTTGTCAAAGACCCTATAATACTAAGACGGCGCACTTAGCCTGTACTGTGTAATCAAAATGATCAAACCCACCACTTAGTGCGCTGGCTGTTCTCTTGGTTAAACAGGTGCTATTTTATAAGTATAAATGTATATATGAATGTGAAAGATGTGTGATGATGGTGATGATGATGATGCTGATGATGATGTGTATTTGTTCATAGCAATTTCATATTGGTGTATTCATACTTACCTATCTCATGTATAATATAATTGTATGTGTTTACATGTGAAACACCAACCAGCAGCCGGGCTGATCAAACCCACCACAAGGTGGCACTGCAAAATTTACATTACCATGGGAGAGATAGCGAGTGAGCCGTCTTAGTATTATAAGGTCTTTGGTATAGTGTGACCCGGAAACTAAAAGTCTTTGTTGTTGTGTAGCTATCTTCTGCATGCATTCTCTCTCTGTGAGTGACTTGGCCAGGATTCAAACCCATGACCACCCGCATGGGAAGCAGACACCGTACGACTAAGCCATCTCACACGGGTTCTAGGATTCGAACCCTGTGTAGGAAGGCTCAGATTAAAATGAGAAATAGGAACTGTTCTCATATCAATAGCCAGCCAAATTCCTTAAAACACATAAGGCGAACCTTGAAAACAGATTATTCAGAATGAGCAATAATTAACATATTGTGGGTTATGTGTCTCTGAAAGGTGAAACAACAAATGTGGTTAGAAGTGTGGTAAATGTACGATTGGCAGAGGAGGATGAGGAGGAGGGGGGTGGTAAGTTGAGCTGGAACCTATAGTATACACACAAACATTGAACAGGGAATCATGCGTCATACAAACAATAGTCAACCCGCACCATCAACCACGCACCTGGAACAACCATCTATATACAATACCAAACGATGGTTAAGTTTTAGGGTAGTTCTGATCACTATTCCTCTGTTAATTAGCGCTGCCAACGCGCATCATCGTACTCCACTGATGCTTTGCCATGCATGGTTTTTTTTTTTGTGCCTCCCAGTACTGTACACATTTCATATTAATTTATTTTATTACTAACTTTGGTCACTTTGACGACATCCATTGTTAACTCTGCCATTAGATAGCACCACCGATATGGTTTACCGCATAATGGTACAGATGGATTCCACCAGATGGCAGCACTATATTGAAACGGGACCACGCACGAGTCCAGAAGATGACAGTTCAACACAATATTGGTCCAGGGTTTGATGCGGAGCCTAGCTTTAACCTGTGTACAGCACAGGTTAAACAGTCAGTGCACATTAGTCATCCCCCAACTAACCTGAACATCTCGCTATTTGCACAGCGGAATATACAGTCAGCCCCCAACTAACGAGGAAATCTCACTATATTCACAGCAGAATATACAGTCAGCCCTCAACTAACGAGGAAATCTCACTATATACACAGCGGAATATACAGGTAGCCCCCAACTAACCAGGAAATCTCACTGTATGCACAGCAGAATATACAGCCAGCCCCCAACTAACCAGGAAATCTCACTGTATGCACAGTGGAATATACAGTCAGCCCCCAACTAACCTGAAAATCTCGCTATTTGCACAGCGGAATATACAGTCAGCTCACATTAGTAAGACCCCAACTAATACAAAAATCTCAAGACATCCACAATACAGATTTCTGCCATTTATTTTATCAATCTAACTAATCCGACTTAGGGTGCTAAGAACAAAGTTGATATGAGGGTAGTAACCGTGTTTAATTTATTTCTCGACATTTTTTAAGACTTTAAAACTTTGTGTGTGTACGCTTCCCATTCACATAATTAATACACTAAAAATGATTTCCCCCCCCCCATTAAATTGAAGCTTACAATAACAATGTTGTTCCAGAATAAATGGTGAATGGTGAACTGGTTACTATGACAACACATGCAGGTTTATACGCAAATAACAATACAACTAGTTTATGCTTGTAATATAATAGAGAAACACAATTATTTAACAAACCACTGAAATAAACAGTCAATAAAAGCAACATTCAGGGGATATTTATCTCTCACTATTAGAAACATGAGCACACTGTAGTGTGCAACAGCACACAGGCATCTAACAATCACAGGGTTTCACAATACATTTACAACACCGACAGATAGCCATTCTAAATTAAACAATACCAACGCACAGGGTGCATACGCATGCGACAATACGGCATTCAAGGATATTTCTAGGCTGTTTAAAAAAAAAAAAAAAAAGAAGAAGAAGCAATTCAAGGCCATTTTCATTTGTATTTCAGGAAAACACAACAATAGTGAATGGCGATTTCGGACTAATTTAAATCAGTTTACTGGAATTCAAGGATTTTCAAGACTAATTACCCAAAGTAAGTTAAATTCAAGGCTTTTCAAAGGCCTTGAAATGGGGCAAATGAAGTTTGAGACTTTTCAAGACTTTTCAAGCCCCGTACGGACCCTGAATGTATCGACGATAAGCGTACTATGCATCATTGGTCGTAATGCGAAGCATTACGTTTGATGCGAGGAGAGGAAGAGACCCTCCCCCCGCCCCACGCTGTCGCGCTGCTTTCTCACCTCGGCAGACGGCGCGGCGCGCCGCCCCTTCCCCCCCTCCGCGTCGCGCGGCGCTCACGCCTCACCCGACGCCGCTGCTCGCCACCTGTCGCCCTCCCCCGGGCCGGCAGCTTTCACACTCACCTGCTGTCGCCCCTCCCTCTCCCCTTATAAGGCCGCCCCCTGGCCTCCCTCAGGCACTCGCCCTCCTCCTGCCGTCTCCAGCTCTACTCCATTTCTCCCAGCTCTCTCTCCCTTCTTCAACTTGGCTACTCCACCTCGGACCTCTGCCCCAGCTCAGCCTCAGGATGCCTCGAGGAAAAGGAAGACGGAAGGGATCCCAGGCCGCCCCCGGCACCCCGGGGCCCTCTCCAGCAGCCGGCCCGCGCGACTCCCCGGCCTACGCCCCGGCGTCCCCCGCGGCGCCCTCGGGCCGCACCTCGGGCCCCAAGATGTCGACACTGCTGGAGGCACTTCAGCGTATGCAGCTCGACCAACAGCACGCCGCCGCCGAGGCGCGCCAGGCGACGGCCGACCTCCACGCCCGGATCGACTCCCTGGAGACCGGGGGGACCCGCGGGGGGACCCGCCCGGGGATCCCCTCATCTCCCCCGAGGCGCCAGGCCGCCCCGACGCCTCGGGCACCTACCGCCACCACAGCCCGGCCCCCGCCTCAGGCGACCCTCCCCGGGGCCGCGCACCCGGAGTACGAGAGGTACCGTCACCTCTCCAGTCAACCACCACCCGCCACCCCGCCGGCCTACCGCGAGGAGGCCATCCGCCACAGCCCCGCCTCCGCGGCCGACGCCGTCCGGGAGATACTGGCATCCGCCGAGTCGCGCCACTCCGTGAGGCGCCAAGGGATCCCGGCCAACTACATCTTCCCCTCGGACCTGGTGAAACGAGGGGCCGAGAGAAAGCCGGTGAAGAGGGGAGAGGCGACAAAGGACGAATATACCCTCGCCCTCCTCACCCTCATCGACCACCCCGACTTCCCCGCCGACTCTGCCCAGGGACTCCACCACCACCACCTAGCAGTCTGCCGGGATAACCTCGTCTACCCCTGGGCAACCGTCCGCCGGTACTCAGAGACCCTGTTTACCCAATCGCGGACGGAACCCTCCCCCAGGGCTGGCATGACCCGGTAGCGCTCAACCTCATGAGACTAGACTGCCTGGCCATACCCGAGGACCAAGCCACCGCCGCCCCTGCCCGCCTACCCGACCCTCTCCACCGAGGCGCCCACCTCCCCCGACCCCAAGCTGACGCCCGCGCCACCTACGACAGGGAGACCCATGGGGCCCCCTGCCCAGCCTGGAACCACGCCCCCGCCTCGTGCGATCGGGCCCGCCTCGGGGAGGCCCACGGTGAGGCGGGGGACAGGCGCCGTCACGTCTGCGCATACTGCGCCAATGTGAGGCACCTCCTAACCATGCACAGCGAGGCCGACTGCATCACGAAACAAACCCGTGAGCGCCAGACCCCCCCAGCCACCTCGGCGGATTTTTGATCCGCCGGCCTCCCAGCAGCCGGCACGTGGGGACCCCTCCGGCGCCTCACCCTCACCACTGCCGACAGCCCCGCAACTCCCGCCGACAACCTCCCAGCGACCACTGATCGCAGCACCGCCCAGTCCCAGCCGGGGATCATCACCTCGGGCATCACACCTCGGACCACATCCCAGCCCAGCCTCAGGAGGAACCCTCTGCCGCGATCCTCACGACACCGCCTTCAACAACACCGCCACCAGGGTCCCGACCACCACCCCATCCAGCCCCGAGACTTCCGCTGCCCCCTGCAGCGGACCCTCGTCGGACCTCCTCACCGGATCCGCCAAGGAGCGGGCCTCCCTTTTGGACGCCCGCTCCCTGTCGAGCAGGGGCCCCGGACCACTCCCCGCCACAGAGGGAGCCTGACCCCCGACACGGCCCACCTCTCGGCCGGCCCGCCCCACCTGCTCCGCCTCGGGCGCGCCGCCAGCCCTCACCGCCCAGACCTCCATCACCGGACCCCCGCCTCGGGCGCCCCGGCCCCCCGCCTCGGGTGCGCCTCGAGCCCTCTCCTACTTTTGGTGGAGGGCTCCTCGGCACCCCCTCACTCCACTGACATTTGATCTCTGTTTCTCTATTCTCACTCCGCTCCTCATGTTATTTATCCCTTGTTCTTTATTTACATCTACTCCTCGTTTACCCTGTATGCCCTGTATGCTTTTCTGAGGCGAAAATAAAAACCTTTTATTTCCACCCCCGCCTCCTCTCTTCCTTTTCGCGCATCGGTCATAATGCGAAGCATTACGTTTGATGCGAGGAGAGGAAGAGACCCTCCCCCCGCCCCGCGCTGTCGCGCTGCTTTCTCACCTCGGCAGACGGCGCGGCGCGCCCCCCCCTCCCCCGCCCTCCGTGTCGCCCGGCGCTCACGCCTCACCCGACGCCGCTGCTCGCCACCTGTCGCCCTCCCCCGGGCTGGCAGCTTTCACACTCACCTGCTCTCGCCCCTCCATCTCCCCTTATAAGGCCGCCCCCTGGCCTCCCTCAGGCACTCGCCCTCCTGCCGTCTCCCAGCTCTACCCTTTCTTCACCACCCACCCACCCTACACTCCTCCTACCCTCTCTTCCACCGGTGGAGGGCTCCTCGGCACCCCCTCACTCCACTGACATTTGATCTCTGTTTCTCTATTCTGACTCCGCTCCTCATGTTATTTTATCCCTTGTTCTTTATTTACATCTACTCCTCGTTTACCCTGTATGCCCTCTGAGGCGAAAATAAAAACCTTTTATTTCCACCCCCGCCTCCTCTCTTCCTTTTCGCGCATCATTACAAGAATCCACACAGATAATAAATACTTCACAATAAATCAGAAAAAAAGAACAAAAGAGCACAAGAGAACCAAACCACAACACAATTTGGACAAAATTATATATCTGTTGGACATTATATAAACTAGGTTAACCCAATAGAAAAAAAGGAATTCGGTGAGAATAATATAAAAACATGAAACGCCCGAGTGAACTTGTAAATAAAAAACTAGGACATTGTCAACTTTGACCTTCCAGGGAATGCTAGCTGGGCACACATGCTTCGGCTGCACTCTTTGTTGGGGCTTTACATCCTGGCTACATCTAAGGTCATATCAGGATTCGGCTGCACTCAACCCTCCCCCGTTAGAATATCAAAAGTAAGGGTGGGGTGGGATGGTAAAAGTAGTTCCTACATACGCACTAACAGTTGCCAGGAATTACATGGAGTGGCATAACTAGTGGCCGTAGGGGGCGCCACATAAAAGGAGCATGATGCAAACCAGTGGAATAATGCTGAATAACTTCCCCACAGAGAGTAATGCAGACGTACCTCATCAAGTTCGAATTTAGTTTTCTCTTCAATTCTGCGAATGTCCTCCATAGTGAGACCGTACCACTCGTCCATCCAACAGAAAACCTGCCGGTGGAAGTTGGTGAAAATCCGCCGCTCGGCCTGCAGCGACAAGCAAATGGATGAGGCGCATTCGCACAATTAGCGCAACAGTGTTTGTTTTCCACAATCTGAAGGCTGCCATGTTAGGGCTACGCGAGACTTTACACTACGCAAGATGTTATACCATGCAAGTTATACCACATAAGTTATATGATGCAGGAAGTTATACCCTGCAAGATCAGAGTAATTCATTTTCTATACATTAGGGTATCTGATGTCACAATATACATTAAAACGGAAACCTCCAGGTCCCAAACCTGATTACTGTAAACATCTTCCCACAAACTGCAGCCAAAGGCCCTGTCACACCTCACCGGATTGGGGGAAACGGACAGAAACCGAACAAAGTCCGGTTTGTGTCCGTACAAGTTTTGAACATGTATAAAACTAGGAATGGATGCCGCCGGATTGACGTCTACGGTTCTTGTCCAGTTTGAGTTTGTTTTGTCCATTGGTTATCCATTCATGTCTGTTCGTCCAGCGGCCATTAACCCGAGAACGCAACATTTTGACACATTTGAATACATTTTGATACTTATCACCATGGGACTAGACAATTCTGTCCGTTGCTAAATCCGACGAGGTGTGATAGCCGCTTTATGTACCAAAATTAGCCCAGGGAGACCAGAAGGGAAGTTCTTATTCGATGAGGCTCACAAAAACTCCCAACTTGCGGAGAACCTCGGCTTATTGCAGAGTTTACAGTATTGTCAATAATAAAATGTGCAGTTTTGAAAAAAGGGAATCTGAGGATGTGCGTGCGTGCGTGCGTGCGCATATATGGACAAGGTTCATACCCATTTTGACATATCAAATTCCAGGACCTTCCAGTTCAAAAATCTAGGATGTTTATTAAATTTAAAAAAACAAAAACATCGATGTATTTCTAGTCGATTCACTATGTAAGATGTGAAGTGTAAATAAGCATACAAAATAACAATGAAGGTATGTATAGGTTTAATATAAAAATCAAGAGGCAGGAAAACAAATCCACAAAACATCACTGATTAAAGATTGGGTTTGTTTGTTTGTTGTTTTACATCCTAGCAACATCTAAGGTCATATCAGGATGGATACCGACTTGTGACAGTGCGCACTCATGGCGACTTTATAGTACTACCCCACTGGGAGACCAGGCCGCCAGCACCATGACCTGATATCCCACTCAGTCACATTATCCTGACACTGAGCCAACCAGTCCTTGCCCTATACTAATTATGCCGAGCATCTGGCTAGGAAGCGACAAGTATCAATTTTTAAGTCATTGGTTTGACTCGACCAGGATTCGAACCCACGATCCCATGGTCTACCAACACGGGAGACAGACGCTCTAACTCATTCGGCCATCCCGTCTGGTCCTTAAAGATTGGGCATGTCAGACAATATAGGCTTAAAGAAAATTATACAGTTATGATTCTCCATTTTCCAGGATTTTAAAGGATCTGCAGACAAATTCCAGGACTTTTGAGGCCTGGAATCCTGAATTCCAGAACTTTCCAGGTTTTCAAGGACCCATCAGAACCCTGATCTATGTATGTATGTATGTATGCGCATCAGTTTTTTTTTGGTAGTTAATGTGGCAGTGTAATTTGTCCACACGCGGGTCACGTTAGAGCGGTAGGTTGCATTGTCAGTGGACAATACAGCAGTGAGAATAGTATAAAACAGTTGTATGTTTATATTCACATAGTAAATATATTTTTGCAAATACAATATTATTAATAGAAATAGTTTGTAATAAGATTAATCATTGAGTAACAACCAACCTTAATTATGAAGGCTTCGATCATCGATTGCAGACCCCACCATTTAAACTCACATGATACAAGTTTATACGCGCACATCAGTGGTCGCTCTGTTTCCTGTAACGACACATCCAGGCAATGCCTCACTCAGATATCCGCTAACATTCATTACCGGACAGATCTACTATAGCCAATTTATTCTACATGTTGCTTTGATACAGGACTGTTTTCTGCTCAGTCGAACGACACTAGTCCCATACAAAGTCATTAGAATATAGTTGGTTCGTTGTTGGAGTTTTACATCCTAGCAACATCTAAGGTCATATCAGGACGGGTACCGACTTGTGACAGTGTGCACTCATGGTGACTTTCTAGTGCTGCCCCACTGGGAGACCATGCCGCCAGCACCATGGCTGATATCCCACTTAGTCACTTTATCCTGACATTGGAGCCAACCAGCCCTCATCCTATCCTCATAATGCTGAGTGCCTGGCTAGGAAGCGACAAGTATAAATTTTTTATGTCATTGGTTTGACTCGACCAGGGTTCAAATCCCACGATCTACCAAAATGCGAGACGGACACTCAACTTATTCGGCCATCACCGTCTGGTTCCATAGCGAATAGCAAAATAGCTCTGTACATGCACAATAAAAGCATTAGTAATCCATGAGGGAGAGTTGAGCGATTTTTTTCGAATGGGCCTTAACCGTCAGCTTCCACACATTGGTAATTACATTTATCTTTGATGGATCAATATTTAATTTTGTTTATGTTAGTTAAACACTTTGCGGAAAACACAAAAGGAAAGCTGACTTTCTTGGAAAAGCAGCCCTCACCCACCGACACCCATCTTTTAAATGAACTAAATATATAGTATAGTTATACGAATCTTACCTGGGTATAGATGATGGAGAACTGGTGTTTTCTCGAGGTACTATCCTCGGATAGTTGTGGGTCCGGGAGAAGGAAGCACATCCTGGTCCAGCAATCTTTTACGTACTTCTTAGGATACAAATTTATTTAACTCTATATGGATACTTCTTGTGTTTTCGATTTGGTTCCAGGGAAAAATGATAGTTGTGGGCGGGTAGGTCCTGACCCACGACTATCCGGGGCTAGTACCTCAGGAAAACACCAGTTATCTATCATCTGTACCCAGGTAAGATTTGTATAACTGTACTATTTTGCCTCGGTACTATGCCTCTGGCTACTAGTATCCCAGGAAGAATTTTACGTAACCTCATTTAAAAAAAATCCTTTATGGTTTTGTTTGTTTTACATCCTAGCAACATCTAAGGCCATATCAGGACAGGTACCGACTTGTGACAGTATGCACTCATGGCGATTTTATAGTGCTGCCCCACTGGGAAATCAGGCCGCCAGCACCATGAACCGATATCCCACTCAGTCACATTATCCTGACACCAGGCTAACCAGCCCTTGCCCTATCCTAATAATGCCGAACACCAGGCTAGGAAGCGACAAGTATCAATTTTCAAGTCATTGGTTTGACTCGACTGGGAACCGAACTCGCGATCTACCGCACGCGAGGCCTGTGCTCTACCGATTCGGCCACCACGCCCGGTGCATTTTATGGTGTAACAATACTATGTATATATGAGTACCTAAATTTTATGTTTTTTCCCTCACCGGTTTCTAGTTGGTGAGTAGGCGTGTTGCCACGCTGCTTCACTTTTCCAGTCATTTGTTGTAATGTTTTGCAAACGATCTAGCCGTCTTCCACCCAACGTGTCCAATAATTCTCTTAACCGAGATTCCTAATTGTCTTGGTTGGAGACCATGGCTCCATGCGTTGAGTGAGACGCGTAGCGTCCAGTGTTGACTCTTGCTTGTTTAAGCACCTTGATAGTCCACCTTGTGAGAGTCTCTCTCAAGATGGCTTTATGTGGCCGTATAAAGCTGATTAGTAGTTGTCTGGAATTTCTGATTCCGCGTGACTTGGACAAGTAAGCCCTAATGGCCGAAACTACACATATCCATTTATCATCCGGAAAACCAGTAATGTGACAGTGGGACCCCTGTACGATTCGATTTAAGTAATGTCTGTAAATCAAATGTAGCTTCTTCCTCATCTATTTCTAGTCCATCTAGTGAAAGTGCCACAATGGTTTGGCCTCTGTGTCCTGTAATTAGAAATAAGACTGTTTTTCCAAATGTTTTCTTAGAAAAGGAATTCCAAAAGGGGTGTTGTTGACACGTCTCCGTGGACTGTTAGTGGTCCTTGATGTTGAAGGTTGTTCCTTTCCCTTGGGAAGCTCATCAAGTCTTTTGCTGCTGCCGCTAACCATGGTTGTGTTTCCCATGCTGGTACTATCAGTACTTCGTGGGCGTGATCCATCTTGATCTTCCTGGCCACTCTGCTGATAATGCTGAATGGGGGAAATATGTAATAGAATTTATTATTCCAAATTAATGAAAACACTTCTACTCTCCAGGCTTCTGGCTCTGGATACCAAACACATATTTTGGTAACTTTTTGTTGTTGCATGATGCAAAGAGATCAATGTCTGGCTTGCCCCATTTGTGACAAATAATGTCGAAAATGTTGTGGTTCAATAACCATTCTAAATGGTCATGGAAGTGTTGGTTTTTCCTGTCAGCCAAAGTGTTTTGGCTGCCTGGAATATGTGCTACTGTAAGCCATATTTCGTGTTTCTCTGCCCAATCCCAAATAAGTTTTGACAGGTTGTTACATGGTTTGGAGCGAGTCCCTCCCATATTACGAATGTAAGCCATAGCTATTGCGTTATCGGTTAGAGAACTCTTACATGATTTTTTAGGAATGTGAACCAGACTGCGGAGTCCAGGTAAATGGCTCTAACCTCTAGTAAATTAATGTGGTCGGAGATTTCATTTTCCATCCATCGGCCACCTGTTGTCTGTTGGTCTTTGTGCCCCCCCCCTCCCCTAGCCTTCCAAGGAAGCGTCTGTTGTGACAGTAGTATTAGGCTCTCCCATCCTAATCGGGTTGGGTGAGTTGTTTATGTGTGAAAGCCACCAAATTATACCATTTTGGCCTTCTGGGGAAATTGTCATAGGCCGCTCGAAATTCCCTTTTGTGCGAGCCAGTGCCAAGTTTTTATCTATCTCTAAGGATTTTATATGGGCCTGGCCATATAAGATAGCTGGTCCATAGGCTATCATTATTCCTATCAAGACTGCGACTTGTCATATTTTTGGTTTGTTCAATTGTAATTGTTGTTGTAAATTTATCTACCTTTTGTTCTGTCCTGTTAACGAAATTGTCATTTTTATGGTATCAATAAAGAAACCCAGAAATTTGAGTTTGTTTGTTGGTGTTAGTACTGATTTAGTTTCATGTACGTAGAAACCTAAATTTGTCAACGTTTTACATAATTTATCTACTGCTGCTTGGCATTGTTGTTGTGTTTGCGTGACAATAAATCAATCGTCAATGTATGGGAACATGATATGTCCTTTCTTAGTCATTAGTGAAAAAATTGGTTTGAGTAACCTTGTGAAAATGTGTGGACAGCAGGCCAGTCTTTTCGGCATACAAGTGAACTAATAAAGTTCCCCGTTCCAACAGAATGTTAAATACTTTCGATCATGTTCATAGATGTGTAGTTATACTACACAGTATGCATCTTTAAGGTACCTCGCTGTTTCTAAAGAAAACATTTTAAAGTGGTTGTATTCTACAAATTTGTTAAATAAGGTTAGGTCTAAAATTAGTCTAACATCCCCATTTGGTTTTGGTCATAAGAAGATATTCGAGATTAATTCCCCAGCAACGTGTATTGCTGGTTCTGTAATGCCATTTTCGCAAAACTTTAGGACTTGATTGCTTATTCATAATAAAATGCGAGATCATGAGGAGATATCAGAGAACAATTCTAAGAGTAAATGGAGGCACAAGAACAATACTATGAACAGTGAGGAATGAGGTACAATACTATACAGGGCAACAAGATCTCAGTTAATCAGGGTAATGAGAAGAAGGTAAGAGAGTTCAACGGAGGAACACTGAAGAGCCCTCAACTCTAAGAAGGGAAAAGGGAGAAAAGGGAAGGATAAGATGACATAACTGGGTTGCCTCTGCCATACTCCGCTTCGTAGCCATGGCTTCGAGACTGAGTAACAAAAAGAATGATTAGGCATTGTCTTAGGCGAAATAGCACACTGATAATTAGAGTATAATTATACGAGGTGTGTATTTTATGGCGTTAAATCAATGTTTAACACAGGCGTACAGCTAACAGACAGTCGCAAGATAACGGTATGGGTAACCAACCGATCCGAATGAGGGGTAGGGACCAGTGTAGTGGTGCCCTCCCACACTCAAAGTGCCTATAAACTTCTCCCACCTGTGGCTTTTTTTCACCAACAAGTTGAAGAAAATACAATAGGACTCGGAGGTATGCCGTAACGAGAATCACAACAGGGGGAATCTTAATGAGACCCAGGGAATGAATCCCCAATGATGTAACTGTCTCCTGCCAAAACATATCTGCATTCGGCAATGGGCGGCTTAATTAATATCCGTAGAATGGAAGCATTGTTCTTTCGACCATTCCAATTACGATCGAAACTAAGCTGTAAACAGTATTATCTTATCGAAAAGTTTCAAAAAAGCTTTGTACGTGAATGCTAACATGAACTAAACCAACGTATCGAGTTTGAAAGATACTAACCGGTTTGGTTTTGTAGTAAATGTAGAAAAACTGCCGGAGCTGCTCACAACGGATCCTCCTGCTGTGAGCTGATTATGCTAATTGCTCCACACATATGTGCTTCCTTCTCCCTGGGCTACGAATAGCCAGAGACGTAGTACCGAGGTAAAATATATATATTCTGAAACGTACACGTATGCATATAGAACAGAACAGCTTTCCTTATGCTGGTAGGAAATATGACAAGCGTATAAGTTGAGGTGCTTCTAAGAACTTCCTTTATTTAATTATTTTTGTTTAAATCTGACGTATGCGCAAGTTTTGACGGTAGACCAACAATAATCCTAGCGAAAGGCCTACATACCCGCCAGTTTCTCGCAAGTGGTCCTTTGCCAGCTTTCTCTGACCGTACTTTTGTTGGATCCCACTCTGCTTTGTAGTCGGAAGATTTGATTGGGTCATTCGCAATGTCTATAATGTAAACCTTTCGCTTTTCCAACTTTTCCTTTGATAATTCATGTGCCTTGAAGAGATGGGAAAGAAACAATGAAATTACAAAGTGTTTGAACAACCATGACAACTCCAAATATACCACACACATTAAACCCGTAGGATATAGCAATATGTAGGTGGTGGGGTCCACAAAAAACTGTCATTCATACAATAATTTTTAAAAAGTACTAATTTTAAGAATGATGTGATAAAGTTGGAAAAATCAAATGGCTTTCTGACTTTGCCATATTGAATATATACATATATATATATTGTACGCGTGATTCTCAGAAACTGTGCTCCACATCTCTGCTCCACAGTGTTAATGAATTTGTCTTCTTTTTGGGGCGGTAGTAAGTTAAATAATTGTGGTTGACGATGTGTGTATTAAGTACCAAACACATAGCATTGAAGCTATCCCACAAAATATAGTCTAGAGAAAGTGAAAAAGGAGAGAAAGCCGCCACAAAATCACATAAACATATTTAAGATACACTTTGTGGGACAGATAAAATATATGTAGTATTGCTAACATAATTAATAAACAGAATATACAATAAATATTTAACTCACTACCCACCAAAAGAAGGCAAAATCATTAACAATGTAACATGGAAACCCAAAAATGTGGTAGTTTCTAAGAATGACCCATATATGCATTAATATTCGCATTTGACTACATAAGTAGTGGAGGTCACGTTAGTGGATCTTTAAGGTGGGTGAAAAAAAGTAAAGCTTGTTTTATATAACGATGCTTCTAGAGAACATTGATTTTTGTATTGTCGGGTATTAGACATCAAACATATGGTCATTCTGACATATTTCTTTGGAGGAAACTTGCTGCTGCCAGATAGGCTACTCTTTCGGATGAGCAGCAAGGGGTCTTTTATATGCACTTTCCCACAGACTGGACAGCACATACCACAGCCTTTGATGAACCAGTTGTGGACAACTGGTTGGAACGGAAAATAACCCAAACTGCAAATGGGTCCACTGAGCAGGATCGATAGGATAACCCGACCCATTCACAGGTGGACACACTACCGCCTGAGCTAAGTCCTGCTCCCTTTAAGGCAGGTGAAGTGGTGGCTCACATTCTCGAAACTGCCATCTCCATCAGCGTGCAATGTTTCGATGGAGATTTGGAAGCCATCCTTCATGTACTCCTTATTGGTGATGACCGTCCGGCAGTACGGGTACGCATTCCACGCCTCCTCTTCGATTTTCAATGCTCCCTTCGGCGCGATTTTTTTAATTACCGAACCAACTTTCCTGTTAAACAACAAAAACACACATATGTAGGGGTCTCAGTGACAAAAATAAAATAAATCCCTGAAAAACTAGGGGTGTCCAGGGGCATGCCCCATCCTAGAAATTTGATAAAACCTATGATTAAAATGGTGCAATCTGGCAGCTACTTGGACATACTTTGGCCTTGAAATTCCAACTGTTTTAAGACTTCAAGACTAACAAATAATTAAAGTTTGTTTTCTTGCCCTGCTGATTTGGAAACTTTCACCGAAATCAGTGATTTCGCTGAAAAATGGGATCCCAGCATATGCTAGGCCTAAGAAAAAAAGGTTGTGCTTCCGGTTGTGTGACCAACCTTGCAAGAGGTTGCCGACATATTTTTTTTCTCTCTGATGAAATTATATAATCTTTTGAAATAATATGTCAAATTAGGTCACAACCAAGGGATTAATGGTAAAAAGAACAAATCTTTTCCTATGCTAGCTACATACTTTTTTTTTTGCGTGCCTCCATTTAAAATTTTTGTTTAAAGGCCTTAAAGTTGCATAGTCTGATGGTTTTGAATTTCTGTATTTTTTCTGAGATGAATATATTATATCGATCACTAGTATCAAAGTTACTTTCATTTTAAATAGTAAACTTTTGAATTATTTAGAATGCAAACATGGAAAATTAGTTTTGGCAAGCTTGCCAAAACCCTGGTCCATCAACTTCTGCAGTAACAAGTTCTGCTAAATTGACTCAGTATTGCCTTCTACGCAGAAACAAATGCTTCATAAGTGCATCAGTATCTAAGTTAGATATGTAAAATCAAATCTAGATAATTGGTTTGGTTTTGAAAATTTGATATTTGATTGGACCATGCAGCTTTAATAAAACCGTGAAAACCAAGTTGTGCAAGCACCAGCCAGGGTGGCAGAAGCGACTACGAGTGATACTACTTACTAGCTAGCTTGTCGTACAGGTCATAGATTGGAACCCCGGCCGAGTCAAACAAATCAGTTACAAAATTTATACTTGTCACTACCTAGCCTGGCATTTGGCATTACTAGGATATGGCAAGAACTGGTTTGCGCAATAGCAAGATAATGTGACTGAGTGGGAAATCGTGTCATGGTGCCAGCAGCCTCTAATAGGGCAACACTATAAAGTCACCATGAGCGCACTGTCACAAGTTGGGACGCATCTTGATATAACCACAGATATTGGCAGGACATAAAAACCCTAAACAACTAAAGGTTGGTCAACCATATTTAATTTTGTTGTTATTTAACTTTGTTGATACATTCGTTGATTAAGCAGGAGAATAAAAAGATCAGTTATAAGACATTATATTATACCTATAGTATAATTATTATTATTAACGATTTATATACTAAATATACACAAAAGCCACAAGAGTGCTAATGGAGCCTAAGGACCTTTGGTCTGTGTCATCGTTACAATTATCATTATCACAAATCACAGACATGACAGTTTGGCTTAAACACCTGCAAAGTGCATAAATGTGTGGACACAATTTGTTTATCCATTCATCTATGAACATGGGGGGGGGGGGGATTGGCCGTTGATCATTATAATTGTGAACACGAATGTCACCATGTTAGTGGGCTTTTATGGCGAGGTACTCACGATTCTAAGTGGTAGATGTCACTATGTTAGTGTGCCATTAAGGAGAGGTACTCATGATTCTAAGTGGTAGATGTCACTATGTTAGTGTGCCTTTAAGGCGAGGTACTCACGATTCTAAGTGGTAGATGTCACTATGTTAGTGTGCCTTTAAGGCGAGGTACTCACGATTCTAAGTGGTAGATGTCACTATGTTAGTGGGCCTTTAAGGCGAGGTACTCACGATTCTAAGTGGTAGATGTCACCATGTTAGTGGGCCTTTAAGGCAAGGTACTCATGATTCTAAGTGGTAGATGTCACTATGTTAGTGTGCCTTTAAGGCGAGGTACTCACGATTCTAAGTGGTAGATGGCTCATGATTCTAAGTGGTAGATGTCACCATGTTAGTGGGCCTTTAAGGCAAGGTACTCATGATTCTAAGTGGTAGATGTCACTATGTTAGTGTGCCTTTAAGGCGAGGTACTCACGATTCTAAGTGGTAGATGTCACTATGTTAGTGGGCCTTTAAGGCGAGGTACTCACGATTCTAAGTGGTAGATGTCACCATGTTAGTGGGCCTTTAAGGCAAGGTACTCATGATTCTAAGTGGTAGATGTCACTATGTTAGTGTGCCTTTAAGGTGAGGTGCTCACGATTCTAAGTGGTAGATGTCACCATGTTAGTGGGCCTTTAAGGCAAGGTACTCATGATTCTAAGTGGTAGATGTCACTATGTTAGTGTGCCTTTAAGGTGAGGTGCTCACGATTCTAAGTGGTAGATATAATCATGTTAGTGGGCCTTTAAGATATACCACTCATGATTCTAAGTGGTAGATGTCAGTCACTATGTTAGTGGGCCTTTAATGTAAAGTACTCACGACTCTAAGTAGTAGATATCACCATGTTAGTGGGCCTTTAAGGTGAGGTACTCACGATTCTCAGTGGTAGATGTCATCATGTTAGTGGGCCTTTAAGGCGAGGTACTCATGATTTTAAGTGGTAGATGTCATCATGTTAGTGGGTCCTTAAGATAAAGTACTCACGATTCTAAGTGGTAGATTTTGTATGTGTACTGTCCCTTCGTGTGTTTGCCGCCAAGCAGTGGATAATTCGTGTAAGGTTCGTTCTTCTGCACCTCGATGCCCTCCCCACCGCCTGTCTCGTTTTTACTGGCCTGCGCTACCGAATAGAGCTGCGCTACTTGATACTGAAAAGAAGAGGCAACCAACGATGAAGAACATGCCAAGCTATGTAGAGTGTGCGCAACAATCTCACGAACAAGGGGAAACTGGCCTGTGCCACTGAATAGAGCTACGCTACTTGACACTGATACTGAAAAGAACCAACCAACAATGAAGAACACACACCGAGCTGTACAGAGTGTGCGCAACAATCTCACGAACAAGGGGAAACTGGCCTGCGCTACTGAATAGAGATGCGCTACTTGATACTGATACTGAAAAGAAGAAGCAACCAACGATGAAGAACTCGCCAAGCTATGCAGAGTGTGCGCAACAATCTCACACACAAGGGGAAACTGGTCTGCACTACCGAATAGAGCTGCGCTACTTGATACTGATACTGAAAAGAAGAAGCAACCAATGATGAAGAGCACGGTAAAGGCAGATGTGCGCAACAATCTCACACACAAGGGGAAACTGGCCTGTGGCTACCGAATAGAGCTGCGCTACTTGATACTGATACTGAAAAGAAGAAGCAACCAACGATGAAGAGCACACCAAGCTATGCAGATTGTGCGCAACAATCTCACACACAAGGGGAAACTGGCCTGTGGCTACCGAATAGAGCTGCGCTACTTGATACTGATACTGAAAAGAAGCAGCCAACGATGAAGAACACACCGAGCTGTACAGAGTGTGCGCAACAATCTCACGAACAAGGGCAAACTGGCCTGTGCTACCGAAGAGATGCGCTACTTGATACTGAAAAGAAGCAGCCAACGATGAAGAACACACCGAGCTGTACAGAGTGTGCGCAACAATCTCACGAACAAGGGGAAACTGGCCTGCGCTACCGAATAGAGCTGAGCTACGTGATACTGATACTGAAAAGAAGAAGCAGCCAACAATGAAGAACACACTGAGCTGTATAGAGTGCATGCAGCAAGGGGATGGGATGGGAGGGTCAGTTTAAAAAAAAAAAAAAAAAATCGTAGGGGGAAAAAAAAGAACATTTTGAGGGGGCGATTCTATTTCGTGACACCAGCTTTTCACTTTGCCAAACACACAGCCACACACTCCTCCTAGCCATCATGGCAATGCTTGCATACTCGCTATGAACGTATTACCTTTAAAAAAAGAGAAAAGAGGCGAACAAAGCCCAACTAAACATTGAAAAAAAAGAGAAAACACAACTATCACATATCACAGTGTAATACTGACCTATCATCAGCAATGGGTTGTTTTCATTTGACGTCACAAAATAGATATTGCAATGAACTGTTGGTATGTCAACTATAACACAACTGATAGAATTACTGGTTTAAAAAAAAAAAGTCCTTGCCAGTTAAACTAAAGTTTTAAAGTCGCCTGCTATACCTCACCCAGATACAAACGAATCCCGCATCAAAAGCTCTCCAAACATACCTTTGCTTAGTTTGTTCAGTTCATGCCACTGAACATGTGGGAGGAGAGTTGAGGTCTGTGATGTATGAATGACATCATAGGTGGAATCCCCTCATCACATGACCTAGAGGAGTTCCCCACACACAGGGGAAGCCATGGCAACCACCGAGATGGCAGCCACAGAAAGCTCTCAATTCAACTTTTAAAGTATATTAATCTACATGATTTAATCAATTATTCACACAAAAAGTAGCTGGTTATGATAAATAAACATTTGAACTTTATATTGATCATTTTAGATTGCAATTTCTAACATCTTTTCTCTCTATATGGTTGTCTAAAAGTGTCAGTGCTGCTGGACTAAATAAAACACAACCAAAGCAACCAATGTTAGCACTCTCCCCCCACATATGTAGTTGCATAAACTGAAAACTGGCAAATGTATGCTAGGAGAGCATTTGTCAGAGATGGGGTAGTGTCTCAGCGACCTATATCTGGTCCCTTTAAACACCAATTCGAATGAAATCCAAGATGGAGGACTTAGTAAAGAGCACAGAATGCAGAGTGCATTGTGGTAGAATATAACCGGAATGACTAATGCATGCCACACACCTCCCATTTACGATTCACGCACTAAAACTGACTGCGCATCACGACCCCGACCTGTCCCGTTTCGCGACTAAAACTGCCCGATTCATTTTTCGAATCCCTTGCGATTTCAGTTTTAACCCCCAAAACTGAGTTTTAAGTCGCGAATCGCAAGGCTCTGGTGTGCTAGGGGGTCGCACACCTAACAACTAAAACTCAAACTTATGCGCGAAACGGGCAGTTTTAGATCGTATACGGGAGGTGTGTACGGGCATAACTCCTAGTGCACCAAAAAATACAGAAAACAGTGGTGTTTAAGAAACTTCTTTAACATTTAAAAAAAAAAATGTAACCTAGAAAAATAAGTCGTGGGAGTACAACAGGTTAGCTACGAAGTCATGACCAGCGTGATCCTTATAGGGGCAGGCGCACGGTATGACTCCAATGTTCACAGGCAAAATGCTGGCTGACGATGTATATTCCCTTAAGCCCCAGTCACACATACCCGGACGAGCCCCGGATCTTTAGCCGGACCCCCCCCCCGGACTGTCCCGGACAGCCACGGATAAAATCGCTATTTTGGTCGTTTTGGGGCTCGCAGTCACACCTACACGGTCTAGCTCCCGGTCTAGACGGACAACCCCCGGACTACCCAGTGTATCCACGGACTAGTCACGGATCAGTCCCGGACTTGCTCCTGCTATATATATATATAGTATAGTTATACGAATCTTACCTGGGTATAGATGATGGATAACTGTTGTTTTCCCGAGGTAGAAGCCTCGGGTAAACGTGGGCTAGGGAGAAGGAAGCACGTGAGGTACCAGCAATTTTAACCTACTTATTCAGGATAAAAATGATCTTTCAATACAATGGATACTATGATTTTCCCGTAACGGTACACCAACGGGATAGACGTGGCAGGGCGTGGTGGGTGGGCCCTAGCCCACGTCTACCCGAGGCTTCTACCTCGGGAACACAACAGTTATCCATCATCTATACCCAGGTAAGATTCGTATAACTATACTATTTTACCTCGGTATACAGCCTCAGGCTAGCCTCAGGCTAGGGAGACCTTTACATAATTCATTTTTATCCTTAATATCATCCCTTCTTATATAATATTCAACGTTTTTGTTCTCACCTATTCTTGTTAGTTGGCGAGCAGGCGCTTTGCAATGCCGGTAGGCTTTTCTAGTCGCTTGTTGTAATGTTTTGCAAACGACTTAGCCGTCTTCCAGCCTGCATGCGCTAGTATTCTTTTCACAGAAACACCTAGCAACCGTGCCTTGGAGACCATGGCACCTCTAGTTGAGTGGGATGAGTATTTGCTCGTATCCACTCCAGCCAATTTCAACACCGTAATTGTCCGTCTGGCAAGGGTGTCTCGTGAAATTGCTTTATGTGGCCTTATAAAGCTCACTAATAGTTGTTGTGATGCACGTAAATCCTTTGTCTTAGATATATGTGCCCGCATGGCTGACACAACACATAATTTCCGATCACTCGGAAAACAGTCTAAGTGAACCGTAGATAAAGGGTCACCTAACGTGTTCGATTTAAGCAATTGTGCTAAATCAAACGTATCTTGTTTCTTGTCTATTTCTAATCCAGTTAAAGACAAAGCAACAATCGTCTGTCCTCTGTGTCCGGTTACTAATAATAACAGGACCAGTTGTTCTTTAAAAACCTACATTGTTTTAATTCAAACCACGAGTTGTGAGGCCAAGCCAGAAACAACTTAAATACTAACAGACACATCCCAAAACCGACTATACTTTGGTTTTGGAGGATTCCTTTGATAAATTGAACGAAGTAAATATCCAAGAACATAATGTTTTCCACCTGTTTCACCATCAATTCTCGGTAATATGATTGATAACGCACATCTTGCCGCATTAATCGACCCAAAGGATAGTCCCACATCCTCTAGAGAACGAAGAAAACGAGCTACTTGTGAAATTGTTGGATTTGTTGGCTTAACTTTCATTAACAAACAATGTACACCCCATTTCTTTAAATAGGATGTGTACATTTTGACAGTTCCTGGCCTCCAGGCATCAGCTACTATCCTATTCTCAGTAATTTTGTCCAATCCAATTTGGCGCAGCTGGTTCCTTAGAAAAGGAATGCCAATAGGGGCGTCGTTGACACTTCGCCGTGAACCACTAACGGTCCGTGGTGTGTCAGATTCCCGAGTTTTCTTGGGAATCGTATATGTTCTTTTGCCAGTTGTGAAACTGCTGGCAGCCAAGGTTGCGTGTCCCAATCGGGCACCACCAGTATCGCATGTGTCCTTTCCAGACCGATTTTCCTGACAACTCGGCTGATAATGCTAAACGGTGGGAAAATATAAAAATAATTATTTTCCAAGGTAATAGCAAATGCATCTACCTTCCAAGCCTCCGGTTCAGGATGCCAAGAAACATAACAAGGTAATTTGTTATTATTTCGTGATGCAAATAAGTCAACTTCAGGTGTACCCCATTTTTCACAAATGAAATTAAACAAAGGTGTAGAGAGAGACCATTCTAAATGGTCATGAAAATTTCTACTTTTATAGTCTGCAAGTGTATTTTGTGACCCTGGAATATGCGCTACAGTCAGCCAAACTTGTTGAGCCTGTGCCCAGTTCCAAATCAGTTTAGACAACTGATTGCAAGGCTTTGATTTGGTTCCACCCATGTTACGAATATATCCCATGGCAGTAGTATTATCAGTTAGTATTCTAACTTGTGATTTATGTATCTTTACTAAACTACATGAGCCCAGATAAATAGCACGCAGTTCTAGTGCATTAATATGGTCTGATTTTTCATCATCAAGCCATCTACCTCCTGTTGTGACCCCATCTCGATGAGCTCCCCAACCTTCTAACGAAGCAATCATATAATTACCCTGGTAATAGGTTCCACCAATGCGGATTGGATTGGTGAACTTGCTATGTGTTGCATCCACCATGCAATATCCTGTAGCCCTTCTTGCGAAATAAACATCTTTCGCTCAAAATTCTCTTTAGTTCGTGTTAACGCTAATTTTTTTTATCTATTTCTAGAGATTTAATATGGGCCTTCCCGTATAAAATAGCGGGTGCATACGATATCATTATCCCAATAAGGACTGCGACCTGTCTAATTTTAGTTTTTGGTAACTTAATAAGCTGGGTCGCTGTACATAAACTTTAATTTAGTTTTTGTTCTGGTCCGACACTGTAAGAGACTGTGTATCCAGAATAAACCCTAAACATTTGAGTTGTTTTGTTGGTTTAAACACTGACTTTTGTGGATGTACATAAAACCCCAATTTAGTAAGTAATGCACATAAATCTAACACTGCATTCTCACAATCAATTTGTGTTGATGCAATAATAAAGGAATCATCTATGTATGGAAACATTATATGACCCTTCCGCGCCATTACTGAAAAACAGTTTTTAAGCAGTTTAGTGAATAAACGAGGGGCACAAGCTAAACCATTCGGCATGCAAGTAAACTCATAGAGTTGGTTATCCCAAAGAAACCGAAGACATTTCCGGTCTTCTCCTCTTATGGGAAGCGTATAATATGCATCTTGTAAATCAACACTAGCCATCCACGCGGGCTGTATCTAGCGAGAACATATTAAAATGTCGATATTCAACAATTTTATTAAGGATTGTTAAATCCAGGATCATTCGAACCTCGCCATTAGGCTTTGGTCTCGAGAAGATGTTTGAAATAAACTCTCCTGAACAGTATGTCACTTTTGTATAATTCCTTTCTCAAAGAATTTTTGTACCTGTTTAGTTAGTGCCTCTCGTTCAACCTGTTCAATGTTATAAAGAAAAGGTATCCTGCCTTGTACCGGAAATTGTGTGAAGGGAATGTGAACACCCCTAACTATTTGTAAAATTTCTTGGTCACTAGTAATTTTGTGCCACTCAGAAATATGATTATCAATATTACCAGCCACAAAGTTGCTACAGTTTGTGTGTTTTTTAGTGCTGGAAGGACTTGTAACGTTTGTGTTTCAACCTCTACTTGGACCCGCCCCTGGGGAAGGGTGTCGGCGAGTTGACACCTCGGCCTAGTGGCCGTGCGGTGTTGTCGGTCCAGCCTGAGCGAGCGCCCCGGCCCCGAAAACCTTGACCGAAGTTTGAACCCGATCTGGTTCCCCTGGTGAACCGCCGTGGACGAAAATCCCATCGTGACCTTTTGAAACGAGGAGTTTCCTGTTTCCTCTTACCATCCATGTTTTTGCCACTCTTGGCTGCAGTTTCTACCTCTTTATAGAGGTATTGTAGTTGACCGCCAAACATTTTGATGTTATCTAAAGGTTTCCCTTTAATCGGCTCTGGAGCAAGAAAGAGCGTAAACTCTTTCCCATCATTATCAGTAACCTTCTTTGAGCGAGCCACTTCTTTGCCAGCATCTGTGCAAACTGACTTGAAAACTTTTTCATATCTTCGATACGACAGGTAATTACCTGCCGCCGCCAACAATGCAATACCTTTGTCCATCGTCTTAGCCAAAGACGAGAACTTGTTTTCTTGTTGCATTCTGTTTGCTACAGGAGCAATAGCTGTTAAGGTACCAAGCACCGCCTTATGCACTATGTGCAACAGACCCTCAAATCTCTTACGGTCCTCCGTCATATTGACATCTCGATCCATCTCCTTAATGATGGAGTTGGGAACACCTTTAATGCCTGTTAACTCATCTGATAATTTTGAAATAATCTCCGCCGGTTTAAACGTGCGGTAATGGCCATTAATGTTTTCACGCATAAGCGTAGTGGTTTTCACCCGCTTAGCCCTTGGCTTCTCGACTTTCTTAGCCACTTTGCCTCCAATGGCAGCATAGACACCTTCATATTGCGTGTCTGAGTCCGATTCCGTAGACGTGGAATCCGTGGACGAGTCAGAAGAAGAAGAAACTTTCCTCTTCTTCTTCTTCTTCTTGGACTTGGTCTTGCGCTTTTTGCGAAGCCCAGTCTTCCCCCTCTCCTTGGTGAACTCATCACCTGAAGAAACAATGTGTTTCTTCTTCTTTCTTCGTTTAGGAGAAGGAGGAGGTGCCCTAAGCTCCATCTCTGAGTCTGTGTCGGAGAAATCCTCCACAGAAGACTCTTCTTGCACACTCCGTTTACGAGACACCGGTGGTTTGAGAGCCATTATGTGACTCTCCATCGCCGCAAACCGCGTCTCCCAATTTTGAGGCGCCACCGCCAGGCACTATGTCCTCCTCGGAGAGAATATGCGCCCCGCTCTGTGTCGCAGGCCCTGCCGACAACACGGGTGAGGAGTCGTACTCCTCGTCCTCGCCACTCGGAACACGCCCCTCGGCTGCTGCTGCACCGCGCTTACTCCGCTTCGTGGCCATCGAGAGCTGAAACAAAATTTTTGATCAGTCCCGGTATATATATATATGTCACAACATGGTTGTTTAAACTCATTTGGACATCTATTGGTGTTAGAGAATGTGTTTATACCGTTATAACACAGGCGTAATAAGCTAAATTTGTGCGTGGGTTGTGGGTCAAGCCCAAACCTTACGCGGGGTCGGGACCAGTGTATCGGCCCGCCCATCCCTCTGTTCCGCACACTTCTCCCACCTGTGAATACATTATATTATGTAATTCAAGAAAATTCTAACGATACTAGAAAACGACAGAAGGCTGACCATTTCTATATTTCTATAAAAGAAACCCAGGAACATCTCCAACATTACTCTCTATTAGAGTACGAGAGAATTTCCACATGAGATAGGGCGAAACCCACATCTCTACCCATAGTCACACGGTGACCCGGGTGTTGACAGAACCGCTAATGACCGGTTTGGTTCCTTCGAGAACCCCACTCAAGTGTTCTATCCTTGGTTGTTTAAAACCAAATAACTCGTCCAATTGGACCAACGAAAGTCTAAACTTTCCATATTGATGCTCTAATGCATCATAATTAAGCTAACCACAGTTTTTATAATACTTACTGCGTATTTGCTTGTATGTAGACTAATTTTGCCGGAGCAACCCAACACAACGTAATCCAGGTCGTAGGTGTATATGCTTAATTCTGGTACCGGACGTGCTCCTCTCCCTAGCCTGAAGATAGCCTGAGGCGTAGTATAAAACCGAGGTAAAATATATATATATATATATATATATATATATATATATACAAAAACGGGGCTCATCCTGGACTGATCCGTGGCCATCCGGGCAGTCCGGGAGTGGTCCGTGGCTACGTCGGGGCTGGTCCGGGTTAAACCGTGGCTAAAACATGGCTCATCCGGGTTAAAAAAACGCCTGGATAGCCCCGGATGTTTTAAACATTTTAAAACATCCGGGGCGGACCCCGGATGAGGCCGGACCAGCCACGGATCACCAAGAACCAGCCACGGATCACATCCGGCCCCTGATCCGGGTAGGTGTGACTGGGGCTTTGGTACAACACAAATAAGTAACTATATAAATGTGTCGGCATATATCTGGTTAACTGGATGATTAGACCAGAAGGCCTTACTAGCAACTAATGCAATTGACAAGTTATGATAGAAATGGCAAATGCACAAAAAACCAATTATAGATAAATAGACGGACACAAAGTAAGGTAAAAGCATGATTTTGACTGTTTGCAGTCTACAGTTAAAACCCATAAACAAGAAAGAACAAAATAAAAATTATTAATAAAAAACAAAATTCAAGATTTTAATCAAAGTGGACTAGTGCTGCCCAGCGGGGAAAACAAGTGGTAACACTCTTAGTCTTATCCGATATGGGCAGGGTAGATAAATTCATCACACAAATAAAAGAGGTTTAGCTGGTTTATGATTAATAATACACAGAAATAACATGTTCCCTGTGCTTATTAATCATACATGTGCACAATTTAATTCCAAACAGACAGAACTGAGTGTTAGCGTCATTGATTGACCTACTGCTAAGAATAACAACGATTGTGTAAATGGGTCGTTCTCAGAAGTTGTGTACCAATACTGTGACATCAGTACCACAAAATCAAAATGCTGTCAAAGTCCTATATATATACAAGTTTCCTCAGTGTGTATGTCCTTTTGCATCTGAATAATTGAAAATAAACATATTCTGACATTTTAAAGTAGGTTAAATGATGCTCACACCCAATAAATAGCAGTATAGCATGGAAACCAATCTGATTCCAAATTCAAATATTTTCCACACAAAGCTTGACATTTTTAGGACATTTCACATGCCACTTGCTTTATAAACAGTAGTAATAATAATTTGAAACCTCATTGCTATGGTTTTGTGTTATTTGTGATGATTAAAGAGAAAATCAGAAATGCTTATATTCTCCCATAGGCTTAGCATTGTCAGGGAATTGCTGAAAATTTCCAGAAGTCAACTTTCATATATATCGGTATACGCTGATAGTGCTGCGCCGCTTGGAGCATTTATTACTAGTTTATGCTGATAGTGCTGCGCCGTCTGTACCACATAGTAGTATACGGGTTGAAAAATCCCGGAAATCCGCGGGATCGCGGAGATCTTTCACCCCTGAATATTAATGAACAATACCTAATAATAAGTGCATCAGTATCCAAGTTAGACATGTAGGTTCTGGATAAGTGCTTTGGTTATGAAAATTTGATACTTTTATCGGATTATATAACTTTAACAGTTAGAGTACATTTGACACAGTTTGTTGCAGTTTCCGTGGCACACCAGTTTGCGAGGGACACATCCATTCAAATGCATTGTCAATGGCCGTGAGCAAATCTTCATACAGAAAAAGTCAAATATCTCTCAAATTACACCACCTAGAAACAAATCGCTTGGTACACATATAGAAAACATCTTTACCAAAACTTATATTAAATTTATAAGGTTAGGGTTCTTGATTTCTATTAATTTTGAATAAAACTAATGTTTTGCACTGCGCATACCGTCAAACTCAAGGCATTGTCAATGGCCGTGAGCAATCTTCATACAGAAAATACAGAAAAGGTGAAATATCTCTAAAACGACACCACCTAGAAACAAATCGCTTGGTACACATATAGAAAACATCTTTACCAAAAACATTATATTCAATTTATAAGGTTAGTGACGATGCTGTTTGATTTTGATGCATGCGCAGAAGCGATGTGTCCCTCGCAAACTGGTGTGCCGCGGAAACTGCAACACCGGCTTCCAGAAATCCGGAATTACCAGAAAACCAGCTATTTTAGAAACCTGTTAAATACAATTTAGTTCTTTACTTTTCATTGTTTATTTTCTATTTTAAGTATATATTTAGGATGTCTCCAGAAAACCAGACAATCCAGGCCACTTCCGGTCCCAAGCTTGCCGGGTATTTTGATATATTCATTCAGATACTGCATACACAGACCTAGATAAAAGATTCATCCCGTACTTCCAGTAAAATCCAACCCATTAGAAAAACTGGCGAAAAAGTTTGACACGCTGGGGAAACAAACCGAGCTGGAAATTCCTAATTTACGAAGCAAAATATATTTTTCACATAAATCTTCATATTTACCCGCTACTTCTGACTCGAAAAATATAATAAAACATGTAGTTTAAGGACCATTAAAAATAAAACCGATGGCGTTTTATCGCCGCCATCTTGTCCTTTTTTGCATTCTCGCTCAGTTCACCAAATCTGTGCATGTATAAGTAACCATTTGATTCTGGAACCAGGGCTTCCACTTCCGTTTGAAACTAAAGCAGTTTTCGCCACCTTTTATATAGGCTTTGTGTTCACCCCTGTACTGTAAGTATGGGGTGAATCTTTTATCTAACACAGATCATGCACTCCTTTTAGCACCGTCTTTCATGGAGTCACAGCTTTTACTGATGAATTTACGGTAGCTTCCAATAGACGAGATCACAGTTCCGACTGCGCATGCGCTGAAAACCGTGTTGGGAGCAAAGCAAAGGCGTACGGCCACTGAGTTTGCCGATACGCATAGGGCAAAACTGCTATTTTATTCAAAATTAATAGAAATACATAACAATTTGGCACAAACATTGATGGAAGGATGCAATATAATAATATAATGAATATGGTTAAGACACAACTCCAAATAATTAAGCATTTTGAGCTAAGAAACATACAATTTCAGTCACTTTACAGACTGATGTTTACATCACCATTGATTAGCCAGAAGTAATTCTTGTTCTAAATATCAAAATGCCAAATGTGCCAACAAAAACTTGTTTCAAAGAAATATATAACCAATATCTGATTAACCCTACTTATTTTCTATTTCTACATATGTCATTAACCATAGGATATAAATGAAAACATGAATAAAATAAATAAAACTGACTCTGGCTATGGCTCTAACACTAGTCTGAGTGCCCAGATTTGTCTAAATCTAAATGCACATGGCATAAGATGTGACTGATTATATTGATATAAATGCAATGCTGAATAAAAGATTAATACCTTAATTTATTATATATAATTTCTTAGTTAGTGTTCTATGTTTCAAACAAGCGCTGAGATGAGCTGAAACTAGCACATTTCATAACTGCACCCAGTGTATTAGCATGTGCCATGTGCTTCTTGCGGGTTTGTTTTGCTCTGACACATCCACAATGCACCACGCGGCTGGAACGGTGATGTATTCTATGAGAATGAATACATAATTGGCAGAGCCATGTGTATGCACAATATTGATTTACACAACTGGCATAAAGCGACTACCCTTGATACTCCCACAGAATTGCCGTCAAGGACAGGGCTGTTAAACAACCAGACGCGGTGGCATAATCGTTAGAGCAGAGATGGATTATGATTGGTGGTTTCTTTATGCCGTGTCGGCAGCACAGGCCATATTCACGGCGAGAATTGTTTCTTTCTTATTCAACCATCGCTTCCATATACAATGCAAAAGCACACAATCAAGTATGTGTCATTAGACACTCATGAATTTAAAAAACTCACAACAATATAATTTGTGATCAAGGTAAATAAAATTCAAGTATTATTAATTGATCAAATTGGTTTAATAAACTATATGAGTTGGTACAGACCAGCTGCCCTCAAAAAGGCTAAAATGGCTTCTTGCTTTACTTGAGTAAAAAGGTCATGCATGCTGTTTGTTAGCAGTGTAAAATTGTTGGCGCAGTGCCATAAAATCCAGTTTAGTAAACTGTGTTTGACTCAGTGGGGGCTGACATTCCGTGGGAAAGGTCGGGAGTTCGAATCCCAGCCTAGTCAAACCAATGACTGGATAAAAGCAGTCGAGTGACTTTACTGCGAATGTCACACAGCCCTCCTACACACTAACGGATCTAGCTGCCAAGTACAGGTGCTGTGTCACTGTGTCACCTGCAGGGGGCGCATCTAACTTCCTCATATCACATGTCTAACTGCACCCATACTTGACATAACCCGGAGTCAAAATAAGCAACTCACCCACTCTGTAAAAGCGATGGTTTAATACATTTTTCTAAATTCTCGCCGTGAATATGTTTTTTGTTTGTTGGTACATTAGTTGTTTAAGCAGGGGAAATTTCAACCGTGGACGATTGGTCTTCCTCATTCCACTGCCCCTTGTCCTATCCTAATAATGCCGAGCGCCTGGCTAGGAAGCGACAAGTATCAATTTTTAAGTCATTGATTGCAATGGTTTAGAGCTTTTGCTATTAATTTTGTTTAATTATTGTATTGGTGTGCTTATATTATTGTACAACAGTAAAACCTCTCTAACTGAACGCCTCCACAGATCGCCCACACCCCTATATCGATCGCTTTATTTGGGTCCCAAACGATCGCCCATATAATATCATTGTGACGATAAAAATAAAAAACACTAAGCCGAGCACCTCCCTAAATGGACCATTTAAAGTCGGTCCCATGGTCGGTCGATTTAAGGAGTTAGAATATTCTTAAAATGGTATGGTTGGGACCAAAATAAAGCGATCGATACTGTGGAGGTGGTCGGCTGAAGAGGTTTTAAAGTCGCCGGCTATACCTCACCCAGATACAAACAAATCCAGCAAAAGCTCTCCAAACATACCTTTGCTTAGTTTGTTCAGTTCATGCCACTGAACATGTGGGAGGAGAGTTGAGGTTTGTGATGCATGAATGACATCATAGGTGGAATCCCCTCATCACATGACCTAGAGGAGTTCCCCACACACAGGGGAAGCCATGGCAACCACCGAGATGGCAGCCACAGAAAGCTCTCAATTCAACTTTTAAAGTCTATTAATCTACATGATTTAATCAATTATTCACACCAAAAATAGCTGGTTATGATAAATAAACATTTAAACTTTATATTAATCATTTTAGATTTCAATTTCTAAATTTGTTCTCTCTATATGGTTGTCTAAAAGTGTCAGTGCTGCTGGACTAAATTAAACAGAACAGAAGCAACCAATGTCAGCACTCTACCCCCACATATGTAGTTGCATAAACTGAAAACTGGCAAACGTATGCTTGGAGAGCATTTGTCAGAGTACGGGTAGTGTCTCAGCGACCTAGTGGTCCCTTTAAAGTACTAGGACATTGCTTGTCACCACCAAAAGGCACCAAATAGGTACCACTAATTGACATAATAACACGATAACGGACACAAATGCCATTATTATGCCCCCCCCCCCAACCCACCAGCACTCAACCATCTATCAGCCGCATAGTCTGAACACGCAACCAAAACATTCAGCTAGATTTGATTGTACATATCAAACTTCGATACTGATGCACTTATTAAGCATTTGTTGCCACATGCCGAAGGTCGTGAGTTCGGTTCCCGATTGAGTCAAACCAATGACATTAAAATTGATACTTGTCACTTCCTAGCCGTGTGCTCGGCATTATTAGGATAGGGCAAGGAGTGGTTGCCTCTGTGTCAGGATAATGTCATTGAGTGGGATATCAGGTTATGGTGCTGGTGGCCTGGTCTCCCAGTGGGGCAGCACTATAAAGTCACCATGAGTGCGCACTGTCACAAGTTGGTACCCGCCCTGATATGACCTTAGATGTTGCCAGGGCGTAAAATTCCAACAATTTGTGGGTGTTGACAGATCGAACACTCATGTATTATGTATGTGTAGTAGAGTGCACTGACCTCTCAGGCAGGTAGGCTTGGGTAGTGTATTGATGTCAGGGAGCCTAGGTGGTGTAATGGAGGCACACTGGCTAGGAATGCAAAGAGATGTGGGTTCGAGTCTCGCTCTAGGTGTAATATTTCCCATTTTCATCACCCCATGACACTGGTTCCCATGACCAGGATCCTGTACAAGCTACACACTGTATAGTTGTTGAACCTACCCTGTGTACATATGTGTAAGTGCATTGCCTGTATGTATGTAAATTGTAAGCATCAAATGACCATTTAAAAAACTTACAATTCCAGGGGGACGAGTGTAGTAGTCTGCACTGACCTCTCAGGCAACTAACCACACAGACAGGTAGGCATGGGTAGTGTGTTTATATCAGGGAGCCTAGGTGGTGTAATGGTTAGCACACTGGCCCGGAATGCAAAGAGATGTGGGTTTGAGTCTTGCTCTAGGCGCAATATTTCCATTACCCCCATGACATATATATGTATACCACTACTAGCCAACACCATGAGAATGTTTGGGAAAGTATAGAGTATATATATATGGGTCATTCTCAGAAACTGTGTACCACTTGTGTGACAGAACCAACAAGTGACAGAACCAGACGGGATGGCCGAATAAGTTAGAGCGCCCGTCTCCCATGCTGCTAGATCGTGGGTTCGAACCCTGGACGAGTCAAAGCAATGACATAAAAATTTATACTTGTCGCTTCCTAGCCTGGCGCTCGGTAGGATAGGACAAGGACTGGTTAGCTCAGTGTCAGGATAATATGACTGAGTGGGATATCGGGTCATGGTGCCGGCGGCCTGCTTTCCCAGTGGGACAGCACTATAAAGTCACCATGAGTGCGCACTGTCACAAGTCGGTACCCATCCTGATATGACCTTAGATGTTGCTAGGATGTAAAACAACAAACAAACAAACTTGTGTGACATGGAAACAAAATGTGAAACCAGTCCCAATAATAGCAGAATCCAGGGCAATATGTTGTGCATGTCACGAGTTGAAATATATTTGTTTACATTTTGATTGTGATTATATATAGATTGAGAAAGTTGTTAAAGTTAACCGTGTAACATCCATCCATAACATCTTCTTAACACACATCCGAGTATTTTGACACAACAAATTCAAACAAGCTTTTCTGTCAAAAGATTTGTTTCTTACAAGAAAAAAAAGTTGAAAAAACATGTCTACGGCACCTTGTATTCCCAGGTGGTCACCCATCCAAGTACTGATTAAGCTCAACTATTACTTATTTGATACTGATTTTGTGACTATCGGCCTGTATCAGGATGTCTACAGCACCTCGTATTCCCAGGTGGTCACCCATCCAAGTACTGATTAAGCTCAACTGCTACTTATTTGATAATGATTTTTTGACTATCGGCCTGTATCAGGATGTCTACGGCACCTCGTATTCCCAGGTGGTCACCCATCCAAGTACTGATTAAGCTCAACTATTACTTATTTGATAATGATTTTTTGACTATCGGCCTGTATCAGGATGTCTACAGCACCTCGTATTCCCAGGTTGTCACTGATTAAGCTAAACTATTACGTATCCACCACTGATCACTCGTCCATGTACTGATGAGGCTCAACGGTTGGTATTGCCTATCCGAAACTGATTTAGTAGGTTATCAACCTGTATCAGTATTATTTTTTGGTAAAATCAAGAGTGGCAGCACTGCAATATTCTGATGAATTTATGTAAAAGCTGTTGTTTTGTATGGGAGGTGCAATCCCTGAATTATGGATGCATATTGATTGGCAGGCAGCTGACACCTAATACCCCAGTCACACGAGGCCTGCGTTCGCTAACGATCGATTCGCGACGTCAAAACGTCCTCCTTGCACCCTCCTTACGCCCTGATTGAGTGCTGTCGCCGCGAGGACGCCAACCTCCCGGCGTCCATTTCGGGAATTTGGGATGCAAGGAGGTTGCTGCTGCTGCACGTGCAACCTCCTTGCGCCCTGTTCCGGCAGTGCCATTCAAAATGGTTGGCGCCGCCCTGGGTTGGCGAGTTGCCTGCGATCTGGCGCCGACCTGGTGGCGCCAACACATGCGATGCTGCAGTCACCATGTGGTCGGCGCCGACCTGGTGCCGCCCTGGGTTGGCGAGTTGCCGGCGATCTGGCGCCGACCTGGTGGCACCAACACATGCGATGCTGCAGTCACCATGTGGTCGGCACCGACCTGGCGCCTACAACGTATTTGAATCAATGTATCGAATGGAACGCTGGGTGGTTGGGGTCCTTTTGGGCGTAGGGAGGTTGGCGGCGAACGCTGCCTCTCGTGTGACTGGGGTATAACTGGTACTGCTTGGTAAATGCATAGCTGCCAACATTTGAAAATGGGAAACAGTAATGATTTTCGTGTGAATCGCAGACTATGGCCCATATATATATTTCAGTAGTTTTTCGTGTTTAATACTCAAACATCATAGGAATGTGATATAATTACATATTGTGTTCCCAAACTGTCACAAAAACACTTAAAGCTAGTAAGTCTTCTTCAAGTATTGTCTCTATCTGTCTCTCTCCCTGCCTGTCTCTCTCTCTCCATGTCTGTCTGTCTCTCTCTCTGTCAATGAAATTCTGTAACCCAAAAGTTCCATAGCAATATGTTAACAGTAGTGTCATATAACTATATCAATATTAGTCAGATCAATGTGAGTATTTACATAGTATTTAGAATGTAAGCAAAAGTTATCTTCTGTATTAAGTTGGTAAAGTTGTAGTTTTAATGTTCAGTTGCAGTTAGGCAAGCGGTCTATAAATGTCAGTTTGTTAGAAATATTCTACAGTTAGTTGTGTGAGTTTATGAATTATGTTGTTGGGGCGGGGTTGTTAATACAGTGAAGCACTGGGACCAATCCCAGTTCATTTAGGTCTTAAATTTTACATTTTTATTTGGCCTGTCTCTGTCATTGTATATGGTTGACTGGAAATAACAGAGGAACAGCAAAAAATAATATTTTTAAAATATTTTTTTTTAAATAAAAATAAAAATATTTTTTAAATCCTTCAATATACGGGCGCAATTGCGTGATGAAGGGGAGAAAATCGTAATGGTTGGCAGCTGTGCAAAGGTTTAGCACCATGCATGTTAGGTAGCTTCGTTGGGATACCCGGATGTGTACATATATTATTAACCGGCTCTCTGGTCAGTGCCACAATTAAGGGGAGTTGTACACCCAACGATGGTTGGTTGTTGGAGTTTTACATCCTGGCAACAACTAAGGTTATATCAGGACGGGTACCGACTTGTGACAGTGTCCACTCATAGTGACTTTATAGTGCTGCCCCACTGGGAAATCAGGCCGCCGACACCATGACTCGCTATTGGGTAAGAGAGTAGTCAAAATCGGAAATCTTCCTACAAAATCGGCGCACTGGGCATCTGTGTGTTATGATAATGTGACTGAGTGGGATATCGGGTCATGGCCATTACTCTATGTAAGCTGTAGCTGTGACCGGACTTGCTGGGCCTCAGCGAAACTAGCAACACCCGTATTGGAATCTTGCCAAGACCCAGACCATCCCATAACTTTATTTGGGGAACATGGTCTACTTGAGAAGGTCTCAAGTGTTGAAATAACTCTTACTTATACCATGGTCACACGAGAGCCTGTGTTCGCCACCGACATCCTTACGGCCAAAAGGACGCCAACCTCCCACTCGATACATTGATTCAAAAAGGGCGCCGACCACACGGTGAGTGTGGCATTGCATGTGTTGGCAGCGCCAGGTCGCAGCCAACTAAGAGGTCGTCAACCAGTTTGAATGGCGCCGCCAGAATAGGGTGCAAAGAGGTTGCTAGTGCAGCAGCTGCATCCTCCTTGCGTCCAAAATTTCTGAAATCGACGCCGGGAGGTTGGCATCCTCACGGCGCCAGCACTTAAGGAGGGAGTAATGATGACGCTTTGACGTCGGGAATCGATCGTAAGGAAATGCAGGCCTCGTGTGGCTGGGGTATTAGGGATAGATACCCAGTGGTTTGTGGCTATGTTTGTTTGCTGTTGGAATTTTACATCCTGGCAACATCTAAGGTCATGACATGGACTGGTTGGATCGGTATCAGAATAATGTGACTGTGGACTATCTGGTCATGGGATCTCAGTATAGCAATACAGTAAAACCTCCCCAAATCGACCGACCATGGGACCGACTTTAAATGGTCAATTTAAGGAGGTGGTCGGCTTAGGGAGTTTTTCATTTCATTAAAATGGTATTGTATGAGCGATCTTGGGACCCAAATAAAGCGATCGATATAGGGGAGTGGCCAATCTGTTTATGGGGTCGGTTAGAGAGGTTTTATGGTATTATAAAGCTATAAAGCACTGATCACACCATGGTCACACGAGAGCCTGTGTTCGCCACTGACATCCTTACGGCCAAAAGGACGCCAACCTCCCACTCGATACATTGATTCAAAAAGGGCACCGACCACACGGTGAGTGTGGCATTGCATGTGTTGGCAGCGCCAGTGACCATGGTGTGATCAGTGCTTGTAACCGGACGCCATAGCCAAACCGGTAGAGCGGAGGCTCCCTGTGCGAAAGGTCGGTTGTTTGAATCCCAGCCGCTACTTAGCCTGGCACTCAGGGGGAGGCAGGAAGTTGGACGTATACATACCGCATGGCCACCGTGCCTCCCGGCAAAAAAACACTCAAATTACAATTATGCTCAGTGTACGTTCGCAGATCGCCCGTGAACGTTATTCCATCGCCAGAACTATGCTTCACACATTACATACGTCAAGACACGCTAGAGAAATGCTAAACATCCGTTAGACAAACATTATCCATATGCTGATTGTACGTTCCCACTGCCTTTAACATAGGTCAACATAGTGAACAACGTTTGTCTAACGTACACCAAACATACATCGATGTACGCCTAACATATACATAACGTATGGCTGATGTAAAATGCACACGGTGTGAAACGTTGAATGTGTTGTGCACACTTTGCCGACCCACTGACGTGCGATGCCATATCCCCACGAACTTCGATGTACATTGACGTATACGACGTAGCAGCCAAAAACCACATACGTCGGTGGGATGCGTCGTAATGTGACAGCCCCTTTACAACATCATCAAAGGCTAGTTCCTCTCGTACCATATCTATGTGGTGTGGGAGGGTCGGTAAAAGTGTAGGCTAGGGCTTCCTATCGACCAACTGTCTAATGGTGAAAACAAGACTATTCAGACTTATCCATGATAGGCAGTATAAATTTTCAAGAAAACAAAAATAAAAGCTGGCATGAGTGCACAGTGACACTACATTTCCTGATGACATCAGCTAATGCTAAAACGTACATCAATCACCCCCCGCACCCCCCCCCCCCCCCAAAACCCCACATGTTCACAAAGCGGCACTACGATAGGAAGAAGAGTGCAGCAGCGAACAGTGCAGCAGCACTGAAAGTATTCTTAGTCTGATAAATGAAAAGAAAAACACACAAAAATGTTTGATAACGGATTCAGAAGTAGGCTACGAGCCAAGTCATGTGCCGCCCACAAGATGTATCCTGAAAAACACACCCGACTAACCCTACAGACAGCACAGTCAGAGATACACGACCAACTCTACATACAGCACGGTTAGAGATACCTGACTAACCCTACATACATCACAGTTAGAGACACACAACCCTACATACAGCACAGTCAGAGATACACGAACAACTCTACATACAGCACGGTTAGAGATACCTGACTAACCCTACATACATCACAGTTAGAGACACACAACCCTACATACATCACAGTTAGAGATACATGACCAACTCTACATACAGCACGGTTAGAGATACCTGACTAACCCTACAGGCAGCACAGTCAGAGATACACGACCAACTCTACATACAGCACGGTTAGAGATACCCGACTAACCCTACATACATCACAGTTAGAGACACACAACCCTACATACATCACAGTTAGAGATACACAACCAACTCTACATACAGCACGGTTAGAGATACCTGACTAACCCTACATACATCACAGTTAGAGATACACAACCCTACATACAGCACAGTCAGAGATACACGAACAACTCTACATACAGCATGGTTAGAGATACCTGACTAACCCTACATACATCACAGTTAGAGACACACAACCCTACATACAACACAGTCAGAGATACACGACCAACTCTACATACAGCACGGTTAGAGATACCTGACTAACCCTACATACATCACAGTTAGAGATATACAACCCTACATACATCACAGTCAGAGATACAGAACCAACTCTACATACAGCACGGTTAGAGATACCTGACTAACCCTACAGGCAGCACAGTCAGAGATACACAACCCTACATACAACACAGTCAGAGATACACGACCAATTCTACATACAGCATGGTTAGAGATACCTGACTAACGCTACAGGCAGCACAGTCAGAGATACACGACCAACTCTACATACAGCACGGTTAGAGATACCTGACTAACCCTACATACATCACAGTTAGAGATACACAACCCTACATACAGCACAGTCAGAGATACAGGACCAACTCTACATACAGCACGGTTAGAGATACCTGACTAACCCTACATACATCACAGTTAGAGATACACAACCCTACATACATCACAGTTAGAGATACACGACCAACTCTACATACAGCACGGTTAGAGATACCTGACTGACAAACAGTGCCGAGACGTTGCTACCACAGGATACACAAAGAAAGGGGTCGCCTGGTTACGCTTGGCTGTCCCACCCACCAGTGTATCTCAGATAAAAATAAACATGCACACAATATCTTATTCTTCACTGCTTCCACGACTCACTGGGCCACTACCCGGACTCAACAGTAATCCAGGAGGTGACGGCAGTTGGTTGCATCCAAAGACCCTATAATACTAAGATGGCTCACTCAGCCTGTACTGTGTAATCAAAATGATCAAACCCACCACTTGGTGCGCTGGCTGTTCTCTTGGTTAAACAGTTGCTATATTATATGTATAAATGTATATATGAATGTGAAGGATGTGTGATGATGGCGATGATGATGATGATGCTGATGATGATGTGTATTTGTTCATAACAATTTCATATTGATGTGTATTCATACTTACCTATCTCATGTATAATATAATTGTATGTGTTTACATGTGAAACACCAACCAGAGCCAGGCTGATCAAACCCACCACAAGGTGGCACTGCGAAATTTACTCTGCTATAAGAGGGCCTAGTTCCTGTACCACCCACCACCATAAACTCTCTGCTATAAGAGGGCCAAGTTCCTGTACCACCCACCACCATAAACTCTCTACTCTAAGAGGGGCTAGTTCATGTACCACCCACCACCATAAACTCTCTGCTCTAAGAGGGCCTAGTTCCTGTACCACCCACCACCATAAACTCTCTGCTATAAGAGGGCCTAGTTCATGTACCACCCACCACCATAAACTCTCTGCTATAAGAGGGCCTAGTTCCTGCACCACCCACCACCATAAACTCTCTGCTATAAGAGGGCCTAGTTCCTGCACCACCCACCACCATAAACTCTCTGCTATAAGAGGGCCTAGTTCCTGCACCACCCACCACCATAAACTCTCTGCTATAAGAGGGCCTAGTTCCTGCACCACCCACCACCATAAACTCTCTGCTATAAGAGGGCCTAGTTCCTGCACCACCCACCACCATAAACTCTCTGCTATAAGAGGGCCTAGTTCCTGCACCACCCACCACCATAAACTCTCTGCTATAAGAGGGCCTAGTTCCTGCACCACCCACCACCATAAACTCTCTGCTATAAGAGGGCCTAGTTCCTGCACCACCCACCACCATAAACTCTCTGCTATAAGAGGGCCTAGTTCCTGCACCACCCACCACCATAAACTCTCTGCTATAAGAGGGCCTAGTTCCTGCACCACCCACCACCATAAACTCTCTGCTATAAGAGGGCGTAGTTCCTGCACCACCCACCACCATAAACTCTCTGCTATAAGAGGGCTACTTCCTGTACCACCCACCACCATAAACTCTTTGACAGTATGTATTCTTTTTAAATATCTCCACGTTGATCCCATAAAACAAAGTCACTTACAGTAACGACTGCCCCAATACTGGTTGGAATACGGTCATTATGTATGTATTGGGCAACAGTCACTTGAAAATACTGAGGTATGTTCAATTTTGTTATTCCAATTGAATAACGCCGTAACTTACTTTTTTTCGCTTTAATTTAAACAAATTAAAAATAGCACTGAGGCGCTGGTCAATCGGCCATAATTGTTTGAGTTTTACACCCCAGCAACATCTAAGGCCAAATCAGGACGGGCACCGACTTAGGACAGTGCACACTAATGGCGACTTTACAGTGCTGCCCCACTGGGAGACCAGGCTGCCAGCATCGTGACCTGATACCCCACTCAGTCACATTATCCTGACACTGAGCCAACCAGTCATTGATCTATCCTAATAATGCTGATCCCCTTGCTAGGAAGCGATAAGAATCAATTTTTAAGTAATTGGTTTGACTCGACCAGGGTCTGAACCACTTGGGTTCAAATCCCACGATGTACCAAAATGGGAGATGGACGCTCAACTCATTCGGCCATCCCGTCTGGTCGATGATGATATGGTATGAGCAATATAAACAATAATATGCAACTATCAGGATTCACACATATTATAGAGGTATTATTTTGTTCATGTAGACTGGAGGATAGTCATTTGACTTGACAGTATTTGTTTGGAGCCATTGTTACTATGGTTATGACGTGCTGCTATAGTTAATCATGGATCTGGCGTTATGTAGATAATGGTTGCGGGATTCTTTTGAATTCCTTTGCGGTTAGGCCCATAGGTATGGTTAGGAAGGTCAGGAGTTCAAACGTTGCCGAGTCAAACCAATGACATACAAAATTGATATTTGTCACTACCTAGCCTGGAGCGCAGCATTACTAGGGATAGGATGAGGACTGGTTAGTAGGATAATGTGACGAGTGGGAAATCAGGTCATGGTACTGACAGCCTGGTCTCCCAGTGGGGTTACACTATAAAGTCGCCATGAGTGTGCACTGTCACTAGCGGTACATGTATATCCTGATATGACCGTCAGATGTTGCGAGGATGTAAAACCCCACAAACAAACTAATTAAAGCATCAAGTTTTCTCCAAGACCAAACAATTACCAATGTCCTATAACATATCCAACTTAGAATTAGATACTGGCGCGCTCATTAAACATTCTTTAATGCAGTAAAATTACTCGAAAAAGGACAAACAAATCCTGTCCAGTAATTTAGCATCCACAAAAAAAAGACAGTATGTATTCTTTTTAAATATCTCCACGTTAATCCCATAAAACAAAGTCATTTCAAATTAAACATATTTACAGTAATGACCGCCCCAATACAGTGAAACCCCATTATAATGCGCCCCAATTTAACGCAAATTCAGATATAACATGATTCATTGGACCCAGAAATCTTTAATTCAAAGGTAATTCAGTAAACCGAACCCCGATTTAGCACGACCCCACTGTTTTCGAGATGACATTTGATGGACCCCAACGATCACGTTATAGTATGATTTCACTGTATGTTGATCTAAAAAGAGATGTGGTGGAAACTCAAACCTATTAGATTATGCAATTTTAATACGGAGGTGGTCCCACTGGGTGATCTATAAATAAACACGCTGTGCACTCAGGTGTAGACAGAAAACCATTGTAAACCTCGGGAACTTCAAGACCACCTGGGTAGCCAATGTTAGCATCAATATCTCCACACTGTTCTAAAACGGCAGAGATCTTGTCATCTCAGTTTGTTGTGTAAGTCCTAGCAACATCTCAGGTCATATCAGGACGGGTACCGACTTGCTTTGTTTGTTGTTTTACATCCTAGCAACATCTATGGTCATATCAGGATGGTTCTCGACTTGTGACAGTGCGCACTCATAGACCTTATAGTGCTGCCCCACTGGGACCAGGCCACCAGCACCATGCCCTGATATCCCACTCAGTCACATTCTCCTGACAGTGAGCCAACCAGTCCTTGCCCTATCCTAATAATGCCGAGCGCCTGGCTAGGAAGTCACAAGTATCAATTTTTAAGTCATTGGTTTGACTCAACCAGGAGTTGAACCCATGAACCCATGGGTTCGCATCTCCTGATCTCCAAAACCAGGAGACGGACTCTCAATTCATTCGGCCACCATGTCTGGTTTTGTCAGTTCATAAACTGCACACCAACTTGTTAATAAACGATAATAAATTGTGAAATATATTTATTTAAACTCATGGCCTGGGCTAAAGGTTGTCCCAATAGAAATGGATGAATGCATTTTCTACATCACAGCACATGCTGTGCGGTGGAGAGAAGCGTTATTAATACTGCTTAGAAGTCGAGCAGTGAGCCTTCTGTTGTAGTTGTGTATCGGGTAGTTGTATTAACACTGCACAGAACTCGAGCAGTGAGCCTTCTGTTGTAGTTGTGTAGCAGGTAGCTGTATTAATACTGCCTAGAACTTGAGCAGTGAGCCTTCTGTTGTAGTTGTATATCAGGTAGTTGTATTAACACTGCATAGAACTCGAGCCTTCTGTTGTAGTTGTGTATCGGGTAGCTGTATTAACACTGCACAGAACTCAGGCAGTGAGTTGTATTAACACTGCATAGAACTCGAGCCTTCTGTTGTAGTTGTGTATCAGGTAGTTGTATTAACACTGCACAGAACTCGGGCAGTGAGTTGTATTAACACTGCATAGAACTCGAGCCTTCTGTTGTAGTTGTGGATCAGGTAGCTGTATTAACACTGCCAAAACTCGAGCAGTGAGCCTTCTGTTGTAGTTGTGTGGCAGGTAGCTGTATTAACACTGCACAGAACTCGAGCAGTGAGCCTTCTCTTGTAGTTGTGCATCAGGTAGTTGTATTAACACTGCACAGAACTCGAGCAGTGAGCCTTCTGTTGTAGTTGTGTATCGGGTAGCTGTATTAACACTGTATAGAACTCGAGCAGTGAGCCTTCTTTTGTAGTTGTGCATCAGGTAGGATTATGAAGATCATCCTAAGCTAAAGTAAAGGTGTCCCACAGCTGTCTAATCCTGCTCGTGACAAATCAATCCGCTCCACCAAATAATAATAACCTGCTGTAAATTCCCCGCTACAATTCGAGATGAGACCGCCCCCCCCCCCACAAGAAACCAATAATATTAACAAGTTCTGCACGACTAATCAGAGCTTACTATAGACTAATTTCCGATGAAAAAAAAACAAAAACCCACACCAAGCCTACCGTATATGAGACTGTCTCAAAAGGTGCTAAGCAATATGGGACAAAACTTTGTCCATTGTAATGATCAACATCCTATCTGCTTATGCATTTGCTCAGGATAAACATATTAGTTTTTTACATGGTGTTTCATAACCCAATAGAATACATATTGATTTGAAGCAAATGTCCTTGTGTTTTCAGCTTAACCGTTTCTGTGCTGTTTTGTGTCAATCGTTACAATGGACAACAACAAAAAGAGTCATCACCTTCTGAGACAGGCTCATATGTCCCAATAGAAGCATGCTACCCAATAGAAGCACCCCCCCCCCCCATTTCAAAATTGAAAGCACGCACAAATTTACGATCATATTTAGACTGAATGCACATAAAATAAGACAATCCTACTTTATTTCAGAGGCACGACAAAAACAAATCCATGAAATAATAAACAGTGATGAAAGTTTCACAATATTTGCATATGTAATCACAGTACATGTTAATTTGAAGCAAACTATCGCAAATAATTACTTTGTGCCCATAGGAAATAAATAGACGTGCATCCATGTGTCTGCACTCGTGCAGTGCACATCTATTGGGACAGGTACGGTATTGTGAATTCTCCCTGACAAATTATAGCTTAGCATAGACTAATTCGCTATGTTAAAAAAAAGAAAAAAACCTACAAAAACTTACTTTAAATTATCCACTAGAACTTCAATCATGACACAGACTAATTAGTTATGTAACTAAATTTGTTCCCCATAGCGCTTACCCCAAACTCTCCACCACAAGACATAGCTCACAATTCTCGATGTCGGCGTGACGTCACAACCCCGGAAACTAGCCCGCGAAGGGTAAACCATCGCAACGATCTGTGCCGCAGCAATGCTATGTCTATGCGGAGCATTTATTTTTGCCAAATAAATTTTAAAACTTTCATCGGATCGATTAAAAATATCTTAATGCGTGATTGAAGAGGAAGATCTGAGGTAATTAATTTAACCTAAGAGCAATTTTCTCTGAAAGTATTAAAAACAGAGATAATAGTGAAAGTTGGGATATTCTGAGTGTCAGTGCCAGTGTTAGCCTTACCAGATCATGACCTCAAAAACTATTTTCGCCAAATAAATTCATGAACTTCCAATTGGCTGATAAAAAAAAAAGCTGAATGTGAAATTATAGAGAAAGATCTGAACTATTTAATAGAAACAAGAGAAATTTGCTGTGATAGTTAGGGTAGTTTTAATGTTGTTTCTATGAGAGTGGCATTTGTTTTACCCTTCACACGCCGTGAACCCCAAAAGTGCCCGGATGTCCAACATCGAGAATAGAAAATTAGATCCCTTATTTTGGAAAAAGTCCCTGAACCCGGGCATTTCTCATCTAAGGCCATATGTCCTCAAATTAAACGTGAATTGTCAAAATCTTGGCCCAGTACATTAGGAGTAGCATCAACACTAGAATGATGATTTGTGAAGTCTCTTAGAGACCTATTTCAATGTTTACTAACATCGTGTGTGCGCGCGCAGCTTGGCTGCAGAACGAAGGCACACTGCATTGAGTTTGCTGGTACGCGCAGTGAAAAACATCAGTTTTATTCCAAATTAATAGAAATGCATAACCATAACCGTATCAATTTAATATAATCTTTTTGTTAAACATGTTTTCTATAGGTATTCCAAGCGGTTTGTGCCTAGGTGGTGTGCTTTTAGAGATATTTAACTTTTTCTGTATGAAGATTGCTCACCACCATTGACAATGCATTGAGTTTGCCGTACGCGCAGTGCAAAATGTTTATTTTATTCAAAATTAATAGAAATGCAGAAAACTAACCTCATATATTTAATATAATCTATCCGTTAAATATGTTTTCTATATGTATTCCAATCGGTTTATGTCTAGGTGGTGTCATTTTAGAGATATTTCACTTTTTCTGTATGAAGATTGCTCACGGCCATTGACAATGCATTGACTCATTGAGTTTGCCGATACGCGCAGCACGTCGATTTTATTCAAAATTAATAGAAATGCAGAACCATAACCATATAAATTTAATATAATCTGTCCGTTGAATATGTTTTCTATATGTGTTCCAATCGGTTTGTGTCTAGGTTGTGTGGTTTTAGACATATTTCACTTTTTCTGTATGAAGATTGCTCACGGCTATTGACAATGCATTGAGTTTGCCGATACGCGCAGTACAACACATCAATTTTATCCAAAATTAATAGAAATGCAGAACCCTAACCGTATATAAATTTAATATAATCTCTTTTTTTAATGTGTTTTCTATATGTAATCCAATCGGTTTGTGTCTAGGTGGTGTGGTTTTAGATATATTTCACCTTTTCTCTATGGAGATTGCTCATAGCCATTGACTTTGCAGTGTGACCGGATGTTGTCCTGCAGCCAATCAGCGCATGCACTGACCTAAATACATGTGCTGACGTCATATGAAATTGGTCAATTGACGAGTTTATTACAACACATTATATATAAAAGCAACATAGCACCAAGACTGACAAATCAGTGAGAATTTACAGTAGATTAGGCATGAATCAGCATATTCGAACTTAGAAGATGAATTCACATGACAGATGTTCTCCAGAGCTTCTATCTCTCCCGAGAATTAATTTACCAGTAAGACTATCTGCATGTTGCTACAATATGTGTCAATCATGAGGGGAAGGTCAGCTAGAATGTGTCCTGATGAACTCAAATGTTACTAGAACGTAAAACCCCAATCATCTATAACTCAAGGAAAGGTTAAAGCTGCATAGTCCGATGAAGCATCAAATTTTCAAAACCAAAATAAGTATCTCAATTTGATTCTACATATCTAACTTAAATACTGGTGCACTTGTTAAACATTTGTCACCATATAGAAGGGAATACTGAGACAATATAATAGAAGCTATTACAGCAGAACCCTATGGTGTCAGAGTTTCAGCAAGCTTGACAAAACTAATTTTGCTCGTTTTCACTTCAAATATCTCAAAAGTTAGCTATTTAAAATAGAAGTTACTTCAAGTGAAAGTAGGGTAAATTATAATGATCACACTAATATGTTTATCTCAGAAAATGACAGAAACTCAAAACCCATCGGACTATGCAACTTTAAAGTTACGATGGGACAGTCTCAGTGACTGCTAGTAATAAGCCGTGTTTACACGGGGAATTGTGAAACGATCTAGACAAATCGATTTATATGAAGCGATGTAGTGGCGCGTTTACACGAGCGAGTTTGAAAGTATGTCGGCGACCGGGAACCAGCAGCCTTAGTGTTGCGCCTGTAGCCGGCAAGCACTGCTATTTGTTTAGTTTACACAAGTCGATTCGACGCTGATGTAGCTGCTACGTTAATATCGCTTGGAATTTAAGGTTAATTTAATTAAATTTCATTATTTGAGTATGTAATTCTGTTAAATATGATCGCATTCACTAGATTTCGGCCTAATCGGGCCCTAACACTGCCGGGCACCAGCGATTAGTTACAGCTGAGCCTGTTGCCGGCAAGCACTACTATTTCATACTATCGCCGCCCGGGAACCAGCTGAATCGCTTCATCTATACTAGCTCGCAAGGTGGTATACATGTACCGATTTATATGAATCGATTCAGCCCTAAAACGCCACAGCGTCGCGTCTACACGGCAAATGTGAGTCGATCTAGGCAAGTCGTTTTATATGAAGCATTTTAAATCGCCCGTGTAAACAGGGCTATAGACAGCTAGCTAGCCAGTATGTATGAGATAATGGTGCAATCCCAGTGACAGTGCTGGTGTGTGAGGCAATGGGTGCAATCCCAGTGACAGTGACCACTAGCGACAGACAGCTAGTAAATATGTGTGAAATGATAGCGCAATCCCAGTGACAGTGATCATTAGCGACAGACAGCTAGTAAATATGTGTGAGACGATAGCGCAATCCCAGTGACAGACAGCTAGCAAATATGGGTGAGACAATAGCGCAATCCCAGTGACAGACAGCTAGTAAATATGGGTGAGACAATAGCGCAATCCCAGTGACAGTCAGCTAGTAAATATTTGTGAGACGATAGCGCAATCCCAGTGACAGTGATCACTAGTGACAGACAGCTAGCAAATATGGGTGAGACAATAGCGCAATCCCAGTGACAGTCAGCTAGTAAATATGGGTGAGACAATAGCGCAATCCCAGTGAGAGTCAGCTAGTAAATATGTGTGAGACGATAGCGCAATCCCAGTGACAGTGATCACTAGTGACAGACAGCTAGCAAATATGGGTGAGACAATAGCGCAATCCCAGTGACCGACAGCTAGTAAATATGGGTGAGAGAATAGCGCAATCCCAGTGACAGTCAGCTAGTAAACATGTGTGAGATGATAGCGCAATCCAAGTGACAGTGATCACTAGTGACAGACAGCCAGTAAATATGTGTGAAATGATAGCACAATTCCATTGACGGCCAGCCAGTAAATTTATATGTGAAATGATAGTGCAATCTCAGTGACAGCAACCGCAAGTGACAGAGAGTGGGTCAGTGGAGACAATGACACAACCAGAGAGAGAATGACAGCTCGCTAACCTAGCCTAGCTAGCCAGCCAGTATGAGTGAGATGATAGCACAATCCTGGTGACAAGTGACAAGCAGCCGGCCAGTGTATGAGACAGTTGGCGTTCTGTCAACGCTCCCCATGGCAACAGTTTGTTTGTTTGTTGTTGTTTTACGTCCTAGCAACATCTAAGGTCATATCAGGACGGGTCATATCAGGACAGGACCATGGCAACACGACACAGGCACGTGGCCCAGTCCTCGTAGGCCACACCCTGTCCACCAATAGGAGGGCGACCACCCATGAGTCACCCAACCCCCGCAAGGTGGCGCGTCCAGTCAGTTTACACAATGCACACTGAATCAAGAACAAAACAGACCAAGCACTTCACTGCACACACATAGCGTAGGGAAGGTGGGGGTGGTTGGTTGTTGGGAGTTTTATGTCCTGGCAACATCTAAGGTCATATCAAGATGGGTACTGACTTGTGACAGTGTACATTCATGCCAACTTCACAGTGCTGCCCCACTGGGAGACCAGGCCACCAGCACCATGATCTGGTATCCCACTCAGTCGCATTATCCTGACACTGAACCAACCAGTCCTTGCCCTATCCTATTAATGCCGAGCGCCTAGCTAGGAAGTGACAAGTGTCAATTTTGTATGTCATTGGTTTGACTCGACCGTGAATTGAACTCCAGACCATCCGCACGGGAGGCATGCGCTCTACCGATTCGGCCACCGCGTCAGGGGGGTGGGGGGGGGGGGGGGGGGGGCCCCCCCCCAGAACATTGTAGAATAGACTATTTCTGCCAGCAGCACAACATACCCTCTGGCGGAAGTGGCAAGGACTAATAAGTAATATAAATCAGACTTCAGAGCTAGCACATTGGATAAGACCCAAAGTCAGAAGTCAGACCAAACCTACAGGAAGATTAGAAATGGCAAATATAATATAACCATTTAGACAGGTAGAGTAATCACAAAGGTGCCAGATTAAGGCCACATAGTCCGATGAAAACATAAAATTTTCAAAACCATAGCGATTAACTAGATTTGATTATACTATTTCTAGATGTCTAACGGAGATACTGATGCACTTATCAAACATTTGTCACCAAGTAGAAGGGAATATGAAGATAATAAAATAAAAAACCTGTTAATGCAGAAGCTTATGGTGTCAGTTTTGGCATGCATGCCAAAATAAATTTGGCATGTTTGCACTTGAAATATCTCAAAAGTTAGCGATTTAAAATAAAAGTTACTTTAATCAAAAGTAACGTAGATTATAACGATCAACCTATGTTTATCTCAGAAAATGACAGAAACTTCAAAACCCTTGGACTATGCAACTTTAACAAATCCACGACTGGAAGTGTAACCAGTTCCACAATACATCTGACCTACATTTAATTTAGCTCTACAAATGTCAGACTCCAGAGACAATTCCTTTGATCGGCAATTTGTCTCCACCACACACACCTTTGTTTTTACTAATACTATTTATGATGGTTCATAACAAGAATAGAGGAATGGGCACGGTTCATCAGTCATTGCATACAACCTTTTGAAGCAGGTTGTTGTGGATTGGAATTGATCATTTCTTTCACTTAGATTTATAAAATTCTAAATATAGATTTTCCATATGTATCTTCCTCGCTCTCCATATGTAACTTTCGATGAAAATCGAACCATTGATGTGGATTAAAACTGACAAGCTTACTTACTGGTTGCTCATATATATATCTCACCTCTCCCCAGATACTTTACTTCTGTTGAAGGTTGGTTGGTTGGTTGGTTAGTTGTTGGAGTTTTAGATACTGACAACATCTAAGGTCATATCAGGATGTGCACCAACCTGTGACAGTGCGCACTCATGGCATCTTTATAGTGTTGCCTCATTGGGAGACCAGACTACAAAAACCATGACCTGATTTCCCACTCAGTCACATTATCCCAACACTGAGCCAACTAGTCCTTGCCCTATCCAAATAATGATGAGCGCCTGGCTAGGAAGCGACAAGTATCAATTTTTAAGTCATTGCTTTGACTCGACCAGGATTCGAATCCATGGGTTCGAATCCCATGATCTACCAAAATCAGTTGAAGGAATAACTCATGCTACCTGCCAACACTACTCAGGCAGTTATATTCTTCAGCACAGATGTGTGGTTGTGATCGCAGTGCCACTGCAGTGTGCATAGATTTTGTTTGACATTGTCATCGCTTCAGAACAGCACAGCACAGACCGAGATGGTGGCGGGTAGATGGGTGGGAATGCGTGGTGCTTACTCAGCAAATTTGAGGGAGTCAGTGACTGCACCGACAAGACGTTTTCAACGTGACTGCCTTGTATGTCCCTCTCCCGGCCTCCATTACCACTACTGGTAGACATGTACATGGTTGTATTTAATATGGCCATGTAACGACACTGCTGCCATTGTTAGACAGCCATGTACATAATGCTATGTAACGACACTGCTGCCATTGTTAGACAGCCATGTACATAATGCTATGTAACGACACTGCTGCCATTGTGAGACAGCCATGTACATAATGCTATGTAATGACACTGCTGCCATTGTGAGACAGCCATGTACATAATGCTATGTAACGACACTGCTGCCATTGTGGGACAGCCATGTACATAATGCTATGTAACGGTACTGCTGCCATTGTTAGACAGCCATGTACATAATGCTATGTAACGACACTGCTGCCATTGTTAGACAGCCATGTACATAAAGCTATGTAACGACACTGCTGCCATTGTGGGACAGCCATGTACTTGCTATGTAATTGTATGGGAGCCATGTACATAATGCTATGTACTAATGCTGGTGTTAGACAGCCATGTACATAAAGCTATGTAACACTGCTGCCATTGTGGGACAGCCATGTACATAATGCTATGTAACGGTACTGCTGCCATTGTTAGACAGCCATGTACATAATGCTATGTAACGACACTGCTGCCATTGTTAGACAGCCATGTACATAATGCTATGTAACGGTACTGCTGCCATTGTGAGACAGCCATGTACATAATGCTATGTAACGGTACTGCTGCCATTGTGAGACAGCCATGTACATAATGCTATGTAATGGTACTGCTGCCATTGTGAGACAGCCATGTACATAACGCTATGTAATGGTACTGCCGCCATTGTGAGACGCCATGTACATAATGCTATGTAATGATACTGCTGCCATTGTGAGACAGCCATGTACATAACGCTATGTAAGACAACTGCTGCCATTCTACAAGTGTACATAATGCTATGTAACGGTACTGCTGCCATTGTTAGACAGCCATGTACATAATGCTATGTAACGATACTGCTGCCATTGTTAGACAGCCATGTACATAATGCTATGTAACGGTACTGCTGCTATTGTTAGACAGCCATGTACATAATGCTATGTAACGGTACTGCTGCCATTGTGAGAGGGCCATGTAAATAATACTATGTAACGGTACTGCTGCCATTTTCAAAGTCTAATGCTCGACAAACACTTTGTAAAAGCTAAGGTGAATCTGTGGCTGTGTAGGCAGGCTATGGTGAAATCAATAGAGACAAAGAGAAAGGAAGAGTATAAAGTGTAAAGAAGAAGAGAGTCCAGGCCTCTGGTTTATTATTTATATGGTTACATGGGTTCATTATAGAGTATCACCCCACCCCTTTCCCCCAATGGAAAACAATCATTCTTGGCCCTACCAGTAGGGATCCAGCCTTTCTGGTTACCAGTGGTCTGCCCACCACCACAAGCTGTATGGCCCCATGGCCACCACCAACCTTGACCTTTGAGTGTGGTGATCACTATCCCAGCAGAGGGGGTAGGCCCTGAGTGCAATCACACCCAGACTTGCCAGCATCACTACATCTATTTACATCCCAATCAGGCACCACTAACCCATACATGTATGTATATATATATATGCACCTGGTCACGTACAACAATCAGTAATAGAACATTTGCATTCCCCCCTATGCTGAATATCAGAATATTTTACGCATTTTTATACAGCCATGTACATAACGCTATGTAACGACACTGCTGCCATTGTTAGACAGCCATGTACATAACGCTAGGTAACAATACTGCCGCCATTGTGAGACAGCTGGTAATCAAACTCCTGATCTCCCACATGGGAAGCCTGCGCTCTCTCGATTCGGCCACCACGTCCTGTCGGTTATTAGGGAGGCTGTCTACATGTTCGCAGAAAAAAAACGTCATCCAGTGCAGGGGACCCAATGCCAACCACCACCAAGAGCCAGAAACACAGATGAATATCTCAAATATTGCTGGTATTTTGCAATAATTAAGTAATAGAGAAATATGTATAGATGGCCAACTATTTATATGAATCCAAATAAAGTCGTGGATTAGCATAACATAGGGGAAATCCATGGGGTTTCTACCAGACTCGGCCCTGCTCACGATCAGCCAATATGTGGATGTTTGCAAGTAGTGTAGAGATGGGTCACCAGATGTCGCCACCCACCTAGCTCCTTAAGGCACGGCAGATAGTGCCACGATAAACTCCAAAGGGCACCGCACAATAAGGTCACCACTCAATAGACCTATTTCATATGACGTCAGCATGGATATCTGGGTCAGTGCGCGCACCTTTTGACTGCAGGACGACACACTGTCACACTGCAAACTCAATGGCTATGAGCCATCTTCATACAGAAAAACTGAAATATCTCTAAAACCACACCAACTAGAAGCAACCCACTTGGAACACATATCGAAAACATATTCAACCAATAGATTATATTAAATTTATACGGTTAGGGTTCTGCATTTCTATTAATTTTGAATAAAATAGACGTTTTGCACTGCATGTACCGGCAAACTCAATGCATTGCTAATGGCCTTGAGCAATCTTGAATTATCTTCATTCAGACAAAGTGAAATATTAATTTTGAATAAAATAAACGTCTTGCACTGCGCGTACCGGTTGAACTCAATGGCAGTGTGCCTTCGTTCTGCAGCCAAGCTGCGCGCGCATCCACAATGTTTATGAACATTGAAAGGGGTCTGTCTATACCTGGTGTCGCAGTTTCCGGCATCTGCCAGTTTCCGCGGTACACATCGCTTCTGCGCATGCGTCAAAATCTAACAGCATCATCACTAACCATATAAATTTAATATAATGTTGTTGGTAAAGATGTTTTCTATATGTGTACCAAGTGATTTGTTTCTAGGTGGTGTGGTTTTAGAGATATTTCACTTTTTCTGTATTTTCTGTATGAAGATTGCTCACGACCATTGACAATGCCTTGAGTTTGAAGGTACGCGCAGGGACATCAGTTTCATTCATAATTAATAGAAATCAAGAACCCTAACCTTATAAATTTAATATAATCTTTTTGGTAAAGATGTTTTCTATGTGTGTACCAAGCGATTTGTTTCTGGGTGGTGTGGTTTTAGAGATATTTCACTTTTTCTGTATGAAGATTGCTCACGGCCATTGACAATGCATTTGAGTGTAGGCGTACCGCGGAAACTGACGGACGGCGGAAACTGCAACACCGGCGGCCGCGTCCATGTTGTGACGTCATAGCAAGCAACCCCACACTTCAACTTACGATACAATACCGGCGCGGTGGCCTAATCGGCAGAGCGCGGACCTCGCATGCGGATTGTTTGTTCTTGTTTGTTGTTTTACGTCCTAGCAACATCTAAAGTCATATCAGGACGGGGACTAACTTGTGACAGTACGCACTCATGGTGACTTTATACTGGGAGACCAGGCCACCAGCACCATGACCTGATATCCCACTCAGTCACATTATCCCGGCACTGAGCTAAACGGTCCTTGACCTCTCCTAATAATGCCGAGGCTAGGAAGCGACAAGTATACATTTTTAAGTCATCGGTTTGACTCGACCAGGGTTCGAACCCACGACCTACCAACACGGGAGACGGATGCTCTAACTCATTCGGCCATCCCGTCTGGTGCGATACAAAATAGTGACTCCATGGATATTCCACTGCTCCTTGCCCTCTCCTAATAATGCCGAGCGCCTGGCTAGGAAGCAACAAGCATCAATTTTTAAGTCATTGGTCTGACTCGACCAGGGTTCGAACCCACGACCTGCCAACACGGGAGACAGACGCTCTAACTCATTCGGCCATCCTGTCTGGTCACTCATTCATCGCTGTAATTTTCATACTTGTACAAGACACATTGTTAAAACAAATCAGCAAGTGATTTTTTTTATAAAAAGATAGAAACGCGTAAAACGGGAACGCAACGGAAATATTGACTGAAGGGGGGGAGGGGGGGGGGGAACCACACAAAAATTGCACACTAACAAAGATGAGATCACTTAGGTAACTTTATATTATCTAAAGCCGGGTTCACACACACAACTTTAGGCCGAACTAGATAAGGCGAACTAGATGAGGCGAACTAGTGTCGTGTCCACACACGGAGCGGTTTAAGGCGGAAATCGATATCTGCGCATGAGCAAGTCCATACTAACCAGCGCCAGTTTCGGTTAGTCGACGTCGCCACGAGAGAGTGTGGGTTCGACCTAGATCTATATGGACTGAATCGTATTGGTTTGGAACGGTCAAAACTTCTGCTGGGCAGTGAAAACCTTCAAATAAATCATGAAAAAAATATATGTGCACCTCTAACAGGTTCATATACCAAATTATATTATATAGTGTGACGTGCTTAATCCGCCTCAAGTAAACCGCTACTGCCCACACAGGCAAGGTGGGCCGACATAAGCTAGTTCGGTTCATATAAACTAGCTCGCGACGCGGTTTACATGCGGCGAACTAGTTGAGGCGAATCAGCCCTAATCCGCGTCAGCATCCCAGCCACACGGCGAATGTGAGGCGAACTAGACAAGGCGAACTAGTTGAGGCGACTTAACACCCGTGTGTGAACACGGCTTAAGATGTCAATTATAATTCTGGAGATGACATAGCTGCTCATTCGCGCATAAAATAATGTTTCACCTAAAAGCAGGGACTAATAGGGCATGTCCTGCCCATATATGGTCATTTGTTGTTGCATAGAAGGGAATACTGAGTCAATTTAATCTGTATTCGCTTCTATGCAACAACAAGAGCTTAATAAGTACACCAGTACCTAAGTTGAATATGTACTATAAAAGCTCGATTTTTTAACTCCTACATTTACACAAACAAGACAAGGCACGGTTTGGACAAAGACCCTATAATACTAAGACGGCTCACTCCCTATCTCTCCCATGGTAATGTAAATTTCGCAGTGCCACCCTGTGGTGGGTTTGATCAGCCCGGCTACTGGTTGGTGTTTCACATGTAAACACATACAATTATATTATACATGAGATAGGTAAGTATGAATACACATCAATATGAAATTGCTATGAACAAATACACATCATCATCAGCATCATCATAGCCATCATCACACATCTTTCACATTCATATATACATTTATGCATATAATATAGCAACTGTTTAACCAAGAGAACAGCCAGCGCACCAAGTGGTGGGTTTGATCATTTTGATTACACAGTACAGGCTGAGTGAGCCGTTTTAGTATTATAGGGTCTTTGGTTTGGATGAGAAGTTCTCTGGCTGACACCTACGAAAAGACCCCACTCGTTTATTATAAAGTCAAAATTTGAACGACAAGTAGTTGGTAAAATGGTGTGGCGCTCCCCAGGGCAGAATGGACGCAGCCATCCGGTGGACCGGATGATGTTATGTAATGCGCTACTCCACCAGACAGGGTGGTAGGGAGCAAAAGTTTTACATCCTGGCAACATCTAAGGCCATATCAGGAGAGGTACCGACTTGTGACAGTGCACACTCACAGCGACTTAATATATAGTGCTGCCTCACTGGGAACTCAGGCTGCCTGCACCATGACCTGATATCCCACTCAGTCACATTATCCTGACACTGCACCAACAAGTCTTTGCCCTATCCTAGTAATGCAGAGCGCCTGGCTAAGAAGCGACAAGTATCAATTTTTAAGTCATTGGTTTGAATCATACGATCTACCAAAATGGGAAATGGACGCTCAACTCATTCGGCCATCCCGTCTGCTCACCAGCAGCAGCATCACCAGCAGGTAGAGTCTCCACCTTAAAGTGATCCAACCCTGGGCACTCTGTGTGACGTAAACACGGGGTCACCTTGCCCCCCCCCCCACCCCCCCACGCTCTACGTAAACAGGGGGCGTTCCTTGCGGCGGGAGGATCCACAAGGGTAGCAGACATAACTCAAGGATGACCGTTAATCTGGTTGTCATGGAAACCCCGATGTAACAGGGCGATACGCCCACCACACCGACTGTCGCTTCACCTCGGCCTGCCGCCGGGCGGATCAATAAGTGAAGTGAACCCGCCGAACCGGGCACGCCCCCGCCTCTACCTACCACACCACCACCCTCCCCCACCCAGACTCTACCAACCGCACCATCACCACCCTCCCTCCACCCAGACTCTACCTACCGCACCACCACCCAGACTCTCCCAACCGCAACACCACCCTCCCCCACCACTCTTACCAACGCTCCATCACACCCTCCCCACCCAGACTCTACCTAACGCTCCCCCACCCCCTCCTCACTCTACCAACTGCACCATCACCACCCTCCCCCACCCAGGACTCTACCTCACCGCACCACCCCTCCCCCACTCAGACTCTACCATACCCACCCGACCCTCCCCCACCAGACTACCAACCACACCATCACCCCCCTCCCCCCTCCCAGACTCTATCCTACCACACCACCACCTCCCACAACATACTCTACCACCACACCAACCCCACACCCTCCCCCACCAGACTCTCCCACACCCACCGCTCCCCCACCAGGACTCTCCCAAACCGCACAACCACCCTCCCCAACCCAGACCCTACTCTCCACACCCCAAACCGCAACACCACCCTCCCCCACCCAGACTCTACACCACACCACACCCTCCCAACCGCACATCTACCACCCTCCCCCCCACCACCATCCGCACCACACACACTCCCCTACCAACCCACCACCCTCCCCACCCAGATTCTACCAACGCACCACCACCCTCCCCTCCAGACCCAACCGCACTCTACCAAACCCCCACACACTCCCAACCCCCACCTCCAACCGCCCCCCCCAGCAAGACTCTCCCAACAGCACCGCCCCACACACCACACACTTCCTCACAACCACCACCAGACTCTACAACCACCCACTGCCCTCCCCCACCCAGGCTCTACCAATACACCCACGCCCTCCCCCACCAAGACTCTACCAACCGCACCACCCACCCAAACTACATACCGCACCACAACCCTCCCCCAAAAGAATCTACCAACCGCACCGCCCCATCCACTTCCCTCCCCTACCCACCAACTGGACCACCGCCCTCTCCCACCAAGAATCTACCAACCGCACCACCCACTTCCCTCCCAAACCCCAACCCAGACTACATACCGCACCACCGCCCACCCACTACCTTCTGCAGACCACCCAACCCCACCCCCACCCTCAGACTCTCTCATACCCCTCATAACCCACTCCCCAGACGATGGCCACCGGATCCATACGCTTTGTTTACCTAGGAACGCGTCGGATTCAGCTAATCATCGCCCCTCAGATAATTGGGACACCAGTGATGTCATCAAGAGTTTAGTGATGCCAAAACAATTACGCAGCTTACGTCACATTGTAAAAGCTCCAGTCATGTGTGCGCGCGTGTGTGAGATATGGAGAATACCAAATCCTCCCCAAAACATATTTGTTAAATAACAATGACAACAAATAACCATGGTTATACGAATATCAATATTGATAACTTTATGCAACAGTGCCCCTTAAAACGTCACATTTTAACACATATGTATACTTGAGGTATATGAGCCGGTCTCAAAAGGTGATAACTATTCTTTGCCTTTGTCCATTGTAACGATTGACACAAAACAGCACAGAAACGGTTACACTGAAAACACAAGGACATTTGCTTCAAATCAATATGTATTCTTTTGGGATTAAGAACCACCATGTAAAAAAACAAATCAGTTTATCCTGAGCAAATGCATAAGCAGATAGTATGTTGATCGTTACAATGGACAAAGTTTTGTCCCATATTGCTTAGCACCTTTTGAGACAGTCTCATATAGTAGTGTAAACAAATAGCAGGCCACATATATTCACTTGCTGCCGCATCAGTCGTTAGTTTCTAAAAAGAAAAAAAGAAGAAAAAAAAAAAGAGGCCCCAAAATAGCTCTGGTACAGCGCTACTGGCATACCTGTACATAATGTGACACTGTTGGTGACTTGGGTCAATAAGGAGTATGCGAAGCCAACACTGTGTCAATAAGCCTGCCTGGCGATAGATAAAAAATACAACAAAAAAACTAATGCCTATCATAGATCCAACTGGGATGTACCCGAACAATGGAGTTTTTGTTTGTTGTTTTACATCCTAGCAACATGTAAGGTCATATCAGGACGGGTACCGACTGGCGACAGTGCGCACTCATGGCGACTTTATAGTGCTGCCCTACTGGGAAATCAGGTACCCCACTCAGTCACATTACCCTGACACTGAGCTAACGAGTCCTTGCCCTATCCTATTAATGCCAAGCTAAGAAGTGACAAGTATCAATTGTTAAGTCATTGGTTTGACTCGACCGGGAACAAAACTCCCAAACTTCCACACGCGAGACCTGCACTCTACCGATTAAGCCACCGTACCGCACCCAGTCCGAACAATGGAAGAAACACGTGCCAAATTTGTAATAGGTTTAAAGAGAAAGAAGAGGGTAAAAAAACAGTTCTTCCTACAAAGGCAAGATATATTATAACAATCAATCTATTATATCTCAGAAAATTGCAGAAATTCAAAACCATCGGACTATGCAACTTTAAGGTGGAGGGGGAAAAAATGAGAAGATATTTGCACATAATAGATATGGTTATAGGCATGCTTCGTCAAGTAACTACAGGTAAGAATATGTACACTGTGAAGGAAAATGGGACGGGTTCATCGAGTATTTGTAATAAATCGAGAATACCGTTAAAATCATGCCAAAAATTAATCCTCAGTGTGTGAAAGCAAAGACCCTACAATACTAAGACGGCTCACTCCCTATCTCTCCCATGGTAATGTAAATTTTGCAGTGCCACCTTGTGGTGGGTTTGATCAGCCCGGCTGCTGGTTGGTGTTTCACATGTAAACACATACAACTATATTATACATGAGATAGGTAAGTATGAATACACATCAATATGAAATTGCTATGAACAAATACACATCATCATCAGCATCATCACACATCTTTCACATTCATATATACATTTATACATATAATATAGCAACTGTTTAACCAAGAGAACAGCCAGCGCACCAAGTGGTGGGTTTGATCATTTTGATTACACAGTACAGGCTGAGTGACCCGTCTTAGTATTATCGGGTCTTTGGTGAAAGTAGCTCTTACGGTCCGAGCTAATCCACTGTCTAACATACCCTCCCACCCTCAATCTAACAGTAACACCTATACACACACCCAACCTAACACCCACACACAATATAACAGTAAAACATACACACAGACACTACATCCACCCCCACCCAACCTAACACACTCATCCACTGCACCCCCAATCTAACAGTAAAACATACACACACACTACACCCACCCCCACCCAACCTAACACACTCACCCACTGCACCCCCAATCTAACAGTAAAACATACACACAGACACTACACCCACCCCCACCCAACCTAACACACTCATCCACTGCACCCCCAATCTAACAGTAAAACATACACACAGACACTATACCCACCCCACCCAACCTAACACACTCACCACAATCTAAAGTAAAACAACACACAGACACTACACCCACCCCACCCAACCTAACACACTCATCCACTGCACCCCCAATCTAACAGTAAAACACACAGACACTACACCACCCCCACCCAACCTAACACACTCACCCACTGCACCCCCAATCTAACAGTAAAACATACACACAGACACTTACACCCACCCCCACCCAACCTAACACACTCACCCACTGCACCCCCAATCTAACAGTAAAACATCACACAGAACTACACCCACCCCCACCCAACTAACACCTCACCCACTGCACCCCCAATCTAACAGTAAAACATACACACAGACACTACACCCACCCCCACCCAACCTAACACACTCACCCACTGCACCAATCTAACAGTAAACATACACACAGACACTACACCCACCCCCACCTAACCTAACACACTCACCCACTGCACCCCCAATCTAACAGTAAAACATACACACAGACACTACACCCCACCCACCCAACCTAACACACTCACCCACTGCACCCCCAACCTAACAGTAAAAACATCACACACAGACACTACACCCACCCCCACCAAACTTAACACACTCTCCACTCCCAATCTAACAGTAAACCATACACACAGACACTACACCCACCCCCACCCCAACCTAACACTCATCCACCGCACACCCAATCTAACAGTAACACCTACACACAGACACTACAACCACCCCCACCCAACCAAACACGAACTCATCCCCAATGTAACAGTAACACCTACACATAGACACCCAATGAAATACTTACACCCACCCCGAGCTAATCTCACACCCACACACACCTTCTCACCTCAACACCGATCTAACACCCACTCCCCAAACCTAATACACCCCCCCCCAACCCACAAACCTAACACACACACTCCATCCCCCAACCTATAATACACCCCCCAACCCCCGATCTATAATAAGTGTGCCAGCCACAGACCCCGCCTACTCGCGCACTGAGTAAAGGGGCTGTCACACTACGATGTATAGCTTTAGCGTATGCCAACGTATATGATTTTCAACAAACACGTCGGCATACGGTACGTATATGTTGGCCGTACATCGGGTACATTGTTATAAACCGTCTCACGTTGCGGTGTGTCGAGGCTCCGAAAAATGTTTGTGCATGCTCAAAATTTCCAACATGTGTCGACGTGTGCCTCGTTCGTTGAACGTATGTGGTGTGTATGTTCTGGATACGTCGACGTATGTTAGGGATACGTTGGAATACGTTAGCCGTACGTTCAGCCTGTTGGGGACGTACAGTCCGCGTACTGCCAATGGATGCATAACGTACTCCTAACGCACTTCGATGTATGCCTGCCATATCTCCAGCGTACTTAACGTATACACCGTACTTCTAGCGATGGAGTAAAGTATGTAATGTTGGTCAGCATACCGTAAGCGTATTGCGAACGTTTTGCGAGGCACATGAACGCTCTCATACGCTAGCAATAGGTCAGAGATACGTTCTGCATATACTACGTACGTTGTGTGTATGCCCATTTTTATCCCCGGCCACTGAAAAGTTTGATGAATGCCGACGTACTGGCAAATTTTCTAACATTGAGCATGTGCTGACGCCGTAGTGTGACAGCCCCTTAAAACGCTAGTTGTTGTCACTCACACTGTCACCTCTACACAGATGACAGATTCGTGACACTGGTGTCACACAATGGAACCACACGGAACTGGGTCATCCTCATTCCAGGTCAGGAATCTGTGACCCCTAAGTAGGACAAGCGTGCGTTCGAGATGCCACTGCAGTAACCATCGGGGCTACACCACCAGGAATGTGTGGTGTGTTGTTTAACGTCCTACCAAAATCTAAGGTCATATCAGGACTGGCAATAGTACTGACTACACCAACAGCAAATTTCTGCGAAAACGCAGATTTTCGCACATAGAATTTAGAATCGTCAGGAAATCGTGGAAAAATGCCAGATTTGAACTATCCTAGTTGTGGCTATGTTGTCGCGGTGAAGATCTTTCAAAAAGGTGGCCACCAGATTCAAGAACATTTTCAAGGAGACAGGTAACATCTTGATACCAACATTTTAAACAATTTACTCAGAAGTATGTAATGGGAAAACAATTCCACAAAAGTAACTGACAGGAATTTGACAAAAACAAATTCATCTCAAATATCATGATCAGGGTTCACACAAAAAGTTGGCCATCGGATTCCAGAACATACTGTTAAATTCAAGAACATTTAAGGGTATCCGAACCAAAAATATAAATTCAAGAACGTTCAAAGCTTTCAGTGATGCCTGAGAACTCTGGTCCGATGATCAGAACACCCGACCATTGTTTAAAGATACAAGCCAAAGCAAAAGAGAATTCAGGTGTTTCATTTTGATACATACACAGGCGTGAGAAAATCAGGGATGAAAGTGATCTCCGGGAAAAAGAGCAGAAATGCTGATATTCTTCCATAGGCTTAGCATTGTCAGGGAATCGCTGAAAATTCCCGGAAGTCGGGTTTCATACATATTGATATACGCTGCTAGTGCTGCGGCATTTGAAGCATGTATTAGTAGTATACACTGCTAGTGATGCGGTGTTTGAAGCATGAATTAGTATACGCTGAGAGTGATGTGTCGTTTGAAGCACGTATTAGTATACGCTGATAGTGCTGCGACGTTTGAAGCACGTTTTAGTAGTATACGCTGATAGTGCTGCGGCATTTGAAGCATGTATTAGTATACGCTGATGGTGCTGCAGCGTGAAACAACGTATTGGTTGGCTGGTTGTTGGAATTTTACATCCTGGCAACATCTAAGGTCATATCAGGACTGGCACAACGTATTAGTATACACTTATAGGTACAGGAAAAATCCTGGAAATCGCGGAGAACTTTCATCCCTGGAAAATTGATCTGGACAAACCACAGCCACTGCTAGAAGCTGAATCCCCACCGCTGATCCAGAATGAAGGTCAGGATGGGTACAGCGTCGGTGCACTACTGGCCACTTTATAGTGATGCACCATTTAGGTACCTCTCCATCAGCACCATGAAACAATAACACAACGGGTGAAATTGTCGTGACACTGAGTCCTTACCCTCATACATAGATGAGAATGGCCTGACAAAAGAAATCTGGAAAATATCTTATGAATTTTGGGGACTTCTAAACTGACGGGAGAAGCCGGAGTGGTCGCACATTTTTACCACACCTGGAAAAAAATCGGGCATATAAAAATTCCGGAAAATTTCCATCTACATATTGACGAAATTATATTTTGTAATGAAATTTTAAAAACAAGGAATTGCTTGAAATTAAGGAAAATTGGCATCGCTTGGATATATATTATATATGGTTTCAATTTCAATTTCCTGGCATCTACTCTTAACCCTCATTCCCAATTTTATAACAAGTACTTTCCCGATAGCCTGATAGGCCTCGTTCCCGTTTGGACTTATGTTCTATCAACATCTAAGGTTATATAAGAACGGGATGCGAACCGCTCAGTTGCTGTCATATATATCCCGATTCCTTGGTACTTTGTTTAACGTTAATCGGTAAATATAAAAAAAATCGCGGAAATAAATCGGGGAGATCTATCATCCCTGATAAATGAAAAGCTGGATTTTCAATGATTCCATACAAAAACCAAACTACGTCCTGAATTGAATTTCATTAACCCAGCCCATCTATTTAATAAATCTGATCCTTCCAGCACTTTCAACAATATGCCAATCTTTCTGATCATATACACTGGACATATATTAAACCAACGTCAAATTATTTAGTGAAAAGGTGTTGTTGCATTGATATATTCCGTGGTATATTCAGAATTAATGGCATATAATCAGCGGTGGAGTGATTTAAAAAATAAATGGAACACATGTTTAAATGTATTAAGTTTAAATACATTAAGTGAGAGAATGCCGTTCCCCCTCCCAAAGAAAACTAAAGGGAATCATTCTCACAGCACTACATGCTGTACGTGTGAGAATTGTCACCATAAGTTCACATCCAGAAATGTATAAGATTCCTGGTTCACTTGATCACACACCCATAACAAAATAAACGGATTTATATCATTTGAGTTAAAACCAAAAGCTTTAGAACCTAATCTTTAAAAAAAATTATAAGATAGACCAACAAATCAGCACGGGTTGGTATCTAGACTATGATCTAGTGACTGTCAGAATCTAAGAATGCTTCTTTGATATATCAGATCAGATATACTGATATAGTGTCAGTAAACAGGACTGACACTTGACTTGTCTGTGGATTTGAGATATAGACTATAGTACGGCATAGAATCTGATCTAATTGGGTAAATACTGTAATGGTTTGGCGAGAGGAACCGAACGGGCATAAGTGACACAGTGATGACACTGCTCAGAGCCTCAGTCAGTGTGGATGAACTCAAAACTTCAAGGGAGGTGAGACATGAGCTAATGAATTCAACATGGCGGCATCGTCACTCCGCTGGGTTACCGCAACAACAGTCAGTCAGGAGCTGTTCTCCGGCACAATATATGTCAGATCTGATCACACATAACACACATTATTTTGATACTTGAGATCGTGACTGGATACCGGATGCAAATGTGGTTACTTACCTCTTCCACTGTCATGGGGAGTATAACGCGACTGAAATGACAGCATATCGATTAGTCAAGACTATCCTCACCCGGCTGTCAAGTTAAATTCAGACTGGGAATTTCTAGAGAATACACGTGATAATCTAGATTTAAATGAATGTGAACATGTAGATAAACATGATATTGTTATCTGGTGTTGAAATAAACAAGAACCGTTAACTTACTATTCGTATATAAGCATTTTGAAGCCTCGGTAACGTCTCAATATCACATGTAGTAGTCCGACCCATGGAATGACGTCATACGACAAACAGGTGCCCGGATATAGATTCTTAGCAATTAATGGAGTGGGTAGTTTAGTATTTACTAGGACAATTGGTAATGGATTTACATGTATATAATAATGTTGCATTTATTGCCATTTAAATTCAGGTTTGATGTGCGGGTGACATTCGTTCCTTTTTTTCGGGGAACACAGCTTTACTTATATTTATAATATATACACAATGTAAAGGAAATCCTCGATCCTCAGCACCCCCAACCAACTCGCCCCCGCCATCCCCCAGTCAACAAAGCTGAACCTGTCCTGGGGCTGTCACACTAAAGGCCCTGTCACATTACGGCGTATGGCGTTAGCGTATGCCGGCGTGTGCGGTTTTCGACCCATACACCGTCATACGCCGTCATACACTACGCACGAGGTCCCAGCGGCATCTGAAGCGTATGCCCAGCGTATGCCTAACCTATGCCTAACCTATGCCTAACCTACCCCTAGCCTATGGTGGCGTATTCAAAGCGTATCCCGACCTATGCGCAGCGTACTGTGATGAGGTTTGACGGTTGTGACTGACAAGTTCAGCGTACGCCCAACCTATGCCTAACCTATGTCGGCGTACGCATAGCGTACGTCGAGCGTATGAGCAGCGTATGTGCCATACGCCGACAATTTTTGAGCATGCTCAAAAGAAATTTGGACGGACGCGCATATGACGGCGTATGACGGCATATGCCGGCGTATGCGTAGCGTATGCATAACGTATGCATAGCGTATGTGAAGCGTATGACGGCGTATGGGTCGAAAATCCATATGCTAATGCCATACGCCGTAGTGTGACACCACTTTTACAGAACATTGGGGGTATGCAAGAGACGCCGGCGGGTGTCAATCCAGCGTACGCCCAACCTATGTCGACGTACCCCTAACCTATGCATAAACTATGCTGGCGTATGCATAGCGTACACCTAGCGTATGAGCAGCGTAGGTTCCATACGCTGCCATACGCTGAAAATTTTGAGCAAGGAAACAGGCTTGTTGGAGGATCGGCATATGACGGCGTATGCATAGCGTATGGCGGTGTATACCAACGTATATTACGTTACGCGCTTACGCCGCTGTACGCTCCTGCAAAAAACCCTAATGTGACAGCCCCTTACGATATTTGGCCTTAGCGTATGCCGACGTATGCGATTTCCGACCAACAAGTCGCATAAGGCGTCATACGTTACGTATACGTTGCCCATACATCGAGTAAGCTCGCGATACGGCGGCATAGGTCGGCATAGGTCGAGCCGCTAAAAAATTGTTGTGAATGTTCAAAATTGTCAACGTATGTCGCCATATGGCTCCATACGCTCGGCATATGTCGGCGTACGTTATGCATATGTTAGGGGTAGGTCGGGATAGGTTGGAACACGTTAGCCGTATGTTCAACCTGTTGGGAACGTGCAGTCCATGAACAACCAACGGATGCATAACGTACTTCGAACATATGCCTGCCGTATCTCCAGCGTACTTAACGTATATGTCATACTTCTAGCGATGAAGTAATGTACGTAACGTTGGTCAGCATACCGTCTGCGTATGCGAGCGTTTTGCGAATGTTTTGTGAGGCACATGAACCTTCTCATATGCTAGCAATAGGTCGGAGATACGTTCTGCATACATTATGTACGTTGTGTGTAATGTACATTGTGTGCATGCCCATTTTTATCCCCTACCCCTGAAAAGTTTGACGAATGTCGACGTACTGCCAAATTGTCATACGCGCTGACGCCATACGTCCTAGGATTTAGCGCTGTCACTTAAACGTTATCCACTATATAATATCTTCCTTTTTAGAGAACGTATTGCTTTATGTGACTGTGGAGGTCCCACTATTCTGCATAAACTATTATTACATACGATTTCACCACAGTTCAAAACAGATGCGTATCTTGCATCCCCAGACATACAAGGCTCTATACGCGCCAAGCATATAAATGATCCCTTATAAATAGGGGCAATTCTGACACAGTGCGAAGTGTCCATCACTTAGGCCTACCTCAATTAGATAATCATAATGGGGTATTGTCGCAAGAATTAGGCCATACTTGTGGACATCCACATTATGGCTAGGTCTATTCATCTGTTTGTTTTAAAGAGCAGTATGTAGGTTATTTGTATATTAGTTCTAGGGCTCATGATTTTGTTTTATGTATTATTTTGTTTATAAGGGGCAGTGGGAAGACAACCATTAAAGGGACCTCAGCCTTGCCGTTTTGGTTACGTTGATTTTAACACCAGGAGGTGCATTCCATTTTCCAGTAATTTCCAGCTTTCCCACATGTGGTGCATGGTACTGATCTGTGACCTAGAACTTATTTATAGTCACGGTACATCCAAACTCCATTCTGACCCAGTTTAGGGTTTATAAGGGTCAAGGTTACTAGCCAAGTGACCTAGCTGGGTGAGAGTGGAGAGAAGGGAGAGTAAAACTGAGGTATTTTCAATGTTCTAGCTCAAACAGGGGGTTGAACTTGTAATCTGAAGTTAATTTGTTGGTCTGATGATCCAGGGAAATTTGACCCATTATTCACCACATGCTAATAATTATTCCTTGTTTTGCTTATTTACTTGCACTCAAGCAAAAATGAGAGACAAATAAGTGTTCACACTTCCTGTCTACCATTCGCTATTCCGCTATTTCGTCTTGTGGGTTCAAACTCCATGTTGTTCACCCCCTTTTACATTCAACAACAAAAAAGGTTTTCCTTCTATATGTGTTTCTGATTGAATTATGCATTGTAATGAGGAGCTTTCGTTGCAATACCAAACCAGACGGGATGGCCGAATGAGTTAGAGGCACAAGTACAGGCACCACAACTTCTCCTGCCCTCCAGGCTGCGTCTCAACTCTGCCATCTCGGCCTGAAAAGCTGCACACTCCTCGGAAAGGGCCGCCATAGCCTCACTGAGCTCATGCTCATATCTGCAGCTCTCCTCTTCCCGTCTAACACTCAACGCATTTTGCTGGGCGATCCGATCCATCCTCTTAGTCCAAGCAGCTTGCTGCTCGTCCATCAGACAACAATGAGTCTCCTTCTCCTCATTAGCAATATGCCGAGCCATGTGGAGATCCTCTATTTCCCGAACACACACAATTGATCTAGCCACTCTTTGCTCGTCCAATTCCTCATGATCCCTCACCAGCTGCACCCGCTTCCAGGCCTGCAGCCAGTGGATCTGCATCAACTCAGGATGCTCCACCTCATAACGTGGTTCCAAACCCACGAAACCCCTGGCCAAATCATCCTCCAATCGCAATGATAATGAGTCATTAGCCAAGAGCCCCATATCCGGTGGCGGCAAGACGTCCACCCTCTCAGGAGAGAGTGGAACTGACCGCCGGTACCCCAGTCCCTCAGACCGGAAAACCGAACTACTCCTCAGTGAGTATTCTGTGCGAAAATATGCGCCGAGACTTCTGCATCCACCAGGCTTACTCATCAATCAATGGGTGCCGTCTTCTCGAAGAAGGTTGGCTGCAATGGACCTCCATCTCTTCCTGTCATTCGTTCCTCTCACGCATTCCGCATAGCTCATTGCTGTCCACTCAGTGATGTTGTCCATCCATGTTGTTCTCCTTCTCCCTCTTGGTCTTTTCCCTTCTATCTTCCCTTCCAGTATTCTTCTCTGTGATTCCTGGTGTCGTATCATGTGGCCAAAGTATTTAATTTTTCTGTTTTTGATCGTTTGTATTATCTGTCTCTTTATTTTCATTCTTGTTAGGACCTCCACGTTGCTTATCATTGCTGTCCATGGAATTTTTAACATTCTTCTGTATTGCCACATTTCAAATGCCTCAAGCTTTGTTGTTATTGCTTTCTTCAAAGTCCATGTCTCGCAGCAATATAAAAGTGTAGACCACACATAGCATTTTAGCAGTCGGAGTCTTGTTTTTATATTTATGTCTCTAGATGTTAGTACTTTCTGCATCTTTAGAAATGTTGTTTTGGCAATGTTTATTCTCCGTTTAATCTCTCTTTCACATCCGCCATCACTAGTTATTAAATGGCCCAGATACACAAATGACTCTACCTGCTCCAAGATTACACCATTAACTTTTATCTCTGCTCTTGGTTTGTATTCCTTTCTGCTGACAACCATGGATTTTGTCTTCTTACTATCCTCACGTAATACAGAGCCCCCCGCCCCCCTCCCGCTTATCCACCCCCTCACCGGTAACCCCATGATGAGAATGAACAGGTGAGGGAGTGACAACAACACCAGATTCACCCAACGTAATGCCCTCCCCAGTAATTACATTACCAGAAAGAGTGTTATGCACCGACCTAAGGGCCCCTAGTTGTTTAACCGTAGTTTCTCCATTAGACAGGGCGAACGAACACCAAGCCGCAAATCTTGCGCCACGCCTGACCCCTCCCCCGCTACTGGCGCATGGGAATGGTCAGGCAGGGGCACTGTGTCCAGTCGTTCTAATTGCGCCAAATAACCACCTTGAGTGTCGGCACTTAACATGTCACGTTGCGTGACGGGAGGGGTCCACGGGGGACGATGCCAAACCCTCCCGCGCGGTAGTCGATGTCCGCCCGTCACATATAAGACCTGCACCTGCACTGGATTCAACATCAACAATGACATCATCTAACACAGGCAATTGGAGGGTGCGACGCGGTTCAGCAACCGCGGAAGCCTACTCACTGCTATGGCATCCGCTATGGCATCCGCCTCCGCACGCTCGATCCCCTCTGGGAGACCGAGATGCCCGCTGCGTAGACGAGACGCAATCCCCATCATACCTAATATGAAGAGAACACCATTACGGATTTTTCCGGGAAATGGCCCACACTCACCTCCTTACACAGTAAGATGACACGTGGTCACGGCACCAGTGTGATGGGGCCCTCTGTTGGCTGACCAGAACTTGACCCTCATGCTGTAGACCCCCCAAGTAAGCAGGACAACGAGTATGTTTGCTTCTTATGTCTTTAATCTCCGCTCACTGCGGCGTCCACGATCAAGTGACTCGCCTCTGCCCTGCCAGGTCCTACATCAATTTCTGGGGGAGGTTACGCTAGGCGCATGCAGTAGGTGGCAGCGCTGCCGGGCGGCTACCGTACCGCCACATATCACTATGAACTGCGACGGTGACGGAGCAGTCCTTCCTGCCACCGTATAGTAGTGGAGCTTGTGATGTATGCGTAATAGACGTCCAGACACGTGGGTAATATATGTTAATGAGATGCATGATGTTCTAGACAGTGAGTGAGACAAAGGAATATGTAAATGAGATGACGTCATGGAAAGTTTAGCCAGCGGTTCAGTGAGCCTTGGACGGGAATAAACCATTCAGTATCCAGAAGTCAAAGTGTTCAGACGTTGTACTTTCACATGGTGTCAGATGAGGAAGAATGCCGCCCGCTAATACACTGCCGGGTTTGCGGCAGCCTGGTCAGCTTGTTCTCATCAACAACGCGAGATCGAACTGGAAAACATGGATCAGAGCATATGACATATACGCCATTGCTGCAGGTGTCATATTGAAGACAGAACGAGTGCAATGCTGCATCTTCCTTCACGTCGCTGGCGAGGAAGCGCAAAACGTTTTCGCCAATATGTCCATCGCGCTCGCTGACCGAGACAGGATCGGACCACTCACAAAAGCATTCCAGACATATTGTGTAGGCAAGTGCAGTTTGATAATAACAAGGTACACGTTTAATTCGCATAATCAAGCTACAGAAACTATGGCCACATGCATCACGGCATTGAGAGACAAGGTGAAGGATTGCGAATATGGAACAGTGGAGGAGTCGCTGTTGCGCGATCGGTTAGTGGCTGGTGTAAGGAACGTTAATTTGCGTAACAAACTGCTGCAAACTGCTGAGTTAACTCTGGAGAAGTGTGTGAGTATGTGTGAAATGAGTGAGTTTAGTTCGGACCTGTTGGAGGACACCAAATCAGATGTTGAGGCTAAGGAAATTGATTTTCTTAGGGACTATGCTACTGCGCGTACCAGTGCACCGGCGGTCCGGTCATCGGCGACGCCATCTTGCAAACCGCCATCTTGGAATTCTGGTGGTGCCGGTGCAGGAGAGTTCAAGATCTGCTGTCAGAACTGTGGGTATGAACACCGCCAGGGAGTCTGCCTAATGAAAGGCAAAGCTTGCATAGCCTGCAAGAAGATCGGGCACTTCGGTAAGGTCTGCCGGAGCAGACTGGGCAGGGTCAACGAGTTGGCCATCGAAGCCCTCGACCCTCACAATGCTGAGCAAGAGCTGGATCCGGCGGAGGTCAATGTGCTGACAACGGATCTGTTCATCGGTGCCGTTGACCGCGGTGCCGAGCAAGATGCTGAGCTGTGGTACGCGACCGTCCGAGTGAACGGTCGTCCTGTCAAGTTCAAGCTCGACACCGGGTCGGAGGCGAACGTGCTTCCGAGGAACGTCTTCGACAGGGTTGCCCCGGGGCAGTTGACAAACACCAGGTGTTCGTTGGTGACGTTCTCGGGACATCGGATCACGTCTGATGGGGAGGCGTTGGTGGATGTGAACGGCAGAGATTTCAGGTTCCAAGTGGTGCGGAACTGTCAGCCCATTTTGGAGAAGCAGGCTTGCATGACATTGAACTTGCTGGCGCGGGTTGATGAGGTGCACTCTGCCGTGCCGATGAACATTTCCAAGCCGGACGATAGTCCCAGCGCCCGGGCTGAACAGCTGGTAAGTGAATACAAAGACGTATTTCAAGGTTTAGGTCTTATCAAAGCAAATGCTGTTATTCATGTTGATAAATCTGTACAACCTGTGATAGATCCGCCTAGGAGAATCCCATTTGCTATTCAAAGAAAAGTACGTAGTGAGCTTGATCGCATGGTGGAGTTAGGTGTAATAGTTGAGCAAGATGAACCTGCCGAGTGGGTTAATTCCATAACTATTGTAAAAAAAACAAATAAGATAAGGATTTGTCTGGATCCGACTAAGTTGAACAAAGCGATAAAGAGAGGGCCTTTCCCTACTAAAACAATTGACAAAATTATTGCCAAGACAGCAGATGCGAAATATTTCTCAGTTTTGGATGCAATGACAGGGTATTGGCAAATAGAGTTAGATGAAGAAAGTTCACGTCTTTGCACGTTTAACACTCCATGGGGCCGGTACAGGTACACCCACTTGCCTTTTGGCATCAAAACAGTGGGTGACATTTTTATTCAGGAAATGCACCGTGTCATGGGGGATCTACCCGGTATCGGGATAGTCACAGACAACATTTTGGTATATGGGTCAACGGTTGAGGAGCACAACGAGAGGCTCAAGGCCGTGTTGGACCGAGCTAGGCCGGTAAATCTCAAGTTAAACGAGACGAAATCTGTGTTATGCAAAACCACAGTAAAGTATGTAGGTCATCAACTTACCCAGCAAGGTGTGAAACCTGATCCAGACAGAATACAAGCAATAGTAGACATGCCAGAGCCGCGTGACAAACAAGGCGTCCAAAGGTTCCTGGGCATGGTTGGGTATGTGCACAAGTTCATACCTAACATGTCCGAGATTGCCAAACCACTGCGCACGCTCCTTGCTAAGGATGTCGCGTGGCACTGGCAAACCGAACAGCAGGGTGCTTTTGATAAGTTGAAAGAAAAGTTAAGAACTGCTCCTGTGTTGTTGTATTACAATGTCAAGAAACCCATTGTTATTCAAGTGGATGCTTGTCAGTCAGGTCTGGGTGCCGTGTTAATGCAAGATGACAAGCCAATCACACTCGCATCTCGTGCGCTTAAATCAGCGCAGTGTGGTTACGCCACTATCGAAAAAGAAATGCTCGCCATATGTTTCGGATGTCAGAGGTTTCATGACTATATCTTTGGCAAGGAAGTTCAAATTCAAACGGACCACAAGCCATTGGTGGCGATCATGCAGAAACCGATTCATAAACTTTCGGCCAAAATGCAGAGAATGCGAATGCGTTTGCAGAATTACAATATTCAACTATGTCATGTGAAGGGTTCTTTGATGTTTTTTGCAGACACGTTGTCCAGAGCACATAGTCCTAATGTAGGTCATGGTAGCCTGTTCGATGACACATTCTGCGTGGCTGTAGTGGACATGCAATCGTCAAGCTTGTTGAGTAAAATTGTCAGAGAACATGAAAGGGATGTGTCCATGTCTATGTTAATTACGCACATTGAGGATGGGTGGGACACTACACGCATACAGACACTGCCGTGTCTTAGACAGTATATCCCACACAAAGACGAGTTAACGGTAGAAAACAATCTGGTCATGAAAGGCAATCACGTGGTGGTTCCTCCGGGTCTCTGCGGTGAAATGATTGAGGCGTTACACGAAACACACTTGGGTGTAACGAAATCCAAGCAGCTGGCATGAGACTGCATGTTCTGGCCTAACATAAACAAACAAATTGAGGAAAAAGTCAGTCGGTGTGACACTTGGCAGAACAACTGGAAAAATTTGCATAATGAGCCGTTGATAAACCATCCAATAGCCTGTCAGCCGTATGAAAAAGTAGGAGCAGACTTGTTTGAGTTAAATCATAAAAATTACCTGATAACTGTGGATTATTACACAAAGTACCCTGAGGTAACGTTGTTAGGTGATACGTCGTCTGTCACAGTCACTGAGGCGATGAAGGATAATTTTGCGAGGCACGGTATTCCTAGTCAGGTCATTTCGGACAATGGTCCGCAATTTAAGAGCCATGAGTACAGGGAGTTTGCACAACACTATGGTTTTAAAGCCATGTATTCCAGTCCGCAGTATCCACGAAGCAATGGTCAGGTGGAAAGGTTTGTGCAAACGGTGAAGGACATGTTAAAGAAGTGTGAGAAGACAACTACAGACTTTCAGTTAGCTTTGTTGAACTATCCGAACACTCCGTTGCCATCTTGAATGCATCTCCGGCTCAGCTGCTCATGAGAAGAAGGCTGAGAGGGAGGTTGCCGATGGCGGAAGAAATTTTGGTACCCGAGACGCAAAATTTAAAGAAAGTACAGACAGTGAAAAGACAGCAAAACCAGAAAGTGTTTCATGACAAAAAATGCGGTAAGCCACACAAGCCTATGAAAGTTGGGGATAAAATAAAGTACAAAAATCATGCAGGGAAGTTGAAAAAGCGGTGACTTTAGGTTGTATCGGTATCTCAGGGAGAGAGTATCAGATTTTAAATGAGGCGGTTATATGTTGTATAGGAATAGGGTTCAGATTATAAGGGCGCCTGAGGGGGGCAGCCCGAACCAGTCGGGCAGACACAAAGTGGGTCAGCGGCGCAGCCGAATGTAAATAAGGACCTACATAGTTTCACTTCGATCTTGTGCTTCGCTGTGATTTCTTTTGTAGTTACATAAACTAATTCATGGCCACTTATCCCAAATGGTCTAGTGCCCATTTCTTGATATATACACGATGACCTTAACGGCCACAACCCATTATGGGGGGGGGGACAATAGGAACGCTAAAGGCAAGAGAATTGAGGACCTTGTGGACGGTCATGCTCTGTGTGTATTGAACGATGGTTCATACACATATTTGCATCCCGGCTACGGAACATACTCTGCCATCGATCTCAGCATTGTAGAACCAGAACTGGTGCTGGACCTTTCGTGGAGGGTCTGGGATGACCTCTGCGGGAGCGACCACTTCCCAATTATTCTTAATTGTGGGGGCACATCTCCCGTAGAGCGAGAGAGGAGCTGGCGGCTTCGTAAAGCCGACTGGCCAACCTTCCAGACCCTATGTTGCAAGGAGTTCACTCCAGACATCAGTGACATCGATGCCTTCACTGAGATGCTGAGATGGATCGCAGAGAAAACTGTTCCGAAGACCTTGGCAACTCCCAAGCGTTTGATGCCTCCATGGTTAGATGACGGCTGTAGGAGGGCTATTAAGGAACGAAAGAAAGCTCAACGTAAATTCCACTGGAGACCGACTGCTGAAAATTTGGCGCTCTTTAGAATTCTGCGCGCTCGCGCTCGCAGAACAATCAAAGAAGCGTGGAGGCAGTGTTGGAGACAATTTGTTTCTAGCATCACCATGCACACACCGTTGGGCAAAGTGTGGACAATGATCAGGAGAATCAAACGAAGGGGAGATGATTCTGATTCTTCTGTAGTCCAGCACTTGAAACACAACGGCACCATTCTCACATCATTCGACGAAATAAGTGAAGAATTGGCTCGCACCTTTGCTGGAAACTCGTCTTTGGCAAACTGCCTCCCAGGCTTTCGGGCTGTCAAGGAATGCCAAGAGCGAAAGCTCTTGGACTTTTCCTCTGATGGCGAGGAGCACTACAACTCCCCATTCAGTATGGGTGAGTTGAGGTGTTCTTTGGAAAGCTCGCATGACACAGCAGTTGGACCTGATGGAATTCATTATCAATTTTTTAAACAACTCCCTGAACATGCACTGAGACTGTTGCTTCAACTCTTCAACAACATCTGGAAGTCGGGTGTCAACCCCACCTCTTGGCGGGAGGCAACAGTAATACCGATTCCCAAACCTGGTAAAGACCAGAGTGAAGCCAACAACTATCATCCCATAGCCCTCACAAGCTGCATGTGTAAAACCATGGAGCGCTAGGTAAACAACCGCCTCGTCTGGCTACTGGAGGACACCACCTGTCCAACCTTCAATGTGGCTTCAGACGGGGCCGCAGCACCCTCGACCATTTGGTGCGCATTGACACCTTCATAAGAGATGCTTTCCTTAAGAAGGAGCACATTGTGGCGGTCTTTTTCGACCTAGAAAAAGCCTATGACACAACGTGGCAGCATGGCATCATGGAGGATCTTCATGCGATTGGCCTTCGTGGCCACCTGCCAATTTTCATCAGGAACTTTCTAGCCTTCAGGCATTTCTGCATCCGTGTCAAGACTACCTATTTCGCCTACACTCACAGGAACTAGGAGTACCTCAAGGCAGCATACTGGCCATGACCCTTTTTGGGGTCAAGGTCAATGGTATTGCTGCTGCTGTAAAGCGGGGGGTCTCCTGTAGTCTTTTCGTGGACGACTTTGTTTTATATTACAGCGGCGCTAACATGAATGTCATAGAGAGACAGCTACAACCAAGCATAAATGGGATCCATCGATGGTCAGTTCTGAATGGTTTCAAATTTTCCAAGACCAAAACAGTCTGCATGCACTTCTGCCTGCTGCGTAGAATGCATGCGGAACCGGAGCTGACCCTGGATGGGGATCCCATTAAAGTCGTTGAGAAAACCAAATTTCTGGGCCTCATTCTCGACGCAAAACTGTCTTTTGTGCCACATATAAAGTACCTGAAAACAAGATGCCTGAAAGCGCTAGATACTCTGAGGGTGCTGTCCAGCTCAGAGTGGGGGGCGGACAGAGATGTTCTGCTTTCCGTGTACAGAACCTTGGTTCGGTCACGAGTGGATTACGGCAGCATAGTATACGGTTCCGCAAGGAAATCATATATTAGGCTGCTAGACACGATCCACCACCAGGGACTGCAACCTGGCCCTTGGGGCATTCCGCACCTCACCGGTTCAGAGCCTCTATGTGGAAGCCAATGAACCATCACTTAACAACAGGAGAATCAAACTGGCCATGCAATATGTAGACAAGATAAAAACTAATGCATTGAATCCTGCACACAATTGTCTATTCGAGCAACATGACGAATCCAGGTATGAAGCCAGGCCAGGCTCCGAATGAAACCTCATTTGGAGGCCTTGGGTGTGGATTTGGACGTGTTGGAGGATGCCAAAGTCCCAGAACATCCCCCGTGGTCGTTGAGAAAGCCATCGGTTATCCTCCGACTCACGGAACTGAGGAAGTCTGGGACACATCCACTCGAGTACCAAGGACTGCATGCAGAGATTCAAGGCCAGTTTGCAGACCACCTCTCCATATACACTGATGGTTCGAAAGACCAAAGCCGGGTAGCTGCTGCGGCAGTCTGCCGATGGGAAAAATTTGGTGTACGTTTGCCCGATCAGAGCTCGATTTTCACTGCAGAAGCCCGAGCACTCCTTCTCGCGTTGGAGTGTATCGAGGTATCCAACCACACTAACTATGTTATATACAGTGATTCGTTCTCTTGCCTCCTGGCTGTTGCTGGACTGAAAACGAATCACCCTATTCTAGCAACGGTCATTTATAAAATGAACCAACTGACAACGGATGGGTATGACATCCACCTGTGCTGGGTGCCTGGCCATGCCGGCATACAAGGAAACGAACGAGCTGATCGGGCTGCGAAGAAGGCCCTGAACTGTGATCTTGAACCGTGTCTGATCCCTCACTCTGATCTGAAACCACTAATAGCCACCCACATAAAATCCAAATGGCAACATGAGTGGGATGAAAACATTAATAAACTTAAAGAAATTGAACCATCTGTGGGAAAGCCACCACAGACTCATGCGGGAGGTCGGCGGGACCAAGTCGTCCTTAGCCGCTGCCGTATTGGCCACTCGTGGCTTACACATGCTTTTCTGCTCAAGGGGGAACCTCCCCCTGAATGTATTGGGTGTCAGTCCCCGCTGACACTCAAACACATTTTACTAAGTTGCGCTGATTTTTTTGGCCCTGGGCCAACAGTTCTACACTGCAGACAGTCTGCATGACCTTTTTACTAAGGTAAAACAGGAAAACATTTTAGCCTTTTTGAGGGCAGCTGGACTGTACCACCTCATATAGTTTACTAAATAGATTCTATCAATTATTAATAAAACTTTTCTTTTTCTATGGGAATTTGTTTCCCTTGATCACAAATATATGATTGTGAGCTTTCTAATTTAATGAGTGTCTATCGGCACATAATTGATTGTCTGCTTTTACATGTAAAAGCGATGGTTTGAACAAAAAACATACATGTCTCGCCGTGAATATGGCCTATGCTGCCAACACGACGTAAAGCAACCACCAATCAATCAATCAATCATGATATATACACTGTTTGTCAAAATTAGGTCTACAGTAGTGCTGGTGTCTGCCAGTATTGTCTTTTCTTTTATCAGTGGCTGTAGGCCCATTTTGTTTAATAATGATTTCATTTGTTCTTGGTCCTGGTTTGTTTTACTGTAGTCTATATTCATATCTCCCAGGATAAAGACATCTATATTGCTGTTTCTTGTGATATTTTCAATTGCCTCTTCTCGATCTACAAATTTATTTCACTATTATATAAAGCATATCTATACCAAAATAACAATCAAGTGACCAGATCTCTAAGGCTCAAATTAAAGTTCCATAGTCCGATAAAAACATCAATTTTTCAAAAGCAAATATTTGGTTCCATAAACATAAAAACTAAACGAGGTTGTGCTTGGAGAGCATTTGTCGGAGTATGGTTCCCGTCGCCACGAGGTATAACTGGGCACATACATACATACATGCACACACACATACATGCACACCTTGTATATGTGACGTACTATACACAAATAGCCTGAACTGAGACTGGTAATGATGTGCGGTCTCTGTGGTCTAGTGGTTAGAGTGTTGAACTTCTAATCTGGGGCCGTATGCAGGAAACGGTGTTACGAGCGTTTGGTGTTAGCCATTAAACACATATAGCTATCCCCGGCCGGGTGAAGTATGTCAAGTGGTATGCAGAAGCGCCTAAACGGTCAGTGTTAGCTAAACGTGAATTTATTTATAGATTTGGGAAATCCCTCTGGGTCTGTACCCATATATTAGGTTTAATATATTAAATGCTATCATATTTAACAGAATTAGATACGCAATAAGTGAAATTTGATGAAATTAACCCTAAATTCGAAGCAATATTAACGCTGCCGCCGTAACGGCGGCGATATTAATAGTTATATTTTCGAATCGACGAAGGTAAAGTAAACAAACCGTCGCCGCCGCCATTATGGATAGCGACGTCGATTTGTTTACTTTATGTTCGTCGATTCGAAAATATAACTATTAATATCGCCGCCAATGCAGCGGTAGCCTTAATAACGCTTTCAATTTAGGGTTAAATTGCTCAAATTTCACTTATTGCGTATGTAATTCTGTTAAATATGACAGCATTGAATAGATTTCGGCACAACCATACACTAACACCATCCTTAAACGTGCTATGAAACGGGGTTAGTGTCGTGGACCTTAAACGCACGGTGTTAGCGTAACACCGCCTCCCGCATACCGACTTTTGGGCGCTAAACCAGAAATCCCGTATAAACGCGTTTTGGCTCGGTAACACCGACTCCTGCATACGGCCCCAGAAGTTGTTTGGTGGTGTGGGTTCAAACCCCATACAGTCCAAAACTGTTTTACATTCAACAACAAAAAAACGTTTTTCATCTCTGTGTTTCTCATTGAATTATGCAATGTAATTGTACTAACATATATTTTACATTACGCAAATATATTTCCTGATTGAACTACTCTAAAGAAAAATGAAAATACCCCAGTTTAGCTCACCAGTTTGGTCGTAATGCGAAGCATTACGTTTGATGCGAGGAGAGGAAGAGACCCTCCCCCGCCCCGGGCTGCCGCGCTGCGCCCACACCTCACCCGACGCTGCCGCGTGCCGCTCCCTCCCTCGCCCACGTGTCGCGCAGCATTCGCGCCTCACCCGACGCCCGCTGCTCACCGCCGCTCGCCCTCCCCCGGGCCGGCAGCATTCACACCTCACCTGCTGTCGCCCGTCCCTCCTCCCTTATAAGGCCGCCCACCGGCCTCCCTCAGGCACTCGCCCTCCTGCCGCCTCCCAGCTCTCTTCCCTTTTTCCTCCACCCGCCCACCCATCTCTTTCTATCATACCTTTCTCTTTCAGTGGAGGGCTCCTCGGCACCCCCTCACTGATCATACACAGACACTAACTCTCCCTGAACATTCCGTTTTTTTCTTACATTCCTATTGCTCCTCATGAGACCCTCATTGCATTGCTCCTCATGAGCCTCTTTCTGCTGCTCCTCATGAGCCCTTTCTTTGCATTGCTCCTCATGAGCCTGTATATTACCCTCCTCTGTATGCTCTGTTGTTGAGGCGTTAATAAAACGCCTTTCTTTCCACCCCCGCCTTGCCTTCTTCCTTTTCGCGCATCAAAACAAGAGCTGCCTGCTAGTCCCAACCTCAGAACCCACCTCCCACCCTCCACCCTGACCTCAGCACAACTCTCCCCACACATATTTGGTTCTATAAACATAAAAAACTAAACAAGGTTGTGCTTGGAGAGAATTTGTTGGAGTATGGTTCCCGTCGGCACGAGGTATAACTGGAGACTTTAACTAGATTTGAACCTACATATCTATCTAACTTGGATAGTATCTTTTACTATACTCAGCAGAATTCACTGAATTCTGATGAGTAGGCCTATAGTAAAAGATATCGCCATCGAGAATGTGCTAGATCTAGTAAAAGCCCAAGTGGTCTTGATAAAAGTCTACTGACTGATAGTGATAACACCATATCCATGATATGTTCTATTGCAGCGTCTGGTAGCTCGTGTGTTCAAATCCAGTGGTAACCTTTGTCCACATCCTGTTATTATATATATATATATATATATATATATATATATATATAGATATACATATATATATATATATATAACAGGATGTGGACAAATATAGGGCGTATAAAACGTTATATGTCGAAAGGCAGCGGAAAATACACTTTACTTATTTTATTTAATATTGTTATTGCTATGTGATTGTGTTGAATTTCCCATATCTATCTATTATTATGCTCCTCGTGCTGCAGATGTGTGCTGCGTCATGTGCTGCGGTCCTGTGCCGGCCTATATAAGCAGCTCCTGGGCGTTTGACTCGTCCCACTCTTCATAATTTTCCTTTTACGGTACGGGGTGCCCGAGCCATTGGTCGATATACTGATATATAAAGTTGCCAACACATTACTCTCTTGTGTCTCTTTGTCATTTGTAGCCAGAACCTATATATATATATAAACAGCTGGGCCGCGTTCAGGGTCTGTCTCTGAGGTGCCGCGGAGACGTCTCGCCAATGCTTTTTGGCCTATTTCCGTTCAAAGTGCGTCTCGGCGACATCTCGGAGACGCCTCTCTTTTCAGACTGGAGATGAAAAGCGCCTCGAAAATGGCCGCCGCATTCAGTGCTTTCACTGCGCAGCTTTTCCATTGCAAATGGCCGCCGCCTATGGGGGCGGCCATTTTCGAGACAACCAACTGCTTTTGTCGTTCAGACTGGCGTGACGTCATGCCTGTCGCCGAGGCGCCTCCGAGACGGACCTTGAACGCGGCCCTGGTCCCAGTAAACAGAAACAAGAAGACTGACATAGTTGAGAAAGAGTATATATATTCTCTGGCAGGAATATAGATAATTGCCGACCCAAAGTAAACAAATTGACCATGCGAATGGGTCTGGAGGCGATAACGACCAGAGACAGCTGGCCTGTGGGAGGTCAGAGCCCCTGACAGGTGGCGCCGGTGTGACCAAACCTGGAACTAATTGCTGGCATACACGAGCTGCGATTCGCGTATAACAATATAGATATAAGTATAACTGAAGATGATAGTCTCCTTGTTTAGATTGATAGTTTATAGAGCACACACACACACACACATATATATATATATATATATATATATATATATATATATGTTTTTTTTTTTGTTTCCACATATATGTATATATATATTATGCATTTGAACAAATAGTTTATATAGCCCCTTTGAACACTCAGTTTGAAACACCCATTATGCAGAAAGGCCATTAACCAATTAGGCCAATCTTGTGACCCCATTAACCCCCCAACCAAGTAGGCCTACTGTGCAGGGTCATAGAGGGGAAGGGGAAATGAGGTGGATGTTGCCCCTCCCCTCAGTGTTGGATATTCAATGCTGTTTGGTCAATTCTATAAATATAATTAATCAGTTTGGGTAATTAAAATGTTTATAGTTGTCAATTAAAATTGCATCTGCCATCGGGACTATGTATGGCATGAGGGAGGATGAGACATATGCATGACAACAGTAAATAATAACAGAGCAATAATAAGTTCATGAGAAATGCAAGCAGTACGCATATCCTTGGCAGTCTAAATGTATGAGGATGCGCACACATGTGTTTTGCGTGTATCCATTTAAAATTTGTCAGTTTCCAGGTATATAAAAGGAAAAGTTTTTTGTTGTTATTAAATGTAAAAAGGAGTGAACCATTTCGAGTGAGATATGTGCATTTGAAAGTTTTTGACTTTCAGATCTTTTGTATTAGCTAATGCAGCAGCTGTTCCATGCTAAACACATCAGCTGGGCCTGATCATTAATAGGTTGATGGGATCCGCCGCAAAGACACAGGTTTGCAGTTTTAATGCTATGATGCCAGCAGCCATTCTGGTTGTGCCTATGCGTTATTGTTTGGACGGGATCCATCGCAAATGCACCGGGTTCTGCGCTTAATGCTATGATGGCAGCAGCCATATTCTATGATCCATTAATGGCTTCCTGAGCATTAATGGCTTGACGGGATCCACTGCAAATGCACAGATCTCCAGGTTTAATGATATGATGTCAGCAACTGTTCTGGTCATGCATTATCGTTTGGACAGGATCCATTGCAAAATGCGCCGGGTTCTGGGATTAACGCTATGATGGCAGCAGCCGTTATGCTCGGGATCGCAGAGCGTGTAGTTTGTCATAGGCGAGTGTAAAAACTGATATGGTGCTGCAACCCCAGGCCGTCCTCCGACGCATATGCTGTGGAAGGGCGCATTTGCGATGGATCCTGTCCAAACGATAATGCATAGGCACAACCAGAATGGCTGCTGCAACCATAGCATTAAACCCAGAAAGTTGTGCAATTGCGGCGGATCCCGTCAAACGATTAATACTCAGGCCCGGCTGAATCATAGAATGTGCAGTTTGGTCGGTGGTTGCATAGTTTGATATTTTGAAATTTCTGCCATTGGGACGATGTCAATCATATACCGATGTATATGTGATGTTGGATATTCGATACTACTTGGTCAATTCGATAGATATAAATCAAATTAACCTTTCTACAAAATAATATCTACCTACAGCCTGTCAGGTTCCAGGACACGTGGACACCGTGAGATGACCATCTGCATGGGTCATAGCTACAGGACTTTTGGAAAGCTTGTCAAAACTATTTTGGGTTCTCTCAGCTCAAATTGCTTCAAAACTAGCCATTTTTCATCAAAGTTACTCCGGACTAATGAATATTAGGATATAATGGCCAACATGAGCTATTTATCTAAAATATAACTAACAAATTCAAATGCCATCGGACCATGCAACTTTAAGTAGGGGTCTAAGGCATTCCGAACTGTTAACCTGCTGTTTCTCTTTTAACTCTCCTGTGCGCATTCTGGTTGGTTGTTGGAGTTTTAGGTCCTGGCAACATCTAAGCTCATATCAGGACGGGTACCGACTTGTGACAGTGCACACTCATGGCGATTTTATAGTGATGCCCCATGACCCGATATCCCACGCATTCTTGAATTGATTTATGGTAGCTGCTTCCACCGCTTCTTCCGGTAGCTCATTCCACATGTTTATCACTCGCTGTGAAAAGAAGGCCCCTCTGAGTGAGCTGTTGTACCTTGGCTTGAAAAGCTTCTTGGAGTGACCTCTGGTACTGCTTCCCTGTATGCGTCTGAATAGCAAGGCCTCATCCACATTATACTCAGCATTCAGGAACTTCCATGTGTTGATCATGTCCCCACAAAATCTTCTGTACGTGAGGCTTGGCAACTTGAGTCTCCTGAGTCTGTCTGGATAACTAAGGTCCTTCAGATGTGGCACTAGCTTAGTTAACCTTCTCTGAACAGCTTCAATGGATTTAATATCCTTCTTCAATGTTGGGTGCCATATAGTGACTCCATACTCTAGTATTGGCCGTACTTGGCTCTTGTACAAAGTGATCAGCATCTTTTCGTCCAAGTATTTGAAGGTTCTGTGAATCATTCCCACAATCTTATTAGCTTTGGATACGGTTTGTTGTATGTGCTGGGAGAAACTTAGCCTATTGTCTACAAATACTCCTAAATCTTTCTCTACCTCACTCTCTTCGAGATTTAGTGGCTGGCCAGTAGAATTATCATGCATAACATATGTATAGTCTGGGTGGTGTCTCCCTATTCGCATGACCTGGCATTTATTCGGATGGAACTTCATCTGCCACTGCTTGGCCCAGTTCTCCATTTCCAGCAGGTCCTTTTGCAGATCAGCACAGTCTTCCGTGGAATTCACAGTTCTGTAGATCTTTGCGTCATCTGCAAATAATTTTATCCCACATGATACAATCTCTGGCAGGTCATTGATGAAAATGACGAACAGAATAGGGCCCAGGACGCTCCCTTGAGGTATCCCACTGAGAACCTCTTTGAAGGAAGATTTACTGCCATTTACTACGACTTGCTGTTTCCTTCCAGTCAAAAGACTTTGGATCCATCTCAGAGTATTTCCTTCGATGCCATAGTTTTGTAACTTGGTAGCTAGCCTCTGGTGGGGGACAGTATCGAATGCCTTCATGAAATCTAAGTATATAGTATCTAGTGATTCCCCCCTTATCCAATGCGTCGGTCCATATTTCCAAAGTTTCTAGTAGCTGCGTAACTGTTGATTTCTTTGGTAGAAACCCATGCTGGTGGTCCGACATCAATTTGTTCTCTAGCATATGGCTGAGCATGTGCTCTCTGATGATACTTTCCATTACTTTGCATACTATAGATGTGAGACTTACTGGCCTATAATTTGCTGGAGAATGCCGGTTTCCTTTTTTGAAAATTGGGATAACATTTGCTATTTTCCATTCATTGGGTAGGCAACCAGATTCAAATGACTTATTGAAAATTATAGCAAGTGGTTTTGCAAGCACCACACTCAATTCCTTCAGCACTTTTGGATGTACTCCGTCAGGTCCAGATGATTTGCCTGTTTTGAGTTTGTCCAGTTTTTTTTTAAAACAATGTCTGGTGTGAATAGCACCTCAGGGAAGTCCTTCATCAATTTGCATTTCTGTACCATGCTACAGGGGTGAAAACTGGCGAAGAATTTCGACATGCTGGGTAAATTAACTGAGCCGCTAAATTCTTACTTTAAGAAGCACAATATACTATTTATATAAGTCTTCATATATCCACTACTTTTGAGTTGGAAAATATAATAAAACATATACATTAATGCAATTTAAAAGTGAAATCGATGGCGTTTTATCCCCGCCATTTTGTCTTTTTGCATTCTCACTCATTTCACCAATTTTGCACCTATATATGTAGCCATTTGATCCTGGAACGAGAGTTTCTACTTCCTGTTCCATACTGACACTATTTTCGCCAGTATTTAGACTACGTTATGGGTTCACCCCTGTACTGGAAGTACGGGTGAATCTTTTATCTAGTCTGTTCCTAGCTTTTCGGAGAAAAAAAAACCCAAAATGCAGAAGAGGAAATTGGACTTCTTGAAGATTTATACTGCTTATCATGGATAAGATTGAATAGAGTTGTTTTACTATTAGACAGTTTGTCGATAGAAAGCCCGAGCCTACACTTTTACCGACCCAAGGGATTTTTAACCTCGCACACCACATAGACATGGTATGAGAGCAACTGGCTTTTGATGACGTTGTAACTTATACACAGCGGTGGAAATCCAAATTGGCAGAGGTGGGGGCATGGGGAATTGAACCACTGACCTTCAGAGTAGGAGTCCGACTTAGAAAAAAAGTCAGACACTCTAACCACTCCGCCACATAGAACACCACACCAGTCTATTTTCCAGTGCTAAGGAAAGCTGTGGAAAATTACAGAAATTCGGTCAAACTGCAAGCATCATTCATCCCAGGTGTGAGTGTACAAGTTTGCTACCTATTTACAAGCAATCGATTTTACGTTGATACAAAATAAATAGCGAACGGTAGACAGGAAGTGTGAACACATATTTGTCTCTCATTTTTGCTTGAGTGCAAGTAAATATGCAACACAAGGAATAATTAGTAGCATGTGGTGAATATGGGGTCAAATTTCCCTGGATCATCAGCCCATGCTTTTTCTAATCTGTTCTTGAATGAATTCATTGACTCAGCATCAATAACATTTTGTGGGAGACTGTTCCATATATTTATGATCCTGATTGAGAAACTGTGTTGCCTTAACTTTGAAATGGCTCTGGGTTTTACTAGTTTGAGAGTATGGCCCCAAACGCCTTCTCTTTTATTCAAGGTGAAAAATTGGTTCATATGTATTTTATCAAAACCTTTCATAATTTTAAATACTTCAATTATGTCACTTCTTTTCCTTCTGTAGGAAGTTTCAATTCTCTAAGTCGTTGTTCATAGGGTAAGTCCTTTATAACTGCAACTAATTTCGTTGCACGTCTCTGAACCTTTTCGATCTGCAGAATATCTTTCCGAAAAATTGGGCTCCAAATTTGTGGACAGTATTCCAAAATTGGCCTAACAAGAGTGTTATTTTAGTAGTGTTATTTTAATGCTGGCTTAAGTTCATCTAATTTAAGTTGTGCGCATGCATAGCACTGCCACCATTATCGGACACTTGCAATAAAACCAGATTCTATGACTCATGTACAGGGGCGGAGATCCATGGGTCGGACTAACGGGGTCTCACAGTGAACGAGGCCAAAGACCCTATAATACTAAGACGGCTCACTCAGCCTGTCCTGTACTATGTAATCCAAATGATCAAACCCACCAATTGGTGCGCTGGCTGTTCTCTTGGTTAAACAGGTGCTATATTATATGTATAAATGTATATATGAATGTGAAAGATGTGTGATGATGGCGATGATGCTGATGTGTATTTGTTCATAGCAGCAATTTCATATTGATGCGTATTCATACTTACCTATCTCATGTATAATATAATTGTTATGTGTTTACATGTGAAACACCAACCAGCAGCCGGTCCAGGCTGATCAAACCCACCACAAGGTGGCACTGCAAACTTTACATTACCATGGGAGAGATAGGGAGTGAGCCGTCTTAGCATTATAGGGTCTTTGGTTTAAATCATCTGACTGGGTCAAAGATACTACTACATGACGATAGGCCATAAGTTGATTTCAGTGTAATCGATTTGCTTGTGGCACTCCAAGTGTCGAGCATGTAAACAGGGGACATAAAAGTAAAGCTTGTTTTATTTAACAATGCGTCTAGAGCACATTGATTTTTATCATCGGCTATTGGATGTAAAAAATATGGTCATTCTAACATATTTCTTTGGAGGAAACCAGCTGCCGCCACAATGGCTACTCTTTGCAATAAGTACTTTCCCAGAGACAGGACAGGACATACCACAGCCTTTGATGAACCAGTTGTGGAACACTGGTTTGAAAGGAAAATAGCCCAAACTGCAAATGGGTCCCCTCAGCAGGATCGATCGGATGACCGACAGCTTCACAGGTGGACACGCTACCACATGAACTATGTCCCGCTCCCGATAGGGGATATATACATGCATCCACTAACCACAAAATTAATTTTTTTAAACAACAACCAATGTTTCCATCCAACACGTGACATCAGCGGAGGATGTGTATATAATGCCCGGACAACGACCATTGAAATCTAAATAATTAAAGAAAAAGAATATGAATAAATTGGTTAAAAACCTGAATAAAATCAGAAAGGTTTACCATCAATGAGCTTCACGAATAGTTATTTACAATAGCAACTGGAAGCACAATTAAACATATCCAAAATCACCTTTATCTTGGCATATATCCAGAAAATACCAAATATATGGAGAACTGTTCATTGGGGTTTTACGTCCTGGTGGTGTTCTCTGTGGTGGAGTGGTTAGAGTGTCTGACTTTTTTCTAGGTCAGTGGTTCGATTCCCCGTGCCCCCACCTCTGCCAATTTGGCTTTCCACCGCTGTGCATAACTTACAGTGACACCAAAGGCCAGTTTCTCTCATACCATGTCTATGTGGTGTGGGAGGTTAAAAATCCCTTGGGTCGGTAAATGTGTAGGCTCAGGCTTTCTATCGACAAACTGTCTAATGGTGAAAAGAAGTCTATTCAGACTTATCCATGATAGACAGTATAAATCTTCAAGAAAAACTAAGAAAAAACGTCCTGGGAACCTCTCAGGTCATATCAGGACGGGTGGAGAACTTGGCTCAATTACTTGCGTGCAATGACCGATCTGTCCAACCATAACATTTTCTTCTGTACATTTAATCAACTGAGGGCCTAGAAACACAAAAATTATAAGCATATGCAGATGTTCTGCCTGGTTACAAATGGGCTCGTCTCATTGCAGCAGCAGATCTCTCAGCAGTATATGGAAGGGCCATGGGACCAGACTGAATATGTGGAAACTAAGTGAGGAGTACAATTAGATTTGATGTAATTAAGATATCAAAGGGAACCAACCAATCAAACATATACTATCGACAAAGCTATAGTTGACCAAGACAATTTAAATGAGTCGCGCAACCATTATTTGCATAATCCCAAATCCACTACTACCTATATCACTATCAGCAAGTCATGCCCATTCTATTAATGTCTCCTCACAGGTATGCTCATAAAATCACTGATATAGTCTAAAAGTAAATGGCTATTCTCCAGTCTACATGTGCAAAATAAGATCCCCACTATATTTGTAATGCCTGATTTCAACCTACTATTGTCTATATTGTTCATACCATCTCACCTCATCCATAAATAGCTCATATGCACTATGATTGTTAAGGCTGGAAGACCATCGCCTCGGTGCTGAAAAAAGATGTTATTCAACTGGAATAAAAAATTTGAACAAAAAACAAAAACATTGAGCTAAGAGAGTCATTCAACCCCACATTCTTGTCATTCCAGGGCTAGCTATCATAAACATTCGACTATCTAGGCTTCCTGATGTGATCAACCTATCAACGGCTATCTGCAGTTCTGGATTTAGCTGAAGAGGTGCCCTGGGCTATTCCACTTGCGAGGCCCCTCCCAAAGGCCTCTGTGACAGCGTTAAAAATATAATACACCTTGACCGGAGCCCCCTAGACTTCTGGGGCCGTATGCACCAAACGGAGTTAGGGCCTTAACCGCGGCTAAGGTATCCCCGCAGGGCTAAAAGTGAAAATTCGGTATGCACCAATCGGAGTTAGGGCTAACCGCCGACCGTAGCATCGGCTAAGCTACCCCTGTTTCAAATCAGGTTTTACGCCTAGCCGGGGCGGTTAGTGTGCGTGTGAGGCTCTCAATCTATTGAATGCGATCATATTTAACAGAATTACATACGCAATAAGTGAAATTTTATCAATTTAACCCTAAATTCGAAGCAATATTAACGCTGCCGCCGTAACGGCGGCGATATTAATAGTTATATTTTCTAATCGATGATCGTACAGTAAACAAACTGCCGGCGCCGCCAGTATGGAACGCGACGTCGATGCGGCGATTTGTTTACATTACGTTCGTCGATTCGAAAATATAACTAGTAATATCGCCGCCGTTACGGCGGCAGCGTTAATATTGCTTCGAATTTAGGGTTAATTTCTTCAAATCTCACTTATTGCGTATCTAATTCTGTTAAATATGATAGCATTTAATATATTTGAGCCTAATATATGGGTACAAACGCAGAGGGAATTCCCAAATCTATAAATAAACTCACGGTTAGCTATCCGCAGCGGCTAAAACATTGGTGCATACCGATTCACACATTTCGCCAACCCGCCGCTACCCTGGGGTAGCTATCCGCGGCTAGAGCCTTAACTCCGGCTAAGCCTATCCCTGATTGGTGCATACGGCCCCAGCCTGCCAAGCCTATAGGCAAATCTCACACTGCCTACCTGTCTATGTGGTTCTTTGCCTGAGAGGTCAGTGCAACTACTACAATGCACATACTGGTTTCTAATTCAATAAATTAAAGTTGCAAAATCTTATGGGTTTCTTAAAGCTGCAATTTCTTTAGATAAATATATTAGGTTGATCGTCATAATCGACCTTGCTTTCGTTTGAAGAAACATATTTCAAATGACTAACTTTGATGCTTATTTCATGTCAACGCATGCAAATTTAATTTTGGCATGCATATCAAAATACTGCTTTCGTTTGAAGTAACATATTTCAAATGACTAACTTTGGAGTTTATTTTACGTCAAAGCATGTAAATTCAATTTTTACATGCATATCAAAATACTAACACAATGCTTCGGCAGTTGTAGCTATTAAATTGGTTCAGTATTACTGGCTATGCAGCAACAAATGCTTAATATGTACTAGGATCTAAGTTGGATATATACTATCAAATCTAGGCGTCTTGGTTTGGAAAATTTGATGCTTTCATCTGACTATGTGTTTTAAACTGACTGATCTATCCAACAAGTGCATAGCTGCCAACATTTGAAAATGGGAAAGCGTAATCTCTTCCACACGAATTGCGAGATATTGGGTGAATCGTGACCTATTGCGCACATAGCACATTTCCACTTGTGAGTTGTGGCCTAAAGAGCCTAATGGTTAGAACCCTAGCTCCTGAATGTCAGAAGTGTGGGTTTGAGGCCTGCTCTAGTCTTCAAGTTTCTGTTGTTTTTTTAATTTTAAAAAAGACCCTCAACGACATGCAAATAAACATTTTGTCACTCGCATATGTATATGTGTATATATACACATAGGTATATATAAATAAATATATACATGTATATATATAAGTGTGGAAAGATACGGATTTTCTGTAATGTTTCAGAGTATGGGCATACTTTCATAATGAAAGGGAGAAAATCGTAATGATTCCACAGAAACCGTAATCGTTGGCAGCTCTACAAGTGCCTATTATCTAAGTTAGATCTGTAATACCAAATATAAATAACTGCTTTGGTTTAGAAGATGTGATGCCTTGTCGTGAGGGGTGGGGGTGACGAAAATGGGCATTAAACAGGAAGCCTATGTAATGTAATGGTTGGTACACTAGCCCTGGAATGCCAATAAGTGGGTTCGAATCCATTCCAGGGCTACTGTACTAACCATTACATTACATTGGCTTCCTGTTGCATCACTTTATCCACGCCCAACTGTCTATGTGGCTCCTTGCCGGAGAGGTCAGTGCAGACTCCTACACTTGTCCCTTTGGAATTGTAAGTCTTTTAAATGGGTTGTCATGTAATGCTTACAATTATATACAGAGGCAATGCACTTACATAGGGTAGGTTCAACAACTACACAATGCGTAGCTTGTACAGGATCCTGGTCACAGCACCAATGTTGTGAAGTGATGAAAAGGAGAAATATTGCACCTAGAGCAGGATTCGAACCCACAGCCCTTGCTATTCCGGGGCTAGCATGCTAACCATTACACTGCCTAGGCTTCCATTGCATAACCCTATCCACGCCCACCTGTCTATGTGGCTCCTGGTCTGCGAGGTCACTGCAGACCACTACTTGCAGGTTGAATAAGAATTCTTTTAAACGCAGATTAATCCAACCATTAAAATCTCAATGCAATATCCTTCAAAATAAGGCATGTTGGCGTTATCCATTATAAATGATTGACGCAAATTGCCAATCTTTTACACAGGGTTGCCAACATTGGAAGATGAAAAGCCATAAGATCTTAAGGGATATTATATCAGGGGGTTTCGGGTACTCCCTTCGAAAAATGTTTAAATCTTTAAATGCCCTGTGGTGTATTTTGGACACAACAATTCGTAAGATTTTGATAACATTGGAAAATGAAAAACCAGAAGATCGGAGTTAGCTGATGGGGACATAAAATTCCTTGGCCCATATGTATGAGCTCGGGTTCGAATTTAGGGTTAAATTGATAAAAATTCACTTATTCCGTATGTAATTCTGTTAAATATGATAGCATTTAATATATTTTAGCCTAATATATGGCTACAAACGCAGAGGGATTTCCCAAATCAATAAATAAATGAAAAGTTAGCTAACTCGGGCGCGTTTTGGTCACATACATCCCCCGTGACACATTTGGAACTCTGCGGTTAGCTAACCCGGCACCCTCCTTTAACCCTGGTCCGGTTTAAAATTGGTTCATACATATGGGCCTTATGGCGAAACCGTAAGGGTTGGTAACCCTGCTTTACGTACCTGACGATAGGTGGCGCCACCTGAAAGTGATTACACCATTCCACATAGTCATAGGAATTGCGTATATATATATATATATAGTATAGTTATACGAATCTTACCTGGGTACAGATGATGGATAACTCTTGTTTTCCCGAGGTACAAGCCTCGGATGGTCGTGGGCTAGGGAGAAGGAAGCAACATCCGGGTACAGCAATCTTCACCTAATTAATCAGGATAAAAATGAGCTTTATGATGGAAATCTGATGTTTTCGTTTGGCACAAGCGATTGTAATGGTCGTGGTAGGGTGTGGTGGGTGGGCCCTAGCCCACGACCATCCGAGGCTTGTACCTCGGGAAAACAAGAGTTATCCATCATCTGTACCCAGGTAAGATTCGTATAACTATACTATTTTACCTCGGTACTAAGCCTCTGGCTGATCGTGGTCGAGGGAGACCTTTACGTAGCCTTATTTTTATCCTCAAAAATCTGATGAACATAAAAGTATCAGTAGTAAGGTAAAAAATGTTTTTACATCTCACCAGGTCTTGTTAGTTGGTGAGCAGGCGGGTGGCAACCCCGCTTGTCTTTTCCAGTCGTTTATTATAATGTTTAGCAAACGACTTTGCCGTCTTCCAGCCGGCGTGTGTGAGGATTCTCTTTACTGAGATCCCCAACTTTCGTGCTTTAGACACCATCGCCCCTCGTGTAGAGTGTGAAGCATAGCGAGCCGTGTCGATGCCGGCCGCCTTGAGCACTTTGATCGTCCACCTTGCGAGTGTATCTCGTGAGATGGCTTTGTGTGGCTTAATAAAGCTCACCAAAAGCTGTTGTGAATTCCGTAATTCTTTAGTCTTGGATATATATGCCCTAATGGCTGAAACTACACATAATTTTCTATCTTGTGGGAAACTAGTTAGATGTACGGAGGAGAGCGGATCGCCCGTCCTATTTGACTTAAGTAATTTATCCAAGTCAAAAGTAGCCTCTGTGTTGTCAATGTCAAGTCCCTGTAGTGACAGGGCGACAATTGTTTGGCCTCTATGTCCCGTTACTAATAACAACAACACTGCTACCTTGTATCCTAATTGTTGGATTGAAAGATGCTTATTGTCCGGCAATGACTGGAAATGCTTGAAAACTATCGAAACGTCCCAAAACCGGCTATATTTGGGTTTGGGAGGGTTTCTTTCATAAATAGAACGCATAATCCAATGGATAACCTCGTTCTTTCCCACAGTTTTTCCCTCAAGTCTTGGCAGAACAACGGAAAGAGCACACCTTGCAGTATTAATGGCCCCATATCCGAGTCCTTCATCTTCCAATGTGCGTAAGAATCTACCTACTTGGGCTAAGGAGGGTTTCGTCGGTTTAACTTTATGCAATAAACAATGCAGGCCCCATTTCTTTAAATAGCAGGAGTATAATTTTACTGTTCCTGGCCTCCAAGCATGCGACATTAATCTCTCCTGGGTAATTTTGTCGAGTCCAAATTGTTGTAAGTAATTACTTAGAAAAGGAATGCCAACATTGGTGTTGTGGATACGTCCCCTTGATTTGTGACTTTGCCCTGGTGTTGAAGGTTGATTGGTCCTCTTGGGAATGACAAAGTGTCTTTGGCTTCCCACTCGACTGCTGCTCTCCATGGCTGTGTGTTCCAGTCTGGGACTATTAACACTGCGTGTGTCTTGTCGCCTCTGATCTTTCTGACTACTCTGCTGATTAGGCTGAACGGTGGGAAGATATAATAAAAGGCGTTATTCCAGAATAGAGAGAACGCATCCACTCGCCAAGCGTGTGGTTCTGGATGCCAAGATACATATTTATCAAGTTTTTTGTTCTTACGGGAAGCAAAAAGGTCTACTTCTGGAGTACCCCACTTCTGGCAGATTATGTTAAAAATATTCAAACTTAGCGACCATTCCAAGTGATCATGGAAATGTCGGCTTTTGTTGTCGGCTAACGTGTTCTGGGAGCCTGGGATATGTGCCACTGTTATCCAAACATTTTGTTTCTCAGACCAATCCCAAATTAATTTTGCTATTGTATTACAAGCAGAGGACTTTGTGCCTCCCATGTTTCTAATATATGCCATTGCCGTGGTATTATCGGTTAACACTTGGACAGTGAGTTTTTGTATTTTTATTATTAGGCTGGTTAGGCCCAAATAAATGGCTCTTAACTCTAAGACGTTAATGTGATCGTCGATTTCATCTTCTAGCCATCGACCCCCTGTCGCTTGATTATCTTTATGGGCTCCCCAACCTTCTAACGAAGCATCAGTCGTAACAGTGGTGTTAGGTTCATTCATGCGGATAGGGTTGCTGTACCCGGATGTTGCTTCCTTCTCCCTCGACCACGATCAGCCAGAGGCTTAGTACCGAGGTAAAATATATATATAGACCGTTAACGATGTGTACTCCAAATTTCGGCAGGGGGTTTAGGGGGCCGCTTACGGCGTCACACCCTTCCGAATATGAAATCATATCTAAGTAACACCCCTCTCTCTCGCTCTCGCTCTCTCTCTCAGGGGGTGTTACTTAGATATGATTTCATATTCGGAAGGGTGTGATGCCGTAAGCGGCCCCCTAAACCCCCTGCCGAAATTTGGAGTACACATCGTTAAAGGTCTAGCTACACCCCTCGTAGTAGTATCTTCCATTGTGTTACCATTGTAGGTGGAGGGAGGCAGATTGGAGAGGAGGGAAATAATACGCGCAATTTCTCTCAAGACAACAGCCATGCAGTTAGTATTGTCAGCCATACGCTTATTCCCAAAGCTTTGAACATACCAATAAGTAATTATAATATATATATATTTTGTTAAAGGAGTAAAAATCAGTCTCTATATAGATGTACATAAATGTTTGAATTTGATCGAATTTTTTTTATTATTAATCAACGTGACCAAATAGAACCTCTTATATAATTATATCATCATTGAGCTACAAATATATTTCAGTGCTTAAAAGGAAGATGATAATGACAAGCAATGAGACTGATATTATGAATGAAAAGGCAGTTCAAAGTAAACGGCATAACAAAAATACCAAGATAGGTTATTAATCCATTGCCTAAGTTAGTAATTTGCCAATGGTGATATTTTATACATTGTAGACGCTAAATATATTACAGAAAAAATAAGTGCAACAATTGAACATTAAACAGAGAAAACTCTGCCGACATATAAATGTACACTACATTTAGAATTAATACAATTTAAATCAGGAGCATATTCAGCAATTTAGCGAAATCCATAACTCCATTAACCCCGAAGACCTACATTGAAACCGCTATAATACACCCCAATTTAACGCGAATTCGGATATAACGCGATGATTCATTGGACCCAGAATTCTTTAATTCAAAGGTAATTCAGTAAAGTGAACCCCGATTTAATGCGACACTGATCTTTTCGCCATCGCATTATATGGACCTGAACGATCACGTTATAACAGGGTCATATTGTATTTACTTGACCTAAATAGACAAATTTAATATATATCAAATGAATCATAGACAAAAGTATATTTTCTTTTTGGAAAAATGGAATCCATATCATAACAAGATGAAGAAGCCCAATGGATTCTTATTAAAGCATAACTAATCAATGTTTATTAAGTGTAACCAATGTCTATGGATATTTTCCATCTCCGGATAGAAAACCCAAATGGGGTGCATTGCACTTATCGAAATGACGATGACTGAGTTTTTGTTTTGTTTGTTTGTGGTTTACACCCTGGCAACATCTAAGGTCATATCAGGGTGGGTACCAACTTGTGACAGTGCGCACTCATGGCAACCTTTTAGTGCTGTCCCACTGGGAGACCAGGCTGGTGGCCTGATCTCCCAGTAACCCAATTTCCCACCCAGTCACATTAATCTGGTACTGACCGAGTGGGTGATGGTGATTTTACCCATGGCGACAACAAAGCCCTATTCATGTAGAAACACCACTTCAGAAATCAATTACCGTAAAAGCACTCTAAATCGACCGACCATGCGATCGACTTTAAATGTTCCATTTAGGGAGGTGGTCGGTTTAGGGAGTTTATTTTATCGTTACAATGGTATTGCATGGGCGATCGTTTGGGACCCAAATAAAGTGACCGATATAGGGGAATGGTCGATCTGTAGAGGTGGTCGTTTAGAGAGGTTTTACTGTATTTTAAACCGATCGCTTTTGGACAAGAACAAAGATGGTTTTCTTTTAAAGTGACATTTGTATTTTCCCCTGATAAGATGAAACAAACAGAAACAATTAACAACTTCACGATTTCGTTGCCACAGCAACATGCCAGTTGCTATTTGAAAATTTTGTGTAAATTCATTCAAACATTTTCCATGCGAATCAAGGAAATTGCATGCATTCAAACAGTACTCGCATTTTCATAGCAGTCTATAGTTACATCAGGACAACTGGTAGTTTTACAATGTCAGAGATTTTGCATAAATACAAATGTGTTGTTTTATTAAGTTATTATTATTTACAGTTTAAAATGTGTTGAATTGAATTAAAAGAAAATTCGGTTGCCATGACAAACATAAATTCGTTAAAATCCACGCATTTATCATATTTTCTTTAAAATCGTCATGTACATAACCTGTATGTACCCAAGTTGCATGCTATATGAAATAAAATGTCATCGCGAGATAACTTTTCCACATAACTATAATTAACTTATGTATAAATATTAGGCGTGGCAATGCAAAAAACACAAAAAGGACAACCACACATATAAAAGATGCTTCCAAAAATCAATTTCGAGAATTTGTAGATGGAATAGGCAATAGAAAACCTAAAAACTATAATAACTTGTAAAAATAATTCAAACAAATTAAAAACAACTAACAGGCATACCGTCGCCGATTAATTATGATTATTAATTAAGGTGAGAACAAGTCTTGAAATGCTACGAATACATCACCATCGAAGCAAAGATAATAAATATATTTGACAAATTCATGGGATTATTATAACAAACATGGATTTTATCTGTAGATCTAAGGATATATCTGGTACTAAAGGCGGGCTTTGTACATCCAAGACCCTTTTCTGTCTCTCTATATTTATATATACAATCAACTGCAAGTTGTCGTAGAACAATCAGCCCCAAGGGCAGGAACTAGGTAAAACATCACGGAGTAAAAAGGTTTTGTGCTATTTACAAATTGAAGCAAAAATCTCATACATTTAGGCTTCCGCATCTGTCAGACGAAAAAGGCTGTAATTGATGGGTGTCAGAATTACCAGTACTACTCTACACACGTATAAGGCATTATCCGACACGCGCCTCTATCAACTGACCTCACCATCAGCATTACCGGACATAACTTATATATATCGACCAACCTCACCATCAAGTAAGCAGCATTTTACCGGACATAACATATATATGAAGCTCTCTCAAAAGGTGCTAAGTAATTTGGGACAAAACTTTGTCCATTGTAACGATCAACATACTATCTGCTTATGCACTTGCTCAGGATAAACTGATTTATGGTGTTTCAAAATCCCAATAGAATACATATTGATTTGAAGCAAATGTCCTTGTATTTTCAGTGTAACCGTTTCTGTGCTATTTTGTGTCAATCATTACGTGGACTAAAAAAAGAGTTATCACCTTTTGAGACAGGCTCATATACCAACTGATCTCACCATAAGCATTACCAACCTAACGTATATTCAACTGACCTCACTATCAGACAAGTGGCATTATTGGACATAACATATATATCGACCGAACTCGCCATCAGTATTACCGGATATAACATATATCAACTGATCTTACAATCAGGCGAGTGGCATTACTGGACATAACATATATACAGACATGAGCAGAGAAGTAAAACAAATTAGCTGATTGTGGGCCTATGCCTCAAAACTCGGCCAAAGGCCGAGTAGGGAGGGGGAGTGTGTAGGGAGGGGGGGGACGGACGATCCCCCCTCCCACGGAGAATTTTTTCACAAGTAGGACACAATTGGTGCAATTTGGTAGCCACTTAGGAGGGAGAAGTTTAACTCTTCACATGTGACATAAGGTAAAAGTAGGCATATAGACCAGTACTCTAAGAATACAGAAGTGCTTTTCTTGTAATCTTGCATAAATGAGAAGTCAATAATATAAATAATACACATATACCATAGTTAATAGTTTCAGTTATTTAATTTATTGTCTTATACTCCTTCAGCTGGCAGTCCTTGTAATATGGTAATACTTGTTTAACTGTTATAATAAATGTAAAGGAATATGATAAAAGTAATGTAAATTTCATTTTAACAACAATATAAAGTCTTATACTCCCTCCATCAGTTCTTAATACTTGCATAACTGCTATAATAAAGCATAAAATGTCAAGGAATACGATAATAAAACTAATCTGAAGTTCATTTTAATAACAATGTTGGTTAATTTTTTCTGCTTGTTCTTTTCCTTTTCCTTTAATTGGCGGAAATCAGCCAATTGGCGGGAAATGCTCATGCCTGATATATATCGACTGACCTCACTATCAGCATTACCGAGCATAACGTATACATACCAACTGACCTAACTATTAGGTGAGTGGCATTACCGGACTTAATAATAACATTTATCAACTAACCCCACAATCAGGCAAATGGTATTATTGGATACACCACTAATCATTCAACTGATAAATGTATTATGTCCCGCAATGCTTTTTAGCCGATCAATAAGCCATAAACATATATGGTTGGTCTCGTCATTAGGCAAGCGACTTCGGATCTCTCATTCCACTCAACAAAAACTATGTACATCATAAAATTCTGCGCAACTATGCTTCAATGATACACAGAAACTTGCTGCCAATGATATAAATCTTATTCTTACCGCCATTATTATTAATATAACAATTAGACATTTAAAAAAGAGAGAAAGTTGCACATCAGCGGAATCATTAGGGAACGACAATAAATGGCTGCGGTTAGTTATCTTCAAGCATGTGCAGTGGAGAAACACGACTGGCTACTGCTCATTCGGCTCAGCATGCTACTGGTACACCTGTGAGGAAGCGCCTCATGCGGATGTACAAGACCAACCCCAGGCTCATCCATCAAGAAGACCTCATGTAGATATAGACCCACGTGGATATATTATGTACAGGTACACCCACCACACAGTGCCTCACGTGGATATACAATGTACAGGTACACCCGCCACAAAATCCCTCACGTGGATATACAATATACAGGTACACCCGCCACAAAGTCCCCCTCGTGGATATATTATGGATATATTATGTACAGGTACACCCGCCACAATGTGCCTCACGTGGATAAACAATATACAGGTACACCCGCCACAAAGGGCCTCACGTGGATATACAATGTATGGGTACACCCACCACAATGTGCCTCACGTGGATATACAATATACAGGTACACCCGCCACAAAGTCCCCCGCGTGGATATATTATGTACAGGTACACCCGCCACAATGTGCCTCACGTGGATAAACAATATACAGGTACACCCGCCACAAAGTGCCTCACGTGGATATACAATGTATGGGTACACCCACCACAATGTGCCTCACGTGGATATATTATGTACAGGTACACCCGCCACATAGTGCCTCACGTGGATATACAATATACAGGTACACCCGCCACAAAGCGCCCCACGTGGATATATTATGTACAGGTACAGCCACCACAAAGTCCCTCACGTGGATATACAATGTACGGGTACACCCGCCACAATGTGCCTCACGTGGATAAACAATATACATGTACACCCGCCACAAAGTGCCTCACGTGGAGATACAATATATAAATACGCCCAGCACGAAGCATCTCATGCCTTTGCCTTCTTGGGCAACTTGAAGTGTGCCCTGGTGTTGGGCGTAGAGTATGGAAGCCGCGACCGGCGCGCTGCGGGCAGCGACTGCACCCGCCGTGCTGTCAGACTAGCCGGGCTCGAAGAGGCCCGGCGCTTGAGCCCCTGCCCAAGGCTTGGCTGCGAAGCGGGCCGGCCCCGTCGTGGCACCTCCACATTCTCCAACCCGGCTCCGGACTCACCACCGCTCAGCAGCATAGCAGACTCGCAGCTGCGGCTCGTCACCGCGCATGTGTGCCGGTCAGGCACTGCGCCCCTGGTGGCCAGCTCATGGTCCTCCCCGTCCGGACCAGGTGGCTGCAGTGCCCCAGGCCACAGTGGAGAGGCGACTGACCCCGGTAGCGACCCACTGCGCGAAGCAGGGTTCACCTTAAGTGGGGACCGGGCTGATGTCGCCTCAAGCGGGGACCCCGGGGAGATGAAGCTGGACGAGGGGGACATACTGAAGCGGCCGCTGGCCCGGCTCGGAGGCGTGGGCAGCACGTGGCCCGGCTGGTTCTCGCCAACGGCGCGTGGGGAACGCGGCCGCAAAGTCCGGATCGGTGACGTCAGCGCATCCCCGGTGCCGACGAGCTCAGCTGACGTCAGCAACGTTCCCTTCTGCGGGGAGTGGTGCAACGTCGGAGAGGTCACGTGGGTGGCCGGCTCGAGGAAGGGCGGCGCATTCAAAGCAGCCTCCATTAGAATGTTGCTGCCAGGTGCCAGCGGCTTCGGGGTGGTTTGTGTGCTTTGCTGTTGTAGCATTGTAGCCGGTGTTGATGAACTGCAGACTTTGTGTGGTCGCGATTGCTGCAAACACGGTGTCCTGGTTGCGCAATGAGTCGGTAAGCCAACAGGCGATGAGGCAGGCCTGCGTAAGCAGTGCTCACCGAGTGTCCGGGAACCAATGTAGCTCTTCCCTGCCATTGTTTGCATGCGCTCCCTGCTGTTGTCACCAGCGCACAGCCGAGGGAAAATCTTGCCAACTTCATACGATAACGACAGGTCATCCGCATCCCCTTCATCCAGATCAATATCACAGTCCGAGCCGGGCACGTCGAGGTCGGACCCCGAGGTGTCCTCAGCATCGCTTTCGGAAGTGCCAAGTTTGACGGTGGCGACAGAGGAGGCGATGCTGGGGGGACGCGAGATACGCGTTGTGGAAGGACCAGGTGGATCAATCATGACGCAGATGACGCTTGTGTTGTCCGCACGGTAGAAGAGTGAGTCCCAACGACGCAGGGCAAGCTTCACCAGTAGCGAGGCTGGCTTCTCCTTCGCCATCTCAAAGTCATCCACCTGACAAAAACATAGCGGCATAAGTAAGTTGATTGTTAGGAGCTTTACGACCGGGCAACATCTAAGGTCTTATCAGGACGGGTACCGACTTGTGACAGTGTGCACTCATAGTGACTTTATAGTGCTACCCCACTGGGAGACCAGGTCGCCAGCACCATGACCTGACATCCCACTCAGTTACATTATCCTGATACTGAGCTAACCAGTCCTTGCCATATCCTAATAATATCGAGCCCCAGGCTAGAAAGCAATAAGTATATATTTTTAAGTCATTGGTTTGACTCAACCAGGGTTCGAATCCGTGGGTTGGCATACGTAGGGGAGAGCACTCGCTTCCAGTGCAGGTTGTGTGTCCATGGGTGAGTCAAACCAAAAAACCAAAGGTTTAATGCTTCACAAAACGAGACAGCGTTCAAACCAGGTTGAACTATTTTGTTATGCCATCTAGTAGCATAGTGAGTCCAGTTCTCGATTTGTTAGAATTTACTATATTTGACTAAAAAAAATAGTTGCAAAGAAAATGTGTACACCAATGAAATAAAAATATGACTCAACATGACGAATATTCTCACCACTAGTGTTCTAATCACGTGACCAGAAAATCGAACTGCTATTGGCGGTGTTGCGGTTTCCCAGGGACATCAGTTTGCGAGGGACACATCGCTTCTGCACATGCGTCAAAATCGAACAGCATCGTCACTAACCTTATAAATTTAATATAATGTTTTTGGTAAAGATGTTTTCTATATGTGTACCAAACGATTTGTTTTTAGATAGTGTAATTTGAGAGATATTTGACTTCTTCTGTATTTTCTGTATGAACATTGCTCACGACCGTTGACAATGCCTTGAGTTTGACGGTACGCGCAGTGCAAAACGTTAGTTTTATTCAAAATTAATAGAATTCAAGAACCCTAACCGTATAAATTTAATATAGCCTTTATGGTAAAGATGTTTTCTATATGTGTACCAAGCGATTTGTTTCTAGATGGTGTAATTTGGGAGATATTTGACTTCTTCTGTATGAAGATTTGCTCACGGCCGTTAACAATGCATTTGAATGGAAGTGTCCCTGGCAAACTGGTGTCCCTCGGAATCCGCATCAGCGGGTCAAGTAGCCTAACCATTCCATCCACACAAAAGCATCAAAATTTTGCAGATAGCGACGGCCAAACACAGGATTGTATGTTAAATATGCAATATCCAGGTCTCATCTCAACAAGGCGATACTTCAAACATGCAGCACTAGCCAGGTGGATGCTGACTTGTCTGCCTGAGTGTGTGTGTGAGGGCGGGAGGGAGGAGGTTGTTTGTGTGTGGTTTCGATGCTGACATCCTGAGCTATATTTAGACTTCTCACTGTAAAACATTCACACAGCTACAGCTGAATGTGTCTGAACTTGCAGGATTGTGGGGGTGGGAGTGGGGTGTGATCAAGAGGTTGTTTGTGTGATTTCGATGCGAATTCAGACTAATTTAAATCAGTGGGACAGTTTAATCAGGGATGAAAATGGTCTCCGGCTAAAACAGCGGAAATCAGGCCGCCAACGGCAAATTTCCGCGATAACACGGATCTTCTCCAATAGACTTAGCACTGTCAGGGATTCGCGGAAAAATACCGGAAGTCAGTTTTCAACTAACCTTGTTGTGATTGTATTATCGCCCATACCGGACTCGCTCTTCTTTGGGTTTGATTTTCTAGCAACATCTAAGGTCAGTTAAAAATGGGATTCGAACTCCCCCAAGTGCTGTCATATACATATAAATTTTTTTTTATGTTTAAAGTTAATCGGTAAATATAAATAATCGCGGAAATCCGCGAAACCGCGGAGATCTTTCATGCCTGGTTTAATGGACTTCAAGGCTTTTCAAGACTAATTACCCAAAATAGGTTTAAATTCAAGACATTTCAAGGCCTTGAAAATGGGGTAAATGAAGTTTAAGACTTTCCAGGCCCCTTACGGACCCAGTAATCAGGAAAAGAGGCTTGGCATGTAGTATCGAGCTAGTTAGAACACGCACCCTGTTCTCCATCTCATCGATGACATCAATGGCAGACTGCGGCTTGATCACATTCCAGAGCCCGTCTGAGGCGATCACCAAACACTTGTGAATGGTGGGATCGAGCTTGAGGCAGAGCGTGTCCGGGTCTGGTGACACAACAAACACATCCTTCTGGGAGTTGTAGCTCCAGAGGTCCCCTGTGTACAGCCAAGGGAAAAGCAGTTAGGTTGACATTATATAGGTACGGAATAAGTGGAACACGCTGGAGGAAAATGCAGCACTTAATATATGTGTGTATCCGACAGCTAATTATCACGTTGTATAAGGACCAAAAAAACAAATACCAGTATACGATAGGAAAAAAACAATAATATGTGTATCTGACAGCAAATTGTCACGTTATATAAGGAGCAAAAAAACAAATACCAGTATACAATATGGAAAAGTCAACAATATGTGTATCTGACAGCAAATTGTCGCGTTATATAGGGACCAAAAAAACAATAATATGTGTATCTGACAGCAAATTGTCACATGCCATAAGTAGCAGAGGGGGGAGGGGTTGTTGATGAAAATGGGAAATGGAACATAATGCACAGGTTTTTAAACGCACACTTCTTTCTTGCCATTCCAGGGCTAGCGTGCTAACCATTACACAACCTAGACTCTATATTACATCACCCTAGCAATGCCCACACGTCTATGTGGCTCCTGTCAGAGAGGTCAGTGCCGACTACTACACCTGCCCCCCCCCCCCCCCCGTGGAATTGTAAGTCTTTTAAATCGTTTATGTCCATGATTCACTTAATGCTTACAATTACATACAATGCACGTACATACACACGGTAGGTTCAACAACCATACAGCGCGTAGCGTGTACAGAATCCTGGTCATGGCACCAGTGTTGTGGGGTGTGATGGAAATGGGATACATTGGGCCTAGAGCAGGTTTTCGATCCCGCACTCCTTGTCAATCCGGGGCTAGCTTGCCTATAATTACACAATCTACGCTCCCTGATGCAATCACCCTACCCACGCCTACCTGTCTACGTCGCTCCTTGCCTGAGAGGTCAAGGCAGACTACTACCATAGTCAATACGCCCGCTATCCCAGGCAGACTTACCGAGGGAGCGAGCAACCGCAAGGAAGGGAATCTTCTCGACGAGTGTTGACCGGCGGATGGGACCGTGCAGGGGCTTCTTAGGCCGCTGCCAGACAACACGGTTCACACCGGCTTTGGCCATCACCGACCCACCACTCTCACGAATACGCGACATCTCTTTGGGGCTGTTCGGTTTATGTTCCTGGGGGCCAAAAAAATCAAAATCAAAAGGAGGTTGTGGATTAACAAATTTAATAAACAATTGAAAAAAGAGACTAAGAATAGGAATAGAATAAGAAGAATCAGTTTAATTTAGAATATTAGGACTTTTATACCAACACAATGTAAAAACTTTAATGCTAAACTCCTTGCAGTGTGTGCTAAACCAGACTAGATGGCTGAATGAGTTGAGCGTCCATCTCCCGTTTTGGTATATCATGGGATTTGTGGGTACCCATGTGATCAAGCCTTGTCGAGTCAAACCAATGACTTAAAAATGTATACTTATCGTTACCTAGCCTGGCGCTCGGCATTATTAGCTTAGGGCAAGGAGCAGTGGAGTGAGGAAGCCCAATTGTCCACAATTTAAATTTCCCGTTTAATCAACTAATGTACAACAAAGATTATCAATCTATATTTTACCGACATATGAGCCTGACTCAAAAGGGGCTACCTCTTAGTTTTTTTGTACATAGTAACGGTTGGCACAAAACAGCACAGAAACGGTTACACTGAAAACACAAGGACATTTGCTTCAAATCAATATGTATTCTATTGGGATTATGAAACACCACGTAAAAAACTAAATCAGTTTATCCTGAGCAAATACATAAGTAGATAGTGTGTTGATCGTTACTATGGACACATATTGCTTAGCACCTTTTGAGACAGTCTCATATGACACTGCACATTCATTGTGGCGATTAAACCATCTTAGCCTTGAAGCCCAGCTTTTCAACCTATTCTTTTGTTAAAAAATCAGCTGAATTATTACCATATACACTGTTCTGATTGAACATGTTTAATAAGTAATATGCTAGAGATACGGGTTCTCGTCCAATCACCGATATTATGTAATATTAAGCCTCGACAATACATAAATGTGTCAGGTGCCATAGACATCCTAATAGAGTGCTTTCAAAAAGTTTTGATAGGAGGTGGAATTGTAAATCCCTGCACTGATTCAATTAATACTTACTTAAGTCAAAGCAAATACTTTTAATTAAAACATGTTAATAATAAAAAAAAAAATTTCAAACCACACCCATTTGCATTGTGCCTACGTAGAAACTAGAATAAGTTAAGAATTGATTGGCTAGTGTGCACTCTCATGGTGACTTTATACTGCTGCCCCATTGAGAGACACGACCACCAGCACCATGACCTCCGCCTTGATATGACCTTAGATGTTGCTAGGACGTAAAACAACAACCAGGCACCATGACCTGATATTCCACTCAGTCACATTATCCTGACACTGAGCTAACCAATCCTTGCCCTATCCTGTTAATGCCAAGCGCTAGGCTAGGAAGCGACGAGTATCAATTTTGCAAGTCATTGGTTTGACTCGACCTCGTTCTCATCCAATCACCAAAGTTATGTAATATTTCTTCTTCATCGTGTCCTTCCACCAGTTGTCTATTTCAGATGCTGCTCTCCCAGTGATTAGAGCAGCTGATGGCAATGTTGTTGGCCAATGTCAGGTCCGCAGCAGAGCAGGCAGTGGCCATCATGGGGCAGACCAGTAGGTGTTGTATCGTCTGTCTGATGCCGCAGTCATAGGTTTCCGATGAGTCAGAGTACCCCCACTTCAGCATGTTCACTCTGGACCGGCCAACCTGTGTGGTCCAGAGTGAACATGCTGAAGTGGGGGTACTCTGACCATTGAGCATCGCTCGCCATTACTTAAATGGGTCAGGTGCCATAGACCTCCCTTAACCATGAATCCCTTGATCGTGATGTAATTTCTCAGAAGATCTTTATCGAGGAAAAATAATGTACAACCTGCAACGTTTTGCAGGATCGGTCACACATTTTGAAAGTGGGTGGTTTTAGTTTTTTTAATGAAAAGCCAAAGCGGTAAAAACTCCCAACCACCCACGCAGACTTACATCGGTCAGACAGTCGGCCCGCAGCCGGCCCCCCTCACCACGTGACCCGAGGACGACGGACGAGTCGCCCACGTGCGAGATGTACAGCGTCTGGTTGCGGATGACGACCACGGACGACGTCGTTCCTGACGTGCTCGGGTACCCGGACGAAGTGCGTGACCAGGACACTGCAGGACAGAGCGAATACAGACATTTTTTTTAAAAGACACCTATCATCATGATTATGAAGGAAAGTGGTATTACACTGACGACGAATTTCCGCGAAAACGCGGATAATATATATATATATTTTTAGTGATTGTTTATTCTGCTCATAACGGTTAAGTAGATGTGTTTATTCTGCTCATAACGGTTAAGTGCATGCACTTATTTTCGCCGCTGTGCGGTAATGGTCATAATCCATATGGATTGATTTTTTTCATCAATAATTTCTGTACAAAAAAACTTGTTTATGCTGTCATGGAATCGCCGGAAGTCAGGTTTCAACTCACCTTGTAACTTGTGACTATTTTATCGCCCATACTTTATCGCTCACTCTTTGTTGGGTTTTCTGTTCTAGCAATATGTAAAAGGCAGTGATAGAATATTTCATTTCCCCGCGTTTTCGACAGCTTTTATATAGGGTTGGTATTCACCCGTGTACTGCGAGTACAGGGTGAATCCTATGGCCGTTTTGTGCCAAATTGCTGTTCCCAGAATAAACAGCTCAATAATAGAGGGGTCTCCGTCCCATAATGCACAATTGACATTAGCTCTTTGGTGCTATTCCGTAGGAATTCCAGCATATGGTATAGATACAATATCCCTCTACAACCACATGTTTACATTTTTCAAATCCATTCAGCCTTTCATGTTCTGAAGATTTGACTGTATTTCAATGTTCAAAATCCACCTTCTATATATCTCAGACATCTTTAAAAATTAAACACATGGAAATCTATGCCGATTGCAGGTCACACAGTGATGCCATCACTTTTAACTAAGCAGTTTAGCATGGGCCAGAGAAATCAGGATTCGGTGGGGTTAGCGCTGCTCAAATTTAGTGGGATGACGCCATTTTAATGCCCATTAAATTTGACAGATATCCAGCCAAAATGAAAGAAGTAGAATGGACCCATGGATTTACTCATTACACAACCAGTAATTTATATAAAATTTCTAAATCACTAATCACCGATCTCTGCCAGGCAAGTTGATAGAGAAATTAATGTACAAGCACCCATCATGAAACTTCTAGATAGTGAGAAAATACTAAATGACAAACGGGGAGGGTTCAGAAAGGGATTCTCCACAACAAAAACTATATCCAATCTAACAAATGACATACTGAGAGGTATAAATGAAGGTTAACAGACAACTGCCACATTCATAGATTTTTAGCAAGGCATTCGATACAGCGAATCATGATATACTGATAAAAAAGCTAGAAAGAGTAGGAATAAGAGGAAGAACACTAGACTGGATAACAAATTACATCAGTGAGAGAACAAAAGTAAATGGCAAAACATCAGAAAGTATACAGGTAACCTGTGGAGTCCCTCAAGGTTCAGTATTAGGCCCACTCCTCTTTATCATTTACATCAATGATCAGGAGAAATTCTTAGAGGAAATCAAATTCCAACTATATGCTGATGACACAGTGATATACACAACAAACAATAACAGAAAAGAGAACAGAGATAAGGTAAATGAGAACCTAGTAGATTTAGATAACTGGTGTAACTCCAACAAGATTTCCAACCACATTTCAAAATAGCAGCATTCAGGGAGACAAGGAAGCTTGGGAGGGTGCAGGTAACAAAAAAGGCAACATGAGGTAGTGATGGCCCCAGACTGATAAGAAACGGAGCCAAAAACAGATCATATGAGAGGAGTACCGAGTACATGAAGGCAAGGGAATGGAATACACTGGGAGTAGAAGAAAGAAGTACAGGGACAATAGAAACACATAAAACATTAATCAAAAGAGAGCTAAATGCACTGCTAGACTAATGACAACAAATAAAATGAATTAAAAAAGAAAAATAGATAAATGAATAGAAAATACACTGATAATTCAAGCAAAGTTTTACATACAAACGGTAAACTTTAAATCAAACCTAATGACCACTAACACATCAAGTGAAGACATTCAGAGAAATTAGCTATTGGTAACCAAACAATTATCCGATTGTAGAACGAACAAACTCACAGAGGTTTGGGGGATGTGGGAGAATGTGCTTACAAACAGAGAAAGAATACAGGCAGTAGCTAGCTACACAACAGGTAGCGGTGGTGTTCTCTGTGGCGGAGTCGCTAGAGTGTCGGACTTTTTTTCTAGGTTGGATTCCTAATCTGAAGGTTGGTGGTTCGATTCCCCATACCCCCACCTCTGCCAATTTGGACTTCCACCGCTGTGTATAACTTACAGCGTCACTAAAGGCTAGTTGCTCTCATACCATGTCTATGTGGTGGGGGAGGTTAAAAATCCCTTGATTCGGTAAAGGTGTAGGCTCGGGCTTTCTACCGACAAACTGTCTAGTGGTGAAAACAAGTCTATTCAGACTTATCCATGACAGGCAGTATAAATCTTCAAGAAAAAAACCCCAAAAACTGAAAGTGATAAAAAAGAAGGGGAGTGCCAAGACTGTTACTGTCTAGCGGCGAAAACAAGTCATTAGACTTAACCGTTATGGGCAGCATAAATACACCTATCACAAACAAATTCTTTAAAAAAAATATATGCATTAGCTTTTATTTTAATGGGTGGAATCGACGGAGCAGATTGGCATCTACATACATTAGGGACGTGAGCCAGACTCGCCGATCGCCGTCATAGCGGGCGCCATTTTCCTGTGACGCCGATCTCTGCTTTCTATTGGTTGACCCAATTACAACTTCCAAATAACTGCCTCCTGATTGGCTAGAAATATGTTTTTGCATATATAATGAGCATGACGTCATAGGGGATTTCCCAATCTATAGCCTCGTTTTCATTTTTTTCTGAAAGAGTTTATTTGTGGTACAGGAAGAATTTCACCAAACTTTAAAGATTTTTGACAGTAATCACCATCAAAATTCGGCATCACAGCAGCTATGGTCCCTAATTATAATATATAGGTCCCATTCTATATGTATTTATTGTTGTATATATGAAATATCAGGAGGAAATTAGCACGAGAAGTGTAGTAACGAGCTCGCAGAAATTATTTTTATAACAAATAATGCCAAATGGGAAAAACAAACGGGTGACTCAAGAAATTCTGCAAATTGCACATCGCCATCAAAATTCGACATGAAAGAAGGTTTGGTCCCTAATTATAATATATAGTTCCCATTCTATATGTATTTATTGATGTATCTGTGAAATACCATTAGGAAATTTGCAAGAGAAATGCAGTAACGAGCTCGAGGAAAGTTTTTTTTAGCAAATGGGAAAACAAAATGGCGACTCAAGAAATATAAAAAAGATGGCATTAACCTAACAATTATTATGTTTGATCATTATTAATAATTATTTCCAGCTTTTCAATGATGATTTTTGTGAGTGATCTAGATAGAGAATTCTTCTGCAATTCAGATACTTAACAGATTGAGTGAATTTGTTGAGAAATAAGAAAGTTACAGCATTTTCCCGAACAACACAGTATGTTTTGATCACACCTTCTTCATTTGGTTTAAGGTTAATTGTGAGGACATAATTTGGCTAATTTCTCAATGGATTGCAATGATCTAAGTGTCATTTTCTTTGTGTCTTAATCGTCTTTCAAATGAGCCTAGTTACACTGGAATTGGAGGATTTTGAATTTTTGACTCACATACATACATGGACAATTTCCTTGAGATATCTCAATTAAGGAGGTTAGAACAAAAAATGACTAAATATATAGATTAGATATATATATCATATATAATTATCGAAATTGAAATGGCTCTACCACTCTTAATAATCAACCGATTGACATGATTGTTGGATTTTCATGTATGGTTGTCAAAGCTCTTCCAAAAATCATATACAAATGTCAATGCCATCAAAGCATCAATTTTCAGATTGGTGTGGGTTGAAAATGTCCACATTGCTAGTATCATGATTCATGTGCACCGCGATTACGGATTAGACAGGAATATATCAATTGTGAAGTACACCTGCTTGTTATTTTACTCTTTAAACAAAATCCTTTTAAAGCGCCAACGGCAACGCCAAATCGGGGCCTGCCTATTCATGAGACATGCCCGTCACATGGTCACGCCTCTGCAACATTCTGCCACGATGACATTACTATAAATAGAGTTCTGGCTCAAACATAAACAAAGCAGGTCACTACGTCAGCATGGCGGGGCCCAGGGCACTAGGCCATTGGCTGCTCATTGAGGGCCTGCTGGTCACGTGACACGGCGACGATCCCCACAACCCCCGCCGACCCACAACAGCGCAGCCGGGAAAATCGATATCTGCCATCGCCCCTCCGCGATTCACACCCTAGGCTCAACTGAGCCACGAGTTCCATTACGTAATTAAACGCAATCGTTGCAACGTCACCAGCCATGGCAGAATTGTCGTGAAGCTCAAGACGGCATCGATTGACTAGAGATTTTGTAACTTGGAGGCACATTTGAAGACCTACTGCCCTAGAACTGCCATGTCAAAATAAAGCGCACTTGATTCGATAGAGGGCGAGTCCGCCGCCGCAACGGCAATGGGCGGCTGCCATATCCGCCGCCCCAAACACTGCCATTACTGAATTTACTCATGGTGCTTTCTCATAGCTGGGAACAGTTACTTTGCTATGTGTTATTATTCCAGAATAGAAAAATAATCAAAGATTCCAACAGTGGTGAGATCTGGCAGAAACACCCACGTGTATTTGCTAAACATACCATGCCCCACTGAGACGTAGAATTAGGGGTCAAGGCAGGCGCGAAAATCATCTGTGCTCTTTCGCTTTGTTGATAACCGTGATGCACCACTTCGCGCGCGGTTTTCATACTTACTGTGGGCGTTCCACATGAGCTTGTGTGTGTTGATGAATGCTAGTTTGATGGCTTTCAACACTTGTTCGTCGTCATCGCTCCAGAAACCCTTTGTTTTCCTGATTTCACTGAGAAGATGCTCTCTGGCAAACTGTGCTGCTTCAACACCGCCATGACCATCGAACACGGCAAAGTATCCAAACTCCACTTCCTTCCCGTCGAGGCCTTTTTCAAATCCCACGCGAAGAACATCTTCCATGTATACTCTACCGCCCTGTTTACTATCCGTGGTTACCCGGAGATTTAATCCAATTGACGGCATGACTGTCAATTAAGTAAGTATAAAAAAAAACCGCAACCAGGACATGAGCTCCAGATTGACAACGCGCATTCAACTATTCAACATGGGCGGCCCCGTTTCAACAGGACGAGACTCCATCATGTGATTGGTTCGTCACGTTATGACGTCATATGCAGGAGTTCCATTTAACGCGCGGAACGGACAAATCCGTAATAGCCGACTATTGAGTAAAACTACCATTTCAGAAAAGCCTTTCAAAGCTTCTGAACATATATAAACCTAAACACATGATGCACACCAGTGGATTATCCATGTCTCTTTGTCTATGTACAAGATGTATGGTCTAAAATAAAGAACTCGATTATTCGACAAGACATGCATTAGCGCAAAAATATTACAATTATTCATTAAAAGTACAGCAATAAAAGTTTTATTTCTATTTATACTAGACAGTTATAGAACCCTTAGCAAATGCCCCAAATGATATCGAACAGGCTAGTAGTCTGATATCAGTTGTATGTCGGATTCTGCAACTCACCAAACATAGCGCATCAGTAGCTCATCATAATCATTAGTTAAAAATGTAGCTTAGGTTTAATAATTTGTTATTGTCATCACTTATTCATTCACATCATGGAGACCAGCTAGATAAGCATCGCTTTTCTGGGATCCTTTCTGTCTGTAAGGAATTTGTATGCATTTATTGTATCACCTCAATTTATTGTAAACATACCTTGCAGAGAGTTAAAATAAAAGAATTGATTCGTGGATATCAGTATAACGAATCTTACTGTGCTATGAATACTATTTACGTACTTTGTACAAATGGCAATGCAGTGGCTAATCCACCCACATATATTTTTATGTCGCATAAGAAAACCATCTATTTCTAATTATTTTATGACCACAGTCTTCAAACCACTCACAATTATGTTTTAAGCAGCTTATCACACTAGTCTACGGAATGTATGGAATTAACTCCTCGCCAGAGCTAAACAAGCATGAACCAAGCTGATCGGGCCCTGCCACAGGCTTAGTTGCAAAGATGTCGGATATTCGATATTATTTAGCCAGAAAATTGTAATTATTGACCTATTATGATACCTAGTCTATTCATGCCCCCCATCTGCGCCACCCCCCCCCCCCCCCACTCCACATGGAATCCCACCACTTTCGTTCACACAGTCGAGGCCTATAACTGATAGCTGATAGCAGTCCGCAGTGCGACATCATCTCGATATCGCTCCGACGTCACATCCTACGTGACGTAGTACTTCGGAGTCCTGGCGCGATTTTGACGTCAGGAATAGGTTGCATCAAAATCGGAGGGGGGGGGGTGTCGGATATTCGATATTATTTAGTCAATTTCATAAATAGAATTAATCACTTTGGGTATGCATATATATTGATTTATTATTAATCATGCATTTATGTATAGATCTGTAAATACATTATTTAAGCATGATAGGGTTCGAAGTATATATTAACTACATAAAATGTGGTTTCTAAGCATAGCTGTCTCAGATCAAGGTTTATGCAGTTGGACTTATATAATCATGTCACATGATTAAACAAAAACAAAATCATGATGGCTGGAAACCAATTTGAATATTTCACCAAGTGTTTTTTTTCTCAATATCTCAAATCCATTGTAAAAATTGATCCATATTGCAACTATCCTATTAATGTAAAACACCAGGATAGATGGTGACAAGTAATTGAACGATCAAATCATATCATTGGTTTCACTTCGCCAAGGTTCGAACCCATAACCTCCCGAAGGCCCACTGGAAGCCAGTAGCTTTCTTACCGATTCGGCCACTGGTTTTGTTATACTTAAATATGCAATTTACTCACATTAGAATAACTTATACAAACTAACAATAAAAATATTAATTTTAGGTACGCTATCAGTATCTGTCTACATCTAACATATCTATGCGCCGTGTGTTCTATTATTATGTGAATATAAATAAATGACCATCCACACCCTTTTTCTACATGTTTGACAGCTCGAGTCATTTAATAAACAAATGTCCTTGGGATTCTGGAATGCCTTTACCTTTGTGGTTAATATTAATCTACGAGTTCATCAGGCATCGAACTCCATATAACTTATAAGGTAATAATAACGTATCAATATTATATAACATTCATATGCCTGTTAGGTTAATTTGGTCTCCATATCACAATTAATTAAAAATGCAAAGAAAAACAAAAGCAACATTCAAAAACTTTTATTTAATGAAAAATACATTTGTATTATTCCATATACATTAATATCTTTAGAATGACTGTTGAAAAAGCATGTTTGAATAATGAGAGACACGGGTTGAGTCTTAGAGTGCTAATTGTTGTAGTATTAGTCTGATAATACTACAATTGTAAAATCACATGAGTCGCAAAGAGCCTCACAGAGTTTCCTGTATTTCACAAGGTCACATTATAATATAGTTCCTGCGAGTTTCCTGGTATTTTGCAAGGTCACATGTACAATATATTTCCAGTGAGTTTCTTTGTATTTTTCAAGGCCACATGAATGATATATTTCCGGTGAGTTTCCTGGTATTTCGCAAGGTCACGTGAACAATATATTAAGTGAGTTTCCTGGTATTTCGCAAGGTCACGTGAACAAAATATTTCTGGTGAGTTTCCTGGTATTTCGCAAGGTCACATATATGATATGATTCCAGTGAGTTTCCTGGCATTTCGCAAGGTCTTATGTACGTTATGCTTTCCGTGAGTTTCCTTGGACAAAGATAGAACTCCGCGTTTGTTCCAGAACTCCATTTGAGTGTGACCAGGTGAAACGCACACATGTGCAAGGAGTCACATGATCTGCCCATTGTGATGATCCAGTAGTCCTTCTCTGAGTACGACCCTGTAAGACATAACCGAAAACACAACCATATATAGTTTGTTGTTAATCTAGTACTAGTAGTCTGCACAGATCTCTCAGGTCATATAGGCAGGTAAGTGAGGATAGGGTGATTGCACCAGGGAACCTAGATTATTTAATGGTTAGGACACTAGCCGTGGACAATTATTTTTAATGAACTACATAAGGCGCCATAGTCCGGTCACCCTCAAGAAGGCTAGGATCGCTTCTTGTTTTACATCAGTTAAAAGATCACGCATGCTCTTTGCATTATAAAATTGTTGACATAAGGTCAACAAATCTATGCAGTTTAATAAAAGGTGTTTGAGTATCAGTGGGACTGACACCCAATGCATTTGGTGTGAGGGTCCCCCTTGAGTAGAAAAGTGGAACCTTCTCAGATAGTATTTGATTGGTCAGCTTGTCATGCTTACGCTTGATACCCTGTGCAGGGCGGAACCTAAACAACCGCGAATGGCATCCTAATAAAACCGATTAGTTCCACCCGTTCACACCAGGTGGTAGGTAACACAAGAAGCTCTGTGTTACTTACCAGTATTCAACAGCTCTGATGGGGCGCGTTAACTTGGTGTAAATGCAGATCTTTTTCACCGAATGACACACACTTGGTCCAAAGTCATCACTTTCTGGTATTCAAAGAACAGAACTGGAATTACAGATATTGATTTATAGCATGAATCTATTTGTCAAGGAGTATATCACAACTCCATAACATTGACGGCAATAGTGTACAATGCACACATTTTATACTATAAGATAGCATAACCTAGGCTATTTTACTACAAATATAAATGACAACATCGCGAACTTCAGATCCTCCTGGGGGTACAGATGTCGGCTATAAAGGTTCTACCGATACTAGTATTAATGCTAGATCACAGCCAAATATCAATCATGTTTTGCAAAAGCTACATGGCAAGAATTGGCATTTTCCAATGAAGTAGACGAATTAGTTAATGTAGAAACATGCTTTAAAAACAGACTAAAAACGTGATATAATTCATGTGATATTCTGAAAAAAGAAAAGGAGATTTAATGTGTCGATTTCAATTTCTCAGACCATTCAACATGTACACATTTTTAAGTCATTGATTTGATTTGACCAGAGTTCAAACCCCAAGAGTTCAAATCCCACGACCTACCAAAACGGGAGGCGGGTGCTCAACTCATTCGGCCACCCCATCTGGGGTTACATACAGCTCAAGTCTAATTGTAAAGAATACAGGTCAGTGTGACTTGTAGCAAATGTATGATAATGAACCAATCGGACCACACACTTGGTCACGTGGTTAAATACGACCCTGATGACGTCACAGAGTTCACGTGGTAGTGACTCAATGCCAGTAATAAAGTCAGTTGCAAACTATAGAACTCAGTGTGTCTATAGACTACATCACGGTTCCGACTGCGCATGCGCTGAAAACGGCGTTGGGAGCAAAGAAAAGGCGTACGCCCATTGAGTTTGCCAATACGCATAGGGGAAAACTGGCATTTTATTCGAAATAAATAGAAATACATAACAATTTGGCATAAAAATGGACGTACGGATGGAATATAATAATATAATGAATATGTTTAAGACACAACTCTCCATAATTAAGCATTTTGAGCTAAGAAACATACAATTTCAGTCACTTTACAGGCTGATGTTTACATCACCATTGATTAGCCAGAATTAATTCTTCTAAATATTAAAATGTCAAATGTGTCAACAAAAACTTGTTTCAAAGAAATATATAACCAACATCTGATTAACCCTACTCATTTTCTATTTCTACATATGTCATTAACATAGAATATAAATAAAAACATGAATGAAATAAATAAAACTGACTCTGGCTATGGCTCTAACACTAGTCTGAGTGCCTAGATTTGTCTAAATCTAAATGCACATGGCATAAGATGTGCTGGTTATATTGATGTAAATTCAATGCTGGATAAAAGATTAATATCTTCATTTATTATATATATTTTTTTAGTTGGTATTCTATGTTTCAAACAAGAGCTGAGATGAGCTGAAACTAGCACATTTCATAGCTGCACCCAGTGTATTATTAGCATGTGCCATGTGCTTCTCACAGCTTTGTTTTGCTCTGATGCATCCCACAATGGACCGTGCCGCTTGAACCGTGATGTAGTCTATTCCATCAATACTTTACATGGTGTCAGATGTGGAGGCACTGTGGCCACCAGTCCCATTGCTTCTGAGGCATACCAGGAATCAGCATTCAGGGCACTAGATAAAAGATTTACCTCAGACTCTGTTCAGAGGTGAGTAACAACCCTATGTAAAAGTTGCAGAAAATGTCGCTAACTGTTGATGGTCTTAGTTTGGCATTCATACCTTCTGTTGATTAAAATCCAATAGCTACAATCCGATTGTATATGTTTTCCCTCAACATATACTCTCCAGAGTGTTCAAATCACATATCAAGGGCACATTAACTTCCTATATTTCCGGTGAGTTATAGGAAATATAGGACATAATGACACCAGATCAGTTTGAAGCAATAGAGTCCATGAAGTAAATCCACCATGTTTGAATGAACTAGTTGTACCACCTGACTACCTCAGCCAATGAAAATGACTTGCTTCCTGACCTAGATTGGATTATTACCCAGGAATCTCTCAACTTCCTGCTAATGGCTGCCATGTGGATATATGGGCTCTGTCAATTCAAACTTTAAAGTTCATTTATCTCCTGGAATTAATCTACCAATCAGATCAAAAGTTGTGGGTAAATATATCAAGGTATGTGAAGAATATATTTAGTTTTTTAGATTAAGAATTTATGTTCTCACTTTATTTACCCATATTTTCTCAACTTCTTATATAGGGTTGTTCTTCACCCCTACTCAGGCTACTCTAGTATGGGGTGAATCTTTTATCTACCAGGGCACCAACGCAAATGTAAGTTAACTGTGGTGTACCAGACCTAAACATCCAGGGCACCAACATAGACAGTACCAAGTAACTGTGGTGCATCGGGCAGCAACTCCCCGGAACCAACAGAAGCAGCACTAACAAGTCAGGCTGCAATGGAAGTTTGCTTACCACAACAAAGATAATAGCAGAACACCCAACCTGAATGGACAGATACTCAAACACTTTACATGACCCATTCAGGCTTACCTGATTGGAGTGGTGGAGGTTGTCTGGCCTGCATGAATTTGAAGATGGTTCTTGGTCTGGTGTTTGTCAGTAACTGTGGATCTGATAGGCCTTAGTGACATCCTCCAGACTCGCAGAGCATCATGGCCTCTACAATGACCACTTTCGATGCTGAGGGAAACACCTTGAAAGTGAGACAACAGGTACATTGAGTCACTTTCGATACCCAAAAAGGTGGGTCAATCTCTGAAACTGGGTGCTAAAGTGTGACATGGATACCAAAAGTGAAAACCTTCCAAATAATAGCAGAAAACCTTCCAAATAATAACAGAATTTATGGTCAAATGAAGGTTTACATGTTGAAAAAAAAGGAGAAAGATTTAATGTCCATTTAAATTACTCCAGCTATTAGTGTTGTATCCAACAATGGATGAATAAACAAAACAAAAAACAAACACACGCAAGCATGTGCACCCAATCTCGCAGCTTTCAGTATTGACAAAGCAATTTTGAGTATTTATGAATGACTTTGACTAACACTTTTACTGTGAAAAATAAACAAATACATAATACGGCAAACCGCTGGTTTTGCAATGTAATATGTACATCTATCGGGGAACTGGCCTTGACCACTAGATTCCATAATGAAACAAACAAATCTATATTTGCGTATTCAGTGTTCGATTCTCTAACAAATACAGAAGAGTACGGAGGGTGTGCAGGTTTGCCCTTGACCTATGACGTCACCTGTGTAGCCTGAACACCCACCTAACTTGGTCCCCCGCAATGGTCAAGACCTTAGGCTTGGCACAAAGCATGACGTCATCGGACCATATATGGAAGCCACGTAGGGAGTGATCATTGTAGGTGTTCCTCTGCATGGCGTGTGCTACTCTTTTGCGGGGCCACCAATGCGTTTAGCCGATAAGCCATCAAGGCATTAAGTATATAACAACTATACCAATCCCGGCATCTATTTCTTTATTGATATTGATATTCCCTAAACATACATGATTCAAATAAAACTTTCAAATTGAGATGCCGGTACATAGTTATTGCACAACATAACAAAAATTGATGGCTCATGGGCTTAATGCTTTGACGACTCCACTGCAGAGTAACACTTGCGCGGAGGAATGCCTACACTGGTCCCGATGACGTCATGCATTGTGCCAAGGTCTTGACCCTGGCGTGAAACCAAGCTAAATAAATACCCACCTAGTCCAACTCGATCCACGCCTTGTTTAGCTGGTCCGCCACCTCACTCATTGCGGGACGCTCGTCACTCACCATCAGGCAACACCAGTTCTTGACAGAGCGCAAGATGTTTTTCACCGTGTCACTGTTGGAGTGATTGCACATAGTTTGAAGCAGGAATCCTGCAACAACATGAAGCAAAATTGTATCTCTTGAAGATTTATACTGCCTATCATAGATACGTCGGAATAGACAGTAGGTCGATAGAAAGCCTGAGTCTAGCTATACCTTTAGCGACCCAAGTGATTTGTAACCTCCCATACCATATAGACATGGTATGAGAGCAACTGACCTTTGATGATGCTGTAAGTTATACACAGCGGTGGAAATTCAAATTGGCAGAGGTGATGGCATGGGGAATCGAACAACCGACCTTCAGATTAGGAGTCCGACCTAGAAAAAAGTCAGACACTCTAACCACTCCCCCACAGAGAACGCCACTATTCACCAGCTCATTAAAATTAGTCTTATACAACGTTTGGAACTGTGGGCGCCAACGGAGGAAATAGGAACTTCGCCGCACAAACCTGCAGCTATCTCAGCGAGGGTTAACTGCGAGGTCGTCTGTCCTTTGATTATACAGTACAACCCCGTTAAACCAAGCTCGGTTAAACCAAACGATCGGTTAATCCAAACTTTTTTCTGCGGCCTGGCAAAATACTACCATTTATCATATAAAAAAGTTGGTTAAACCAAAGTCGGTTAATCCAAATTATTGGTTAATCTAAACAAAATTTTGGTTTAACGGGGTTATACTGTACTCCCATAATTCATTATAGATATGTTAACGAATTTTAATGTAAAGAACACATACTAAAATCATGTGACCAGATCTCCAGGTGTTATCTTATTAAAAGCTCAAACTGCAATAATGGTTAGTTTGTTTGGGTTTTACATCCTAGAAACATCTAATGTCATATCAGGATGGGTACTGACTTGTGACAGTGCACCCTCATGATGACTTTATAGTGCTGTCCCATTGGGAGACTGCCACCAGCACCATGACCCGATATTCCACTCAGTTACATTATCCTAATACTGAGCAAACCAGACCTGGCTCAATCATATTAATTGAGAGTGCCTGGCTAAGTAGCGACAAGTGTCAATTTAGTACGTGATTGGTTTGACCCAGTCAAGGTTCGAGCCCCCAACTTTCCACATGCGAAGCCTGTAAGCGCTCTTACAAATGCGGCCAACCCATATGATGATCATCATCATCATGCTGTCGGTCGCGATGCGACAAAGACTGCTTTCATTACTTGACTGCCGCTCTCCATTTAGCTCTCTGCTGTGAGAGTTGCATCCATGAGTCGGTCTTAATGTCTCTCAGCTTCAGGTTTCATTTCATGAAAGCTGCCTGCAAACGTGTTGAAGTGCTGCTGGCTTTTGAAAGTTACCAGCGGCACTCTCTCGGGGAGCAAATAGAGGTTTCACACTGGCAAGAACATGTCAAGACAGGCGCAAACCTATTTGTCCCTGCAGTGACTGGTCGGGAGATGTTGGGAGTTCCATACATCAACCACCATTAATGCTGCCACAGTGACATGGTTTTCTGTTTAGGGTTTGCTCCCTTAGCCTTTGGTTCTGTCAAGAACCTGTACCACAAGGCAGTGGTTTACAACTCTGCAGGGCAGGGGCATCAAACTCCCTGAGGGATTGCTATACCTGCAATACCTGCATACCTCCCATATGGTGCAATGATTGTAATTAGGTAACAATATAACAGAAATTATACAAAACATTCAAGAGTAACCAGCTTATAAGGAAACGCACAAGAACATACACATTCTGCTGCCGTTGTATTTCTGTGGAGAGAATTATAAATAAATTAATACCAAGTCACAGGGACAGGGACCGAGCTGTTAAACAGCACACCATGAGGGGGGGGGGGGTTAACATCGACATGAATGAATGGGATACATTGTGAAACAAAAGCAATTCTGTTGTACATGTGAAGTGGGCGAGACTACTCGGCCGGTGGAAATGCGGGTAGGGCTGACTAGCCAGCATTCTGAGATGCGGGCTACTCACCAGGCTCACATTTGCCACCATTTGCGGGGCCGGGTTCCCTGCTGTAAAGCTTTGCTGGGATACGTCAATTGTGACTATCCTAGCAACGGTGGGAGGTCGGGCGTTCGGACCCAGACCCATCGGATGTGTTTTGGCATGCTCCGATGTTTTAGCCGAGTTTTAGGCTTTTATTGTCGAAATTCAAAACTTATTTAACTTAATTATATGGGAGGGGATGTACTTGTTCACATACGTTATATTGCGAAACTCATATTGTTAGTATAGGGTAAGAATAAAGCCGTGAGCTCCTAAGAAGTGATTGGAATGTTCCTTGCATTCTTTACTATTCTCCAGTCTTATATTATTTACCGCTAGGGTCAACTTCATATTGCTATTTGATTGCTCTGTAAATGTCTTTAATTTAGGGCCTTCCGCCCCACGGTCTGTATGGAGTCGAACTCCCTACCTCTGATATTAAACACATTGCTAGCCAAGGGTCAAGCTAGCAGGAAGGCAGACAACCGGCGGCAGGAGGCACAATACATTCACATGGAAACAATTATTTATTAACACGTAGGCTCGCCTTAAGCGAGGGTGGAATAGCCCGACGGTTAAACATGTACAGTAGAGATGAGACTGTTTGTAGAAGGGTAGGGCTGTTAGTCAGGTAGATTCCGGAAATGGAGCTGTTATTAAAGTAGCTGTATTAGAATGGTGACTGTTAGTCAGGTAGGTGCAGTAAAGGGTGAGGCTGTTAATCAGGTTGTTGCAGTAGTGTGGGATGTCAGGTAGGTTGTTGTAGTAAGGGTGGGACTGTTAATCAGGTTGTTGCAGTCGGGTGGGGATGTTAGTCAGGTTGCTAAAGTAGCGGTGAGGCTGTTAGTCAGGTTGTTGCAGTTGTGGTGGGGCTGTTAGTCAGGTTGTTGCAGTAAGGGTGGGGATGTTAGTTAGGTTGTTGTCGTAAGGTGGGACTGTTAGTCAGGATGTTGCAGTAGGGATGAGCTGTTAAAGTAGGGGGTGGGGATGTTAGTCAGGTTGTTATAGTAGGGGTGGGACTGTTAGTCAGGTTGTTACTGTAGGGATGGGGCTGTTAGCCAGGTTGTTGTCGTAAGGGTGGGACTGTTAGTTAGGTTGTTGCAGTAGGGATGGGCTGTTAGTCATGTCGTTAAAGTAGGGGTGGTACTGTTAGTCAGGTTGTTGCAGTAGGGATGGGCTGATAGCCAGGTTGTTATAGTAGGGGTGGGACTGTTAGTCAGGTTGGTACAGTAGGAGGTGGTGCTGTTAGTCAGGTTGTTACAGTAGGGGTGGGATTGTTAGTCAGGTTGTTACAGTAGGGGTGGGGCAGTTAGACAGGTTGTTATAGTAGGGATGGGACTGTTAGCCAAGTTGTTCTAGGAACGATTGGGCTGTTAGTCAGGTTGTTATCGTAGGGGGGCTGTTAGTCAGGTTGTTACAGTATGGGTGGGACATTTATTCAGGTTGTTACAGTAGGAGGTGGGCTGTTAGTCATGTCGTTAAAGTAGGGATGGTACTGTTAGTCAGGTTGTTGCAGTAGGGATGGGCTATTAGTCAGGTTATTACAGTAGAGGTGGTGCTGTTAGTCAGGTTGTTACAGTAGGTGTGGTGCTGGTAGTCAGGTTGTTACAGTAGGGGTGGGACCGTTAGTCAGGTTGTTATAGTAGGGGTGGGACTGTTAGTCAGGTTGTTATAGTAGGGGTGGGACTGTTAGTCAGGTTGTTACAGTAGGGGTGGGACATTTAGTCAGGTTGTTACAGTAGGTGTGGGACTGTTAGTCAGGTTGTTACAGTAGGGGTGGGACTGTTAGTCAGGTTGTTGCAGTAGGTGTGGGACTGTTAGTCAGGTTGTTACAGTAGGGGTGGGACTGTTAGTCAGGTTGTTACAGTAGGTGTGGGACTGTTAGTCAGGTTGTTACAGTAGGTGTGGTGCTGTTGGTCAGGTTGTTACAGTAGGGGTAGGGCTGTTAGTCAGGTTGTCGCAGTAGAGGTGGCGCTGTTACTTAGGTTGTTACAGTAGGGGTGGGGTTATTAGTCAGGTTGTTTTAGTAGGGTGCGGCTGTTAGTCAGGTTGTTTCAGTAGGTGTGGGACATTTAGTCAGGTTGTTATAGTAGGGGTGGTGCTGTTACTCAGGTTGTTACAGTAGGGGTGGTGCTGTTAGTCAGATTGTTACAGTATGGGTGGTGCTGTTAGTCAGGTTGTTATAGTAGGGGTGGGACATTTAGTCAGATTGTTATAGTAGGAGTTGTGCTGTTAGTCAGGTTGTTATAGTAGGTGGTGGTGCTATTAGTCAGATTGTTACAGTAGGGGTGGGGCTGTTAGTCAGGTTGTTACAAAAGGGGTTCGACTGTTAGTCAGGTTGTTACAGTAGGGTGGTGCTGTTAGTCAAGATGTTATAGTAGGGATAGGACTGTTAGTCAGGTTGTTATAGTAGGGGTGGTGCTGTTAGTCAGGTTGTTACAGTAGGGGTGGTGCTGTTAGTCAGTTTGTTACAGTAGGGGGGTGGTGCTGTTTGTCAGTTTGTTACAGTAGGGGGGGGGGGTGCTGTTAGTCAGGTTGTTACAGTAGGGGTGGTGCTGTTAATCAGGTTGTTACAGTAGGGGTGGTGCTGTTAGTCAGGTTGTTACAATAGAGGTGGGGCTGTTAGTCAGGTTGTTACAAAAGGGGTTCGACTGTTAGTCAGGTTGTTATAGTAGGGTGGTGCTGTTAGTCAAGATGTTATAGGAGGGATAGGACTGTTAGTCAGGTTGTTATAGTAGGGGTGGTGCAGTTAGTCAGGTTGTTACAGTAGGGGTGGGACTGTTAGTCAGTTTGTCACAGTAGAGGTGGTGCTGTTAGTCAGTTTGTTACAGTAGGGGTGGTGCTGTTAGTCAGGTTATTACAGTAGGGGTGCTGCTGTTAATCAGGTTGTTACAGTAGGGGTGGTGCTGTTAGTCAGGTTGTGATAGTAGGGGTGGGACTGTTAGTCAGGTTGTTATAGTAGGAGTTGTGCTGTTAGTCAGGTTGTTACAGTAGAGGTGGTGCTGTTAGTCAGGTTGTTACCGTAGGGGTGGTGCTGTTAGTCAGGTTGTTACAGTAGGGGTGGTGCTGTTAGTCAGGTTATTATAGTAGGGATGGTGCTGTTAGCCAGGTTGTCGTAGTAGGGGTGGGGCTGTTAATCAGGTTTTTGCAGTAGGTGTGGGGATGTTACTCAGGTTCTCGTAGTAGAGGTGGATCTGTTGGCCAGGTTGTTACAGTAGGGATGGGGCTGTTAGTCAGGTTGGCACAGTAAAGATGGGGCTGTTAGTCAGGTTGTTACAGTTGGGATGGGGCTATTAGTCAGGTTGTTACAGTAGGTGTGGGGCTAATAGTCAGGTTGTTACAGTAGGGGTGGGGCTGTTAGCCAGGTTGTTACAGTAGGGGTGGTGCTGTTAGTTAGGTTGTTACAGTAGGGATGGGGCTGTTAGTCAGGTTGTTACTGTAGGGGTGGTGCTGTTAGTCAGGTTGTTACAGTATGGCTGGGGCTGTTAGTCAGGCCGTTACAGTAGGGGTGGGGCTGTTAGTCAGGTTGTTACAGTAGGGGTGGGGCTGTTAGCCAGGTTGTTACAGTAGAGGTGCGGCTGTTAGTCAGGTTGTTGCTGTAGGGTGGGACTGTTAGTCAGGTAGTTATAGTAGGGGGGCTGTTAGTCAGACTGTTACAGTAGGGTGGTGCTGTTAGTTAGGTTGTTACAGTAGGGACGGGGCTGTTAGTCAGGTTGTTACAGTAGGAGGTGGTGCTGTTAGTCAGGTTGTTATAGTAGGGCTGGGGCTGTAAGTCAGGTTGTCACAGTAGGGGTGGTGCTGTTAGTCAGGTTGTTACAGTAGGGGTGGTCCTGTTAGTCAGGTTGTTACAGTAGGGGTGGTGCTGTTAGTTAGGTTGTTACAGTAGGAGGTGGTGCTGTTAGTCAGGTTGTTACAGTACGGGTGGTGCTGTTAGTCAGGTTGTTATAGTAGGGTGGGGGCTGTTAGTCAGGTTGTTACAGTAGGAGGTGGTGCTGTTAGTCAGGTTGTTACAGTAGGGGTGCTGCTGTTAGTCAGGTTGTTACAGTAGGGATGGTGCTGTTAGTCAGGTTGTTACAGTAGGGGTGGGGCTGCTAGTCAGGTTGTTACAGTAGGGATGGGGCTGTTAGTCAGGTTGTTATAGTAGGGCTGGGCTGTTAGTCAGGTTATTACAGTAGGAGGTGGTGCTGTTAGTCAGGTTGTTACAGTAGGGGTGGGGCTGTTAGTCAGGTTGTTACAGTAGGGATGGTGCTGTTAGTCAGGTTGTTATAGTAGGGCTGGGGCTATTAGTCAGGTTGTTACAGTAGGGGTGCTGCTGTTAGTCAGGTTGTTACAGTAGGGGTGGGGCTGTTAGTCAGGTTGTTACGGTAGGGATGGGGCTGTTAGTCAGGTTGTTATAGTAGGGCTGGGGCTGTTAGTCAGGTTGTTACAGTAGGAGGTGCTGCTGTTAGTCAGGTTGTTACAGTAGGGTGGGGCTGTTAGTCAGGTTGTTACAGTAGGGATGGTGCTGTTAGTTAGGTTGTTACAGTAGGTGTGGGACTGTTAGCCAGGTTGTTACAGTAGGAGGTGGGACTGTTAGTCAGGTTGTTATAGTAGGGCTGGGGCTGTTAGTCAGGATGTTACAGTAGTGGTGGGGCTGTTAGTCAGGTTGTTACAGTAGGGGTGGGGCTGTTAGTCAGGTTGTTACAGTAGGGATGGTGCTGTTAGTTAGGTTGTTACAGTAGGTGTGGGACTGTTAGTCAGGTTGTTACAGTAGGAGGTGGTGCTGTTAGTCAGGTTGTTATAGTAGGGCTGGGGCTGTTAGTCAGGTTGTTACAGTAGGGGTGGGGCTGTTAGTCAGGTTGTTACAGTAGGGGTGGTGCTGTTAGCTTTTTCTTTTTTTACTAAATGTATTTATTCAGCGAATAATGTCTTTTGTCAGCGCCAGAGCACTGGTCTTCCGGCCGTTCAGTACCATTTGTTGGTACATAAACAACAATATCAGTTACAATAATAACCATATGAAAATCCTGTTCGATAATAGAAGCATAATATAAATGACCTATTAGTTGTAATAGTAAGTGCATACAATTCCAGTTCAACATATGTATTATGCACTTGGTGAGTATGCATTACATGGTATTGCATGATTCTAGAATTGTCTTTAAACACTTCTTTCTTCCATTGACTTTCTCTCTTCTTTTTTTCAAAATGATATAACATATCTCCAATACACATATATATATTATATTGTAAATATGCAAATCAGTGAATACAGTCACCAATCCCAGATGCGAGAAACCTGCCCATTGCTGGATCCTATCACAAGTGTTTTGTATTGTGTGGCCTAATGATGGGATAGGAAGTCTGAAATTGCAGTGGGGACTTACATCAGACAGGTTTTATATCAATTTCAAGGAAAATGTTAGGTAATAGGTTTTGAAAGAAGGTGTAGTAAGGTGGGGTAGGGGTGGGAAGGGGATCAGCGTGCAAGGCCATGTAGTGCATTTAAGAACATATTTATATATATATATAAATATATATATATATAGAATGTATAATTTATTATGCGTATATAAAAGGGGCGGAGCTCTATCCTAATAATTATGATTATTATTATTATTCGTCTCGATTATTATTATCCAATCACTGACTTGCCCGTATTTGCCCCGGTCTTGCCTATGCCAGCGCCACCACCGTTCGTCTCCAGCTTGTGCGCTTGCCGGGCTGTCAGTCTTTGCCCCGCTTTCAAATATGTGTGTATACAAGGGTCAGGGCAAGGATGGCCTTTAGAATACCTATAAGTGTGTAGGGGTTTGACAGGCCTGTTGCATTTTCAATAAGTTTTTAAATTCAAGGAGACTTGTGGACCGTCTTGTCCTCACTGGCAGTTTATTCCAGTCAGGTTGTTACAGTAGGGGTGGGACTGTTAGTCAGGATGTTACAGTAGGGGTGGGATTGTTAGCCAGGTCTGTTAGTCAGGTTGTTGCAGTAGGAGTAGGGGTGTAACCTTGTTACAGTAGGGGTAGGACTGTTAGTCAGGTTGTTATAGTAGGAGTGGGGCTGTTAGTCAGGCTTTTGCAGTAGGTGTGGGGATATTAGTCAGGCTTTTGCAGTAGGTGGGGGGGGGGCTGTTAGTCAGGTTGTTGCAGTTCGGATGGGGCTGTTAGTCAGGTTGTTGCAGTAAGTGTTGGTCTGTTAGTCAGGTTGTTGAAGTAGGGTGGGGCTGTTAGTCAGGTTGTTGCAGTAAGTGTTGGGCTGTTAGTCAGGTTGTTGAAGTAGGGTGGGGCTGTTAGTCAGCTTGTTGCAGTTCGGATGGGGCTGTTAGTCAGGTTGTTGCAGTAAGTGTTGGGCTGTTAGTCAGATTGTTGAAGTAGGGTGGGGCTGTTAGTCAGGTTGTTGCAGTAAGTGTTGGTCTGTTAGTCAGGTTGTTGAAGTAGGGTGGGGCTGTTAGACAGGTTGTTGCAGTAAGTGTTGGGCTGTTAGTCAGGTTGTTGAAGTAGGGTGGGGCTGTTAGTCAGCTTGTTGCAGTTCGGATGGGGCTGTTAGTCAGGTTGTTGCAGTAAGTGTTGGGCTGTTAGTCAGGTTGTTGAAGTAGGGTGGGGCTGTTAGTCAGCTTGTTGCAGTTAGGATGGGGCTGTTAGTCAGGTTGTTGCAGTAAGTGTTGGGCTGTTAATCAGGTTGTTGAAGTAGGGGGGCTGTTAATCAGGTTGTTGAAGTAGGGTGGGGCTGTTAGTCAGGTTGTTGCAATAAGTGTTGGGCTGTTAATCAGGTTGTTGAAGTAGGGTGGGGCTGTTAGACAGGTTGTTGCAGTAAGTGTTGGGATGTTAGTCAGGTTGTTGAAGTAGGGTGTGGCTGTTAGTCAGGTTGTCGGATGGAATACTGCTGTGATTACAAATTTAGCGTTGATATTTGAACTGACCAAAGCTGCAGGTGTCTGCCCGCGTTGATCTGCACCCTCTGTATTCTATTCCTTGAGCAATTCGCAAATTGGCTGTTGGACCTATGCCTGCAGGGTGGAAATATCCAAGTGACCCATAGGTGGCACTTCCGAAATCAATCAAGTAAACCTGCGTTAAATGGAGAAAGAGAGATGCATTAGATATTTGGGTCATTCTCTCAAACTGGGAACTAAAGTATAAGATGGAAACCAAATGTGAAAACCTTCCAAATAATAACAGAATGTTTACACGTTGCGCATTATGTCAGAGCTGAAAAAAGTTATTTCACTTTTTGATTTTGATCTGATACAAATTGAGCAATATGTTAATAATCACTTGTGTAACTTGGAAATGAAACACACATCCAGAACAAGATTTTAACATACACAACAAATTCAAACAAGATTTTATTTAATTACAGTTAAGCAAACAAGATTATAGCTTACAAGAAAAAAGTTGAAAAAAAGGTTTTTCACATTTTCCCTTTAGCACAATATTATACGAGCATACTTTTGATACATTTTGTGGGATAGACTAAATAAATGCAGCATTGCTAGCATACTTAACCCACAGAGGCAACGATAATTATTTTTCTTGCTACCAAAGAAAGAAAGAATTAATCATCACCATCATAACATGGAAACCAAATATGTGGTGCCCAGTTTAAGAGAATGACCCATTTATTTGTATGAATAACTTAAAGGTGAAATCACATGACGAACACAACTACTTATTCATAATTATTATGATGGAATTTGATTGTTCATAGTTCCTATAACTAAAAACTACCAATTCTCTTAGAGCCATTGAGCGCCCAATCAAGGCCAAGCACCACTGTGGTTATGCTGATCTCGGACCTTTCTGTATTGTCAAAGCTATTTTCAGTATTCTTGAATGACTTTCAATAACACTTTTACCGTGAAAAATAAACAATTACATAATATTCACAAGCAAACTTGAGATCAGGTGAATAATGCCATGATATATGTATTATATGTATGTCATGGCGATTCCGTAATGAAACAAACACATCCGTATTCAGTGTTCGATTCTGTAACAAAATATGGAAGGATGCAGAGGGTGCACAAGTAGTAGAGAGAGGAGCGATATAGGTCCATATTACGTAATCGTCCCGCATCAGAGGTCCGACGCGGGACAATGACCTAAAATGAACCATCTGTGGTGGGACAATGACCGTAAATGACCCATTGTGCTTGAGGATGGCCATCTGTTTTAGGTTGAACTCATTTGACCTTTTTGACTGGATTGATGACGCACTGTTCTACCTTGCAGGATGGACATCTGTTTTTGGTTGAACTCATTTGACCATTGTCCCACGTCGGACCTCTGACGCGGGACGATTATGTAATATGGACCTATATCGGTCCTCTCTATACTACTTGCACAGGTCTGCTAAAAACCCACTGTATGGGAGCCAATCACTGAAGGTGGTGTTACCATTACTATTTAGGAAAGCGTGGTTATGGCAACAGTTTCTCAGGTAGTAGATGATAAGAACATACATCAACTTATTAATTGGCGCGATAAGTAATGTGACTTTTAAAGTTTTGTGACAGTGGTCAGGGAGTAAGTAGCCTCAAAGAGGGAAGGAGGGGCAGAATAGTCCCGATACTATGGGGAAGAGAGGAAGCGGAAAGAGGACAAAATTGGGATGCGGCTTCTATTAGGGGGTGGGTTGGGGGGGTGGGCAATATTGTTGCCCTGTAACTTACAATATGGTTGCCTGGTTTCACTGTATCCGGGATCACGATCACATTGTTTGCGTTCACATCATTGTGCAAGTATTGGTTTCTGTGCATGATGGCAATTTTCTTCGCAACATCAGCAGCCACCTTTATGATCTGCTTTCTGAAAATGTCATAATACAGACCCACCCCGGGGGGGGGGGAGGCTAATGATTAACACATATATATATACACACAATACTGTAACAGCAGTGAATATATGGAGACTGCTTCCTAACAGGTAGTTGCCTTTTATAGTGGTTACAGCACATGTTTGGACCATCCTACTCATCCCATCTCTTCGTTAGGACTGGCCTACCCAGCAACTATATAAGGAGTGTAGTCACACACTTTCGGCAGACTTGCTATCCGGACCGCACTCTGTCCACACCTCTCTCTATCACCTCTCCGCCGGCCATGCTCCTCCTCGATGTCTGAAAAGAGTTCCAGGAGGGGGAGCCCGCCGGAATTTCACTTTCTACTCTTACTCTGCCGTGTCTATGGCTCGCTGGACGGTCACCATAGAGCAAATAGACAAGGTCCTTTGACTCAACTCTCCTCATTTCTCTTTCCTAGATTCTGCCCATTTCGATTTCTCCCAGGCACACTTCTTCCCCTGACCAGGGTAGTTGTGTTCTTGGGTGGGGCCCTTCACCTTTACGATTTCTCTGTCTTGTTCTTGTTGCTGGAATGACCGCTGCTCCCACCTTTGCCCGCCTTCCTCAAACCCCTGCTGCTGACCGGATTCAAGTGCTACACTTCACTACACCTACAGCTCAACTACACGCCAGACCGAAGAGATTCGCTGCCGCCCCAACGCCTCGCCATTACAACGTTGTGAAGATGTCCCCAGCTTCTACAACACTCCCTACTGAAGTTAAGTCTTCAACCACAGATTGGGCCGATTTATCGGAGCCTCTCTACCCAATGTTGCAGTTCTGCAACCAGTAACCGTCATAAGGTTACAAACACTCCCAATCGTCGTCGACTCTCGGCACTCTACTCCCAGACATTGGCACTCTACTCCCAGACATCGAGGCGTCAACATCTCCAAGTCAGTTAGGCCTGAAACCTGATCTGGTTAGTTACAGCTTATGGGATGGATTCAACTTGCTGAGCTTCTACAATATTGACCAATGGCCATGAGGAGGATTGGTGACTGTGCTGTCTGCCTTTTCCCACATCACTGCTGCTTAGCCTGACATGTACATCCATCATCAACTGAGACTCTATACCTGTATGGTTGGCGACAGCTCACAGACAATGGATCATCTATATCCATCAACATCTCAAGGCAACTGAGACATAGAATAAGCACCAAGAGGACTGAGTGTATCTATCATCCATATGGACTACACAGACAGTTGTGAGTGTAATATCATACCATTGAAAATTTATATGTAACTGTACACTTTGTAATTGAGAATATATGTTATAAGTACATATTTGTGTATCGTTATTTGTCTTCTTTACTAAGAATAGAAGATGTTCCAAATTCTCTTTTCTCCTCACTATATTAGCTAGTCTATAAGATTAGGCATTAGTTATTATACGCGACAATACCCATAGGCATAAAAGGGGAAAATAAATTCACCAGCATCCAGAAACCGGAACCAGCTGTTTCTGAGGAATTAATATAAACTGGTCCCAGTGCCTTCTCCCATGTTTTAATAAAGTACCAGCCGGGTACAAGTACTGCTGAAATTGGTTTTGGGCTGAAACATGGGAGAAGGCACTGGGACCAGTCTATATCAATTCTGAGGAAAATATACATATATTAATCAGCCTAATGGTTAGGACCATAGCTCCATAATTGTAGAAGTGAAGGTTCAAGATCTGCTCTAGTCGTCGTGTCTCACTTCGTTTGCAAAAAATACCTTCAACGACATATACATATATATATATAAGCATTTAGTCATTCACATATGTATATGTGCGTGCATGTATTATATATAAGCCTACACAGTGATAGAAATAAGAAAGAAATTTTACTTGTCCATGGGACAAGTCTGTTGTGATTTTCACTTGTCCGTCTGAATTCTCACTTGTCCACACTACTTACCTTTATTATCTCAGTTAACCTGATTGGTTATGGGAATAAAACTACACAGATAAATCAAAACGACAACACAAATGTCATAAATAAAGTAAATTACATTTAAAGAAGCAAACAAAATCGTGAAATACACGTTTTTCAGCCAAACATTTTCACTTATCCAGGGGAAAAGCTCAAGCCATATTCTGTTTGTCCATACCTACTCTCACTTGGTTCATTCAAGCTCTTATTTTGAACGCTGATATATATATATATATACATGTATATACATATATATGAGACGTGTGTATATATATATCACACATATGCATATATATGTATATTGATATATATGCTGTATAACCCTTTATACAAGTATAATAAGCAGGATGATCCATTTACCCCCTCGCCACTAAGTCATTGGCTGGTCACCTCTACTCATTAGGACATCTACTTGTAAAATATTCCGATATTCGGCATAGGGGGGAATGCAAATGTTCTATTGCTGGTCGGCGTATGTGACCAGGCGCATGTATGTATATATATATATATATATATATATATATATATATGCATGGGTTGGTGGTGCCTGAGTGGGATGTAAGTAGAAATAGTGGTGCTGGCAGGTGTGGGTGTGAGTGCACTCAGGGCCTACCCCCTCTGCTGGGATAGGGATCACCACACTCAAAGGTCAAGGTTGGTGGTGGCCATGGGGCCATACAGCTTGTGGTGGTGGGCAGACCCCTGGTATCCATGGGGACCAGGAATGGTGGATCCCTATTGGTAGGGCCAAGGATGCTTGTTTCCCATTGGGGGAAAGGGGGGGGGGGTGGTGAAACTCTACAATGAACCCATGTAACCATATAAATTATTAACCAGAGGGCTGACCTATCTTCTTCTTTAAACTTTATACTCTTCCTTTCTCTTGGTCTGTATTGATTTCATCATAGCCTGCCTACACAACCACATATTCGAACATTGGACTTTACATACTGGTACCTCCTGTCCTCCCTATGTGGCACCACCTGCTCACACATGCCTCAGCGACCATTAGGCTCACTCACTGTACCGCTAGAAATATGCACATATATTTCAGCAGTACAGTGTGGGTGCTTATGAGTGTTTGACAAGTGAGCACACAGGTGGTGCCTCAAGCAGCTCCGAGGTTAGAGTAGGTTACACCAGTCGATGACTTAGTTCAGGCTCCTCCAGTCAATGACTGAGGAAGGAGAAAATGCTGAGGAGCAAATGGAAACTTCCGGCCTTATTATACTCAAATAATGCTTACACAGCATATATATATAAGTGTGGAAAAGGGGCAGATTTACGGTAATGTTTCAGACTACTGGCACAATGGCGTAATGAAAGGCAGAAAATGGTAACGATTGCACAGAAATCGTAACGGTTAGCAGCTCTGTAATAAATTATTAGTCCTCACGGTGTGAACTCGTTGATTTTCATAACCATATCTTCGAGAGTAATTGTTCCCGGCAAATAGCAGAAAACAATCGCTGGAAGGTCAGATGCTTCATGAGTTCCTTCTTGCAGTCCAATGATGGGTGGGCCAACCCCCAGAAACATCATTTGTACTCCAATCGCTGCCTCCTTAATGATTTCGTCGTATCCCACATGGAAGTTCTGCTTGGGAAGAAAACAGAAGAATGGTGAGCTGAATAGGAAGGTATACAACACAGGTGTTTATTTTTGTTTTTTGTAGTTTCTGACATATTTTTTAATGAGTTTTTTAAAGTTGGAGCTGTATTCAACATCAGTAAGGGCTGGTATAGTAATAGATGGAGCTGTTAATCTGTAGATACAGTAAGGGTTGGGCTGTTAATCTGTAGTTAGAGTGGTGGATGGAGCTGTTAATATGTAGATACAGTAAGGGTTGGAGTTGTTAATCTGTAGGTACAGTGGTGAATGTGGCTGTTAGTCAGTATGTACAGTAAGAGATGGAGCTGTTATTCAGTAGGTACAGTAAGATATGGGGCTGTTAGTCAGTAGGTACAGTGGTGAATGGGCCTGTTAGTCAGTGTGCACAGTAAGAGATGGGGCTGTTACTCAGTAGGTACAGTGGTGGATGGAGCTGTTAGTCAGTATGTACAGTAAGGACTTGAGTTGTTAATCTGTAGGAACAGTGGTGAATGGAGCTGCTAGTCAGTATGTACAGTAAGAGATGTGGCTCTTAGTCAGTAGGTACAGTAAGAGATGAGCTGTTAGTAAATAGGTACAGTAAGAGATGGGGCTGTTAATCTGTAGATATAGTAAGGGTTGGGCTGTTAATCTGTAGTTACAGTAGTGGATGGAGCTGTTAATATGTAGATACAGTAAGGGTTGGAGTTGTTAATCTGTAGGTACAGTGGTGAATGTGGCCGTTAGTCAGTATGTACAGTAAGAGATGGGGCTGTTACTCAGGGGGTACAGTAAGATATGAAGCTGTTAGTCAGTAGGTACAGTGGTGACTGGAGCTGTTGGTCAGTGTGTACAATAAGATATGGTGCTGTTATTCAGTAGGTACAGTAAGAGATGGGGCTGTTATTCAGTAGGTACAGTAAGAGATGGGGCTGTTAGTCAGTAGGTACAGTAAGAGATGGGGCTGTTAGTCAGTAGGTACAGTAAGAGATGGGGGCTGTTATTCAGTAGGTACAGTAAGAGATGGGGCTGTTATTCAGTAGGTACAGTAAGAGATGGAGCTGTTAGTCAGTAGGTACAGTAAGAGATGGGGCTGTTAGTCAGTAGGTACAGTGGTGAATGGACCTGTTAGTCAGTGTGCACAGTAAGAGATGGGGCTGTTAGTCAGTAGGTACAGAAAGGGTTATGGCTTTTAATCTGTAGGTACAGTGATGGATGGAGATGTTAGTCAGTAGGTACAGTAAGAGATGAGCTGTTAGTAAATAGGTACAGTAAGAAATGGGGCTCTTAGTCAGTAGATACAATAAGAGATGGGGCTGTTATTCAGTAGGTACAGTAAGAGATGGGGCTGTTAGTCAGTATGTACAGTAAGAGATGGGGCTGTTATTCAGTAGGTACAGTAAGAGATGGGGCTGTTAGTCAGTAGGTACAGTAAGAGATGGGGCTGTTATTCAGTAGGTACAGTAAGAGATAGGGCTGTTATTCAGTAGGTACAGTAAGATATGGGGCTGTTATTCAGTAGGTACAGTAAGGGTTGGCGCTGTTAGTCAGTAGGTACATTAAGAGATGGGGCTGTTATTCAGTAGGTACAGTGGTGACTGGAGCTGTTGGTCAGTGTGTACAATAAGATATGGTGCTGTTAGTTAGGAGGCACAGTAAGAGATGGGGCTGTTATTCAGTAGGTACAGTAAGAGATAGGGCTGTTATTCAGTAGGTACAGTAAGAGATGGGGCTGTTATTCAGTAGGTACAGTAAGGGTTGGCGCTGTTAGTCAGTAGGTACATTAAGAGATGGGGCTGTTATTCAGTAGGTACAGTGGTGACTGGAGCTGTTGGTCAGTGTGTACAATAAGATATGGTGCTGTTAGTTAGGAGGCACAGTAAGAGATGGGGCTGTTATTCAGTAGGTACAGTAAGAGATGGGGCTGTTAGTCAGTAGATACAATAAGAGATGGGACTGTTATTCAGTAGGTACAGTAAGAGATAGGGCTCTTAGTCAGTAGGTACAGTAAGAGATGGGGCTGTTATTCAGTAGGTACAGTAAGGGTTGGCGCTGTTAGTCAGTAGGTACATTAAGAGATGGGGCTGTTATTCAGTAGGTACAGTGGTGACTGGAGCTGTTGGTCAGTGTGCACAATAAGATATGGTGCTGTTAGTTAGGAGGCACAGTAAGAGATGGGACTGTTATTCAGTAGGTACAGTAAGAGATGGGGCTCTTAGTCAGTAGATACAATAAGAGATGGGACTGTTATTCAGTAGGTACAGTAAGAGATAGGGCTCTTAGTCAGTAGGTACAGTAAGAGATGGGGCTGTTATTCAGTAGGTACAGTAAGAGATAGGGCTGTTATTCAGTAGGTACAGTAAGAGATAGGGCTCTTAGTCAGTAGGTACAGTCAGAGATGGGGCTGTTATTCAGTAGGTACAGTAAGAGATAGGGCTGTTATTCAGTAGGTACAGTAAGAGATGGGGCTGTTATTCAGTAGGTACAGTAAGGGTTGGCGCTGTTAGTCAGTAGGTACAGTAAGAGATGGGGCTGTTAGTCAGTAGGCACAGTAAGGGTTGGCCCTGTTAGTCAGTAGGTACAGTAAGGGTTGGAGCTGTTAGTCACTAGACACAGTAGGGGAGAGAACTGTTAGTCAGTAGGTACGGGAAGGGATGGAGCTGTTAGTTTGTAGGTACCGTAAGGGTTGGAGCTGTTAGTCAGTAGGTACAGTAAGGGCTGGAGCTGTTAGTCAGTAGGTACAGTAAGGGTTGGAGCTGTTAGTCAGTAGGTACAGTAAGAGATGGGGCTGTTAATCAGTAGGTACAGTAAGAGATGGGGCTGTTAGTCAGTAGATACAGTAAGAGATGGGGCTGTTAGTCAATAGGTACAATAGGAGATGGAGCTGTTAGTCAGTAGGTCCAGTGAGGGATAGAGGTGTTAGTTAGATGGTCCATTCAGAGATGGGGCTGTTATTCACTATGTACAGTAACGGATGGAACTGTTCGTCAGTAGGTACAGTAAGGGGTGGAGCTGTTAGAGAGTAGCTACAGTAAGAGATGTGGCTAGTCAGTAGATACAATAAGGAATAGAGCTGTTTGTCAGTAGGTCCAGTATGGGATGGAGCTGTTAGTCAGTAAATACAGTAAAAGATGTAGCTGTTAGTCAGTAGGTACAGTAAGGGATATAGCTGTTAGTCAGTAGGTCCAGTATTGGTTGGAGCTGTTTGTCAGTAAATACTGTAAAAGATGTAGCTGTTAGTCAGTAGGTACAGTAAGGGATAGAGCTGTTAGTCAGTAGATTAAGTATGGGTTGGAGCTGTTTGTCAGTAAATACAGTAACAGATGCAGCTGTTAGTCAGTAGGTACAGTAAGGGATAGAGCTGTTAGTCAGTAGGAATATTATATACATAAATAATACCGAAAGGTAGTTTTCGGGTCGTTTTGATCACTACTCCTCTGTTAATCGGCACTGCCAACGCGCATCATCAAACTCCGCCGATGCTTCGCAATGTGTGGGTTGTTAATAGTATGTTTTTTTTGTCTATTGTACACATTTCATATTAATTTAGAATTTCAAAAAGATGAATTGAATTTCATATTAATTTTGATGGTTTTTACTAACTTTGGTCACTTTGACCAGACTGTCATTGTGACCACCTTAACACAATATTGTTCCAGAGGTTGATGCGGAGCCTAGCTTTAACCAAAGACCCTATACTACTAAGACGGCTCACTCAGCATGTACTGTGTAATCAAAATGATCAAACCCACCACTTGTTGCGCTGGCTGTTCTCTTGGTTAAACAGGTGCTATATTATATGTATAAATGTATATATATGAATGTGAAAGATGTGTGATGATGGCGATGCTGATGATGATGCTGATGATGATGGGTATTTGTTCATAGCAATTTCATATTGATGTGTATTCATACTTACCTATCTCATGTATAAAATAATTGTATGTGTTTACATTTGAAACACCAACCAGCAGCCGGGCTGATCAAACCCACCACAAGGTGGCACTGCAAAATTTACATTACCATGGGAGAGATAGGGAGTGAGCCGTCTTAGCATTATATGGTCTTTGCTTTAACCCATGCACAGTATGGGTTAAAGCTAGTATATTGTAAAATAAGGTCGCCAGATCTTTAGTTAGTTAGTTAGTTAAACCTTAGCTTGACACATAATAAGGCTGGCTAGACATTGGAGAGGACAACCACAATTATATGACTTTAGGGCTCCATCCACCTCCATAAGTGTCGAACAAAAGTTATTTTTTGCCATAACGAGCTGGCGTTAGATGCCCAATAGGGCCTAGATCAGCCAGAAGAGGATCTGTAAGTTAATCTGGAAGTTAATATTAAAGCCGTATAGTCCGATGAAAACATAAAATTTTCAAAACCAAAACAATTATCTAGATTTGATTCCACATGTCTAACTTAGATACAGGTGCACTTATTAAACATTTGTTGCCACACACAAAGGAACACTGAGGCAATTTCATAGAACCTGGTACTGCAGAAGCCTATGGTGTCAGACCTTTGGCTAGATAAAGCATTCACCCGGTACTCGCAGTAGCAGTACACGGGTGAATACCAACCCTATATAAAAATGGTCAAAAAAGCGGGTTAATGAATTGAGAACCTAATTTTCCAATCTAAGAAGCAACAATTATTCTTTACATATGTCTTATTGATAGCCCGCTACCTTTGAGTTGAAAAATATAATATAATATCTAGTTTAATAAGATTTAAAAGTGAAATCGACGGCGTTCTGCGGCCGCCATCTTGTCTTTTTGCATTCTCTCTCATTTCACCAACTCTTTGCCTATATGGGTAGCAATTTCCTACTGGAGCCACAGTTTCTACTTCATGTTCCATACTAGACCTATTTTCGCCCGTATTTACACTACGTTGTCCTTCACCCGTGTACTACAAGTACCGGGTGAATCTTTTATCTAACTTTTGGCATGCTTTCCAAAACTAATTTGTCATGTTAGCACTTCAAATATCTCAAAAGTTAGCCATTTAAAATAAAAGATACTTCAAACTAAAGTAACGTAACTTACGACTAAATTTATTTGAGAAAATGTGAGAAACTCTAAACCATCGGACTATACAACTTTAATGTTGATGTGAATGAATGCGCAGTGCTAAAGGTGCCGGTGTTGCAGTTTCCGCGGCACACCAGTTTGCGAGGGACACATCGCTTCAGCGCATGCATCAAAATCGAACAGCATCATCACTAACCTTATAAATTTAATATAATGTTTTTGGTAAAGATGTTTTCTATATGTATACCAAGCGATTTGTTCCTAGGTGGTGTGGTTTTAGAGATATTTCACATATTCTGTATTTTCTGTATGAAGATTGCTCACGACCATTGACAATGCCTTGAGTTTGATGGTACGCTCAGTGTAAAACATTAGTTTTATTCAAAATTAATAGAAGTGCAGAAGCCTAACCGTATAAATTTAATATAATCTATTCATTGAATATGTTTTCTATATGTGTTCCAAGTGGGTTGCTTCCAGGTGGTGTAATTTGAGAGATATTTCACTTTTTCTGTATGAAGATTTGCTCACAGCCATTGACAATGTATTTGAATGTATGTGTCCCTCGCAAACTGGTGTGCCGCGGAAACTGCAACACCGGCAATGAACCAGCATGAGGGACTTACACTGGAATATTTTAGCAACACGTCGTTACCATGGTAACCAGCGAAGAACACCTTGCCATGTGCACCTGATGAGAAACTGCACCGGTCAGTTATGCTGTCCTTTGAAATCCAAGCGTGTTGAAACTCTGTCCTCAGTGGTATTCCCAGTTCATTGGCCTGCAAACCCCAGTCAAACGACTCAGCTGAAAATATAGAACATTTTCAGTTGACCAGACGGGATGGCCGAATGAGTTGAGCGTCCATCTCCCGGTTTGGTAGATCATGGGTTTTTGAACCCTCGTGGAGTCAAACCAATGACGTAGAAACTGATACTTGTCGCTTCCTAGCCAGGCGCTCTGCATTATTAGGATATGGTAAGGACTGGTTGGCTCAGTGTCAGGATAATGTGACTGAGTGGGATATCATGTCATGATGCAGGCGGTGTGGTCTCCCAGTGTGGCAGTGCTATAAAGTTGTCATAAGTGTGCACTGGTACCCGTGCTGATATGACCTTATAATGTTGCCAGGACATAAAATTCCAACCAACCAACCAAAGTCGGGTCGGGTAAAGTCGGGTCGGGTAAAGTCGGGTCGGGTAAAGTCGGGTCCAGTAAAGTCAGGTCCGGTAAAGTTGGGTTGGCTAAAGTCGGATCCGGTAAAGTCGGGTCCGGTAAAGTCGGGTCCGGTAAAGTCGGGTCCAGTAAAGTCAGGTCCGGTAAGTCGGGTCCGGTAATGTCGGGTCTGGTAAAGTCGGGTCCGGTAAAGTCGGGTCCGGTAAAGTCGGGTCCAGTAAAGTCATGTCCGGTAAAGTCGGGTCTGGTAAAGTTGGGTCTGGTAAAGTCGGGTCCGGTAAAGTCGTTTGATTGTTTGTTTGTTTACCGACCCGCCAGCACAAAAAGTAGACATTGGTTATTAGGGGTCGGGTAAAGTCGAGTCGGGTGTAGTCGAGTCAGGTAAATTCCAGTCGGGTAAAGTCGAGTCGGGTAAAGTCGGGTCGGGTAAAGTCGAGTCGGGTAAAGTCGAGTCGGGTAAAGTCAAGTCGGGTAAAGTCGAGTCGGGTAAAGTCGAGTCGGGTAAAGTCGAGTCGAGTAAAGTAGAGTCAAGTAAAGTAGAGTCTGGTAAAGTTGGGTCGGATAAAGTAGAGTCGGGTAAAGTAGAGTAGGGTAAAATCGAGTCTGGTAAAGTCGAGTAGGGTCAAATCGAGTAGGGTAAACCCATGTCGGGTAAAGCAAGGTCGGGCAAAGTCGAGTCGGCTAAAGTCGAGTCAGGTAAAGTCGAGTCGGACCCGACCTGATTGGATCCGACCTGACTTTTCCCGACCTATCTTTTCCCAGCCTCACTTTACCTGACCTGACTTTACCCGACTCTCCTTTACCCAACTCTAGATTTACTGTTGGGTGCAAGGATATATCAAAAGCAAACTGTTCGGAATATGGAGGTCTCTGTGGCGGAGTGGTTAGAGTGTCTGACTTTTTTCTAGGTCAGACTCCTAAGCTGAGGGTCGGCGGTTCGATTCCCCGTACCCCCAGCTCTGCCAATTTGGATTTCCACCGCTGTGTATAACTTACAGCGTCATCAAAGGCCGGTTGCTCTCATACCATGTGTATAGCCCTGTTTACGCGGGCGATTTAAAATGCTTCATATGAAACCACTTGCCTAGATCGACTCACATTTGGCATGTAAACGCGACTCTGAGGCGTTTTAGGGCTGAATTGATTCATATGAAACGGTTCATCTATACCACCTCGCGAGGTGGTTTATTTGAAGCGATTCAGCTGGTTCCCGGGCAGCGATAGTATAAAATAGTAGTGCTTGCCGGCTACAGGGGGAGCAGTAACTAATTGCTGGTGCCCGGCAGTGTTAGGGCCCGATTACGCCGAAACCTATTGAATGCGATCATATTTAACAAAATTTCAGACTCAAATAATGAAATTAAATTAAATTAACCTTAAACTCCAAGCGATATTAACGTAGCAGCTACATTGGCGTCGAATCACCAAGTGTAAACTAAACAAATAGCAGTGCTTGCCGGCTACAGGCGGAGCTAAGGCTGCTGGTTCCCGGCGCCAAAACACTTTCAAACTCTGTCAGTGTAAACGCGCCTCTAAAACGCTTCATATAAATCGCTTTGTCTAGATCGTTTCACAATTCCCCGTGTAAACACGGCTAATGTGGTGTGGGAGGTTAAAAATCCCTTGGGTCGGTAAAAGTGTAGGCTCGGGCTTTCTATCGACCAGCAGTGGAATGAAGAAGACCAGTCGTCTATAGCCGTGTTCACACGGGGAAAATGTAAAGCGATTTAGACAAGGCGAATCATATGAATCGATTTAGTTTGAAAGTGTTTCGCGTTCACACGGGCAGTGCTTGAGTCGGTTTAAGGCCGAAGTGGATATCTGTGCATGAGCAAGTCCATACTAACCAGCGCCAGTTTCGGTTAGTCGACGTCGGCACGAGAGAGTATGGGTTCGACCTAGATATGTATAGACTGAATCATATTGTTTTGGAACCATAAAAACTTCTGCTGGGCAGTGAAAACCTATAAATAAATGATGAAAAAAACATCTGTGCACCTCTATCTGGTTCATAGACCAAATTATATAATATGCGCTTTTGATCGACTGGAAAGTCAACAAACTAAGGTCTCGACTGCGCATGCGTGTGATGTCCTTAATCCGCCTTAGTGCGTTCACACGGGCAAAATAAATCGGTTCACAGAAATCGATTCACCTACACTACCTCGACAAGTGGTTTACAGTATCCAGATCACACGAATCGATTCAGCCCTAATCCGACTCAGCCGCGCATTCACACGCGAAATGTAACCCATATAGACTATGACTTATCCATTAGGATTTTGGCTGAGGACATAGGTTTCGCTGCGTTCTCCAGTGCTAACAGGGGAACCAGCGGGTTGCGTCTTTGCTCCTTGAGTATAGAGTACATCACGGTTCCAGGGGTGTGGTGCATTGTGGGATGCGTCAGAGCAAAACAAACCCACGAGAAGCACATGGCACATGCTAATACACTGGGTGCAGTTATGAAATGTGCTAGTTTCAGCTCATCTCAGCTCTTGTTTGAAACATAGAATACCAACTAAAAAAATATATATAAAAATATATTAAGATATTAATCTTGTATCCAGCATTGCATTTACATCAATATAATCAGCACATCTTATTTCATGTGCATTTAGATTTAGACAAATTTAGGCACTCAGACTAGTGTTAGAGCCATAGCCAGAGTCAGTTTTACTTATTTTATTCATGTTTTTATTTATATCCTATGGCTAATGACGTATGTAGAAATAGAAAATGAGTAGGGTTAATTAGATATTGGTTATATATTTCTTTGAAACAAGTTTTTGTTGACACATTTGACATTTTAATATTTAGAACAAGAATTACTTCTGGCTAATCAATGGTGATGTTGTTGTTTGTTTGTTGTTTGTTTGTTTGTTGTTGTTTTACGTCCTAGCAACATCTAAGGTCATATCATGGTGATGTAAACATCATCCTGTAAAGTGACTGAAATTGTATGTTTCTTAGCTCAAAATGCTTAATTATGGAGAGTTGTCTTAAACATATTCATTTTATTATTATATTGCACCCTTCCATCCATGTTTGTGCCAAATTGTTTTGTATTTCTATTTATTTTGAATAAAATGCCAGTTTTGCCCTATGCGTATCGGCAAACTCAATGGCCATATGCCTTTGCTTTGCTCCCAACGCCGTTTTCAGCGCATGCGCACTCGGAACCGTGATGCAGTCTATTAAGGGGAAGAGAGCCGGTTTATCTACTTATCAACCGCGGAAGTCTGGCCAACACACCAAGAGGCCATGGTATGCCTGGGAGCAGGGTTGCCCTAGGGGTGGGGGGGGGGGGTGGATGTAGATTCAGTCATGTGTGCTCCAAGTGCAATGGGAAGGGACATAAACCGCCAGCTTGCAGAGAGTGACTGCCTAAACACTCCCAGGAGGCTACACGAACACCCCCGGTCTTGGTATGGTAATGAGACAGCGGCCGGTCAGTGCGTGGCCTGCTAACCGGGTAATACTTGAAGGTGTTGATGGGGCCAATTCACACGTGAGTGCAATTAGGGCCGGAATTTTTAGTGGTGACCGAGTCCGGGGAGACATCAGCTGTGAGTCATACAAGACAGCGACAACACGAGACTGTGATATTCAAGATGTTGAAAGGATTGGCGGCGAGTCAGCCAGGATCTTTCTAGGTGATCAGAGCGATTTAAAAGTGATGGAAGCTTGCCGTCCTAGCAGCCGCATGGTGGAACCAGTCTTTGTAGGTGACCGGGTGAATTTTGCTGAGAGAGGTGCAATGGCGGGTGATACGTTCCCCCCCTCCCCCAAGTTACATTTGACAAACAATTTATTGAACCGGTCTGTGTAGGCGACCGAGTAACAGCAAGCGCCAGGAGAGTGTGATATATGTGTAATAGACGTACAGGTGTGTGGTTAATATATGTAAACGAGACAAAGCGCCAAAATTGGCTCAGGTGACCCTAGTTGTATAACGAAATCCGCGCATGCGCAGAAGCAGCGCAGAAGCGAGGGACACCTCTGAGCACGGGAACCCGCTGAAACCACCACACCGGAATTTTTAGTGGTGACCGAGTCCGGGGAGACATCAGCTGTGAGTCATACAAGACAGCGACAACACGAGACTGTGATATTCAAGATGTTGAAAGGATTGGCGGCGAGTCAGCCAGGATCTTTCTAGGTGATCAGAGCGATTTAAAAGTGATGGAAGCTTGCCGTCCTAGCAGCCGCATGGTGGAACCAGTCTTTGTAGGTGACCGGGTGAATTTTGCTGAGAGAGGTGCAATGGCGGGTGATACGTTCCCCCCCTCCCCCAAGTTACATTTGACAAACAATTTATTGAACCGGTCTGTGTAGGCGACCGAGTAACAGCAAGCGCCAGGAGAGTGTGATATATGTGTAATAGACGTACAGGTGTGTGGTTAATATATGTAAACGAGATGCAGAGGTTGAGACAAAGAGGTATGCAAATGAGATGACGTCATGGAAAGTTTAGCCGGCGAGTCAAGCGTGCCCTAGGCCGTGAATAAACCATTCAGTATCCAGAAGTCAAAGTGTTCAGACGTCATACTTTCACATGGTGTCAGATGAGGAAGAATGCCGCCCGCTAATACGTTGCCGGGTTTGCGGCCTCCTGGTCAGCTTGTCCTCAGCCATAATGCGAGATCGAACTGGAAAACATGGATCAGAGCATATGATATTTACGCTACTGAGGCAGGTGTCATATTGAAGACAGAACGAGTGCAATGCTGCATCTTTCTTCACGTAGCCGGCGAGGAGGCGCAAAAGGTCTTCGCCAATATGGATATCGCTCTCGCTGATCAAGATAAGATCGTGCCGCTTACGGAGGCATTTAGGGTTTATTGTGTCGGTAAATGCAGTATCATTATCACATGAGATAAGTTTAATTCACATAATCAGGCGACAGAAAATATGGCTACATATATAACAGCATTGAGAGACAAAGTGAAGGATTGTGAGTATGGTATGGTGGAAGAATCGCTATTGCGCGATCGGATTGTGGCTGGAGGAAAGAATGTGAATTTACGGAACAAACTGCTGCAAACTATGGAGTTAACGTTGGAAAAATGTGTCAGTATGTGTGAGATGAGTGAGTTTAGCTCTGCGCTGTTGGAGGACACCAAGTCAGACGTGGAAAGTAAGGAAATTGATTTCATACGTAACTATGCTAATGTGCGTACCGGTGCACCGGTGGTTCGGTCTTCGGCGACGCCATCTTGGAAATCGCCATCTTGGAATACCGGCGGGGCTGGAGAGTTCAAGATCCGCTGCCAGAACTGTGGATATGAACACTGCCGGGGAGTCTGCCCAGCGAAAGGAAAGGCTTGTGTAGCCTGTAAGAAGATCGGGCACTTCGGTAAGGTCTGCAAGAGCAGGCTGGGCAGGGTCAACAAGCTTACCATGGAAGAGCCCGACCCTCATAATGCTGAGCAAGACCCGGATCCGGCGGAAGTCAATGTCCTGGCAACGGGTCTCTTTGTCGGTGCTGTCGACTGCGGTGCTGGTCAGGATGCCGAGCTGTGGCACTCGATCATTCGGGTGAACGGTTGTCCTGTCAAGTTCAAGCTCGACACCGGTTCGGAGGCGAACGTGCTGCCGAGGTACGTCTTCGACAGAGTTGCTCCTGGGCGGCTGAAGAACACCAGGTGTTCGCTGGTGACGTTCTCCGGTCACCGGATCACGCCTGACAGGGAGTCACTGCTGGACGTCAATGACAGAGTGCTCAAGTTCCAAGTGGTACCGGATTGCCAGCCTATTTTGGGCAAGCAGCCTTGTGTGACGTTGAACCTGCTGGTGCGGGTGGATGAGGTGCACTGCGCTGCGCCGACAAACATTTCCGAGCTGACGAACATTCCCGTGCCGACGAACATTTCCGGGCCGACGAACAGTGCCAGCGCTGGGGCGGAGAAGCTGGTAAGCGAATACGAAGATGTCTTTCAGGGTTTGGGGTTGATTAAGGCAAATGCTATCATTCATGTTGATAGATCTGTTCAACCTGTCATTGATCCGCCTAGACAGATTCCGTTTGCCATTCAGGGCAAGGTACACAGTGAGCTTGATCGCATGGTTGAGTTAGGTGTTATAATTGAACAAGATGAACCTACCGAGTGGGTTAATTCTATAACTATTGTCAAAAAAACAAACAAGATTAGGATTTGTCTGGATCCGACTAAGTTGAACAAGGCGATAAAGAGAGGGCCTTTCCCTACTAAAACGATTGATGAAATTATTGCCAAGACGGCAGATGCAAAGTATTTTTCAGTTCTAGATGCAAAGACCGGGTATTGGCAGATAGAATTAGATAACGAAAGTTCACGTTTGTGCACGTTCAATACTCTGTGGGGCCGATACAGGTACACCCATTTGCCTTTTGGTATCAAAACTGCCGGTGACATTTTTATTCAGGAAATGCACCGTGTCATAGGCGATATACCCGGTATTGGGATAGTCACGGACGATATTTTGGTATATGGGTCAACGGTTGAGGAACACAACGAGCGGCTCCGAGCCGTGTTGGACCGAGCTAGGTCGGTTAATCTGAAGTTAAATGATGCTAAATCTTTGTTATGTAAAACAACAGTAAAATATGTAGGTCATCAACTTACCCAGCAGGGTGTGAAGCCTGATCCAGACAGAATACAAGCAATAGTTGACATGCCAGAGCCGCGTGACAAACAAGGCGTCCAAAGGTTCCTGGGCATGGTTGGATATGTACACAAGTTTATACCCAACATGTCTGAGATAGCCAAACCACTACGCACGCTCCTCGCAAAGGATGTCGCGTGGCACTGGCAAGCCGAACAGCAGGGCGCGTTTGATAAGTTGAAGGAGAAGTTAAGAACTGCTCCTGTGTTGTCATATTACAATGTTAAGAAGCCCATTGTGATTCAGGTAGATGCTTGTCAGTCAGGTTTAGGTGCTGCATTAATGCAAGATGATAAGCCGATCGCACTCGCATCTCATGCGCTCAACTCAGCGCAGTGTGGATATGCCACGATAGAAAAAGAAATGCTTGCCATATGTTTTGGATGTCAACGGTTTCATGAGTATATCTTTGGCAAAGAGGTTCAAATTCAAATGGACCACAAGCCGTTGGTGGTGATAATGCAGAAACCAATACATAAACTTTCGGCTAAAATGCAGAGGATACGGATGCGATTGCAAAATTACAACATTCAGTTATGTCATGTGAAGGGTTCTTTGATGTTTTTTGCAGACACGTTGTCCAGGGCGCATAGCGTCAAAGTAGGTCAGGATAGCCTGTTCGATGACACATTCTGCATTGCCGCAGTGGACAACGATAGAAAACAATCTTGTAATGAACGGCAATCGGGTGGTGGTTCCTCCAGGTCTTCGTGGTGAAATGATAGAGGCTTTACATGAGACACACCTAGGGGTGACCAAGTCCAAGCAGTTGGCGTGTGACTGTATGTTTTGGCCGAATATGAATAAGCAAATTGAAGATAAGGTCAGTCGGTGTGACACTTGCCAAAACAACCGGAAAAGTTTGCATAACGAGCCCTTGATCAGTCACCCGATCGCTTGTCAGCCGTATGAAAAAGTTGGTGCTGATTTATTTGAGTTAAATCATAAGAATTACCTGATAACTGTGGATTACTACACAAAGTATCCTGAGGTGACGTTGTTGGGCAATACATCATCTGTCACTGTTATTGAAGCGTTGAAAGACAATTTTGCAAGACACGGTATTCCTAGTCAGGTCATTTCGGACAACGGTCCCCAGTTTAAAAGTCATGAGTATAGGGAGTTTGCACTACACTATGGGTTCAAAGCCGTGTATTCCAGTCCTCAGTATCCTCGTAGCAACGGGCAGGTAGAACGGTTTGTGCAGACAGCAAGGACATGTTATAGAAGTGCGAGAAAACTGGGTCTGATTTTCAGTTAGCTTTGCTAAATTATCGTAATACTCCGTTGGCCGTCCTGAATGCGTCTCCGGCTAAGCTGCTCATGAGCAGATGGTTGAGGGGCAGGTTGCCTATGGCGGAGGAAATTTTGGTGCCCGAAATGCAAAATCCAAAGGAAAGACAGACAGCTAAACGGCAGCGAAGTCAGAAAGCGTTTCATGACCGGAAGTGTGGTAAGCCGCATAAGCCTATGAAAGTCGGGGATAATATAAAGTACAAAAATCATGCTGGGGAATGGAAAAAAGGGGTTATTTTGGGACGAACAGGTGTTTCTGGGAGAGAATATCAAATTTTGAACGAGTCAGGTAACATGTTGTATCGTAACCGGGTTCAGATTATCAGGGCGCCTGTGGGGGGGCGACCTGAACCCGTCGTGCAGACGCAAACTGGGTCAGCGTCAGTGCCGAATGTAAACAGTGCGGCTAATCTAAGTAGGTCAGGTCGGCTGATAAGGCCGGCGAGCAGGTTAGACCTGTAGTAGGTCAGTGTAGATTGAGTGTGTACACGTATAGCATGTGCATGTAGGATTAAGTTGTATTTTCAGATATGTTCGTTGCTTTATGATATATGATGGACACTTTATGACGTCAGGCATTACGGCCGGACAGTTAAGGACTTCAGTGCATTGGGTGCTCAGACATTTGCAAGGACTTGCGCTTAGTTAAGTACGCATATATGTTATTGTGCATTTGTTTGACTAGTATTTGGTGTTATCGTCATTGTTATTTTGAAATATTTCATGTTTCAGAAATACTTTGAGGGGGGGATGTGATATATGCGTAATAGACGTACAGGTGTGTGGTTAATATATGTTAACGAGATGCAGAGGTTGAGACAAAGAGGTATGCAAATGAGATGACGTCATGGAAAGTTTAGCCAGCGGGTCAAGCGTGCCCTAGGCCGTGAATAAACCATTCAGTATCCAGAAGTCAAAGTGTTCAGACGTCGTACTTTCACAGAGAGCAGCCGGGGTCTTTACAGGTGACCATGCCGATTTAGCCAACATGAGTGTGTGTGGCCAGTGTAATGTCTTTGAAAGTGACGGTAGCACTGGACTAACGGGTTGTGACCCACAATTAAGTGACAGCATAATTGATAATGATACTGCATGGAAGGAACTGTGGTGACCATGCCGACCTAGCAAACATGAGAGTCTGGGACCGGTGTAATGTCTTTGAAGGTGACGGTTGCACTGAAATAGTGGGTCCTGACAGACGATTAAGTGACAAGGACAAGGAAGCTGATAATGAGACCCAAGAAACTGTGGTGATCGTCGCTTGTCTATACTGGTTTGTGATATAAACTGTGTGGATGTACGAGAGAGTGTCAACAGACTAATTGTGTCAGTTTGTGAAGTAGAGGGCCAGACACCCGTCGTGTTTAGATTTGCCCATGACTGTGTCAGTGGAATTTGCTCATGTGTTTATATCCTGGCAGGTGTGGTCTGTCAGCTTAAACCCTGTCGGTTTTTTCAGAGTTATTTCTTAGGAGCGAGGTGGATGCTGATGGTTCCTATTTACTGCGTGGTATAGTCTTTGGCTTTAAGGTAGTAAATTGTGAATTTAACGAAACTTATAAGAGTAATAACAGTAAACGCTTGTCCAAATGGGAGCGGGACCTGATTGAAGATAAGTTGAAGGGCAAACTGGAACAGGGTATAATATTTATTACCGGCTGCATTCCCCAATATGTACACTTAATGTTTGTTGTTCCAAAAGACGGGGGGGGGGGGGGTGTCGACTGGTGATCGACTGTAGTAAGCCTCGTGGTTCATCGATAAATTCTGCAACAAGTGATGTAGCTCAGAAGTATAGGTATCTGAGTGTTGATAGTGTAATTGATGTCCTAGTGAAGGGGTACTATCTCTCATCCATCAACATAAAGGATGCCTATAGGGAAGTAAAAATACACCCTGATGATCGAACAAAACAACGGATTAAATGGGGTTTCGAAGGTAAAAAAGATATTTATATGGTGGATAACCGCCTATCCATGGGACCAGCCTCAAGACCCTTCATTCTTACAAAAATTTCTAATGTCATTGTTAGGTGTGCTAGGCATGAGGGGTTGGAGAGAGTCATCAATTATCTGGATGACTTTTGTGTTTTGGGCTCATCGAGGGAGGAGTCAGCCACTCATCAGCTTAAAGTAGTAGCAATCTTATGTAGACTAAGATTTTTTCAGAATTTCAAGAAACTCCAGTTGCCAGAGCAGAAGATGCAATTTTTGGGGATTGACATTGATACAGTTGAGCTAGAGTTGACCTTAACGGCTGATAAGCTTAAAAAACTCTATGGAGTCCTGGCCCAGTTTCGTGGCCGCAAGAAAGCTAAGAGAAAGGACCTTGAAAGACTAGGCGGGCTACTAGCCCACTGCGGAAAGGCTATCAGGGGCGCCCGCACCTTTTGTCGGGGGATTTATACACTGATCGCGTCTCTACGCAAACCTTATTACTTTGCGAGGCTGAGCGCGGGTTTCAGACAAGACATTGACTGGTGGGAAATGTTTGTGGATCGCTTTAATGGGAAGGCCGCTATGCTGGGAAAGTTTATCCCAGTTGAGTCTATATATAGTGAGGCCTCGAGTTGGGGGATGGGAGCCACCTATGCCGAAGATTGGCTCGTAGGTTCTTATAATGAAGGGGAGGATGAGGCACTGCGTGGTTATGCATGCCACCACCATGTTTCACCAGATAGTGGCCTAGGTGCCGCTCATATTAATATTAAGGAGATGGCCGCCGCATGGGAGCCGGCTAGAATATGGGCCCATAGATCGGGGGCTCCTCGATCATATTTATGACAGATAGTACCGATGTCCAGGCAGCTCTTAAAACGGGCCCCTCGTGATGCAACATTATAATATCCTATTTGCGTTGGCTTTTCTGGCTTGCGATTGAAGAAAACTTTGTCTTTATCTCATGCTATATTAATACATCTAAGAATGTAACTTGTGATGCATTAAGTAGGTTGGTGGAGAGGGGGAGTGCGGCCAGGATCACCAGTGTAGATGAGGGTTGCTGCAGAATATTTTTGAGGCCCCCTTTTTGCTTTGTTCCAGGACGGGAGGACTTAACATGGTGGCAGAGTCTCTATCAGTGGGGATTTTATGCCCCAAACTCCTGGTGAATGAGAAACGTTCAAATTCGCGTTACCTACAGTTTGTCGATCAGGTGGGGGAACACAGGGCTTCTCTACCATGCTCGCTGGTTAGCTCGGTGTCAGGATAAGGTGACTGAGTGGGATATCAGGTCATGGTGCCGGCAGCCTGATTTCCCAGTGGGGCAGCACTATAAAATCGCCATGAGTGTGTACTGTCACAAGTCGGTACCCATCCTGATATGACCTGAGATATGGGTTGCCTTGTACTCAACCTGGTTGGCTATGGATCTCTCCTATAGATCAATCTTAAATTATTTGTCAGGGTAAAATCTTTACTTAAAACAGAATGGTGATCCTGCAATTGCTTACTCTGACTACTATGTGGTGGCAAGCTTAAAAGGTATAAGGTGTACAAAGGGGGAAACCGCAAGGAGGGCCCCTCTTCTCCTTCCCAACATGTTGCGCAAGATCTTCGAGGGTTTGACCCTAAACTCTGGACACACTTCTTGGCGGGCAGCCGTGTTGCTGTCATTCCGTGCATTGCTCAGGAAGAGTCAGGTTACAGCCTCAGATGTGACCCTGAGGCGATGCGATTTTACCTTTTTCGATTGGGGAATGGTAGTATGGGTTAAAAAATGTAAAACCATCAGATTTAGCGAGCGAATTCTCGAGATACCTGTCGCCAAGTGTTGCAACCTCGCTCTTTGTGCGGTTTTCTGGATGTGGAAGCATTTTGATGAGATATCTGCTGGGCCTGACGATATGGCCTTTAGGCTGCCAGCTGATGTGGGTTCCACCCCTATGTTTTATGTGTCTTATCAGTCTATGCTAAAGCTATTTACTAATATTGGTGGCCTTGGGGAGTTCGATTTTACTTCACATTCCCTCCGCCGTAGTGGTACGACTTATTTGGCTATTTGTGGTGTGACAATTGAAGAGATTAAAGTGAGGGGTGACTGGGCCAGCGTAACGGTCTATGCCTACCTGAAAACACCCTTGCAGGTGCGTATAATGAATGACCTGAGGGTCTCCTCCTCCCTGGCCCCGCTTGAGTTTAGTGAGTAGTGGTTGTGGTTGTGGGGGGTGATGAGGGCCCTTTTGGCTATTTCTTTTGCACGGCCATGGGGGCCTTCATTGCAAAAATAAAACTGGAAGGTTCCCACCCACTCCTCGCTTTTACTCTCCTTCCTTTTTCACCAAAGCCAGTTTTATGTAAAATATAATTGATTATATATATATATATAAATAGGCGGGATTCTACCTACCTTACTTTATTATTTATATTATTATTTATTCCTATCAGCTGATATATTCACTCAGTAGCTGCTATTTCGCTGCGTTTCTATGGCGCCACCGCTGTTCTCAGTCATTCGAGCTGGCGCTTTGCTTGGTACTACACACATTTTTTAGCTTTGTATAGGTAGGGCTATTTCTTTTGCCCGGCCATGGGGCCTTCATTGCAAAAATAAAACTGGAAGGTTCCCACCCACTCCTCGCTTTGACTCTCCTTCCTTTTCCAGCATAGCCAGTTATATATATATATATATATATATATTTATATATATATATATATATATATATACACATATATATATACATATATACGCTTGGAAAAAAGGCAGACTTACCATAATGTTTCAGAGTACGAGCATATTTATAACCTACCTTCCAGGCATTTGAACTTCGGAGCAAATATTCTTCTTGCAAATGAAAGGGCAGAGGGTCCAATTCGGCTTAAATGGCTTAGATCCAACATGACCTGTTGACATTGTTGTAAAATTCTATCAACCGTCAATGGCTCTTCCGCCCAACGCTGGAAATATAAAACAGAGCATTATATTAACAGTGACCTAAGAAACACCAAAGCACAAACAGAAAATGAAGAAAGACTGGAGCAGGGATGAAAGTGGTCTCCAGGGAAAAAAGCGGAAATGTAGATATTCTCCCATAGCTTTAGCATTGTCAGGGAATCGCGGAAATTTCTGGAAGTCAGGTCTCATATATATTGAGATACGCTGATAATGCTGCGCCGTTGGAAGCATGTATTAGTAGTATACACTGATAGTGATGTGGCGTTTGGAGCATTTATTAGTAGTATACGCTGATAGTGCTGCGGCATCTGCACCACACATTAGTATATGCTGATGGTGCTGCGGAATTGAAAAATCCCGGAAATCCGCGAAATCGCGGAGATCTTTCATCCCTGCTGGAGGTGAGAAATAGATAAAGAAATATGTACTAAGTAATAGATCAGGGATAAACAGTAAGTAAGCCATAAACATCACAAACCAATAGGACATACCATGCTAAACAACGAATGACTATCAAGTGCCAGGCAAGACATGCAGTTAAAACAATGGGAGGTGCCTCTAAAGCAAAATGAGCTGAAAACAACAACAAAGAAATTGGCGTACCCGAAACCCATCCACAAACTAACCCTTCAAAGGTGTGACCAAAGCCCCCCAAAAAACAAACAACTAACATAGTTTTTATTTGGGTACATTAGTTGTTTAAGCAGGGGAAATTTCAGGCGCAGATGACTGGTCTTCCTCATTCCACTGCTCCTTGCCCTATCCTAATAATGCCGAGCGCCTGGCTAGGAAGCGACAAGTATCAATTTTTAAGTCATTGGTATTATAGGGTCTTTGTATAAACATAGTCACTAATAAAGTCTGTACTAGCCCAGATAGCACACAGCCGTCGGCCCGACGTCGGCTATTGGTCGGACCGTTGCCACCGACTTTCCACCATTGGGCCGCCGTCGGGCCGACGGTGGTGTTCCGACGTTGGGTATCAATCCCTTTCCACTTTTGAGCCACCGTTGGGCCACCGTCGGGCCGACGGTGGTGGGCCGCCGTTGGTTTGCATTCATTTTCCACAATCCAGCCACCGTCGGGCCGCCGTCGGGCCGACGGTGGTGTTCCGACATTGGGTATCAATCCCTTTCCACTTTTGAGCCACCGTCGGGCCACCGTCGGGCCAACGGTGGTGGGCCGCCATTGGTTTGCATTCATTTTCCACATTCGAGCCACCGTCGGGCCGACGGTGGTGTCCTGACGTTGGGTATCAATCCCTTTCCACTTTTGAGCCACCGTCGGGCCACCGTCAGGCCGACGGTGATGGGCCGCCGTTGGTTTGCATTCATTTTCCACATTCGAGCCACCGTCGGGCCACCGTCGGGCCGACGGTCTTGATCCGCGCATGCGCAGTTCGTTACATATGGTTTCCGGCTCGAGTCGCCTGCGGACCACGTGCGATCGTTGAGCAGTGTTCTTTTTCTACCAATAACTCCAGAAATCCCAGGAATTTTAAGGAATTATTTAACAGGTTTGTTTATTAATATGTTTAGATTATTTTGTAAAAGTTTTGTAATTTATTACGAAGTATTAATGGAATTATTCGTGTTAATACGATTTGAATTATCCGATATGGTTTGTTTACTTCGAATCTCCACCGGGCCACGTGCGATCGTTGAGCAGCGTTCTTTTTCAACAAATAACTCCAGAAATCCCAGGAATTTTAAGGAATTATTTAACAGGTTTGTTTATTAATATGTTTAGATTATTTTGTAATTTTTTTGTAATTTATTACGACATATTAATGGAATTATTCGTGTTAATACGATTTGAATTATCGGGTACGGGTTGTTTACGGTTCGACTCAGTTCAAGACACTGTCACTATAGTGTCAATACGTACAGACTATATTAAATTTATAAGGTTAGGGTTCTCGATTTCTAGTAATTTTGAATAAAACTAATATTTTTGCACCTGTACGTATTGACACTAGAGTGACAGTGTCTTCTCGGCTCGTCGGCTCGTCAGCGGTTTCCGCCGTCGGGGCGACGGCGGCAGCCTGGACAAAACAACGTCGGCCCGACGGCGTTTGTCGCCGTCAGATCGTCGGCGGTTTCCGCCGTCGGGGCGACGGCGGCAGCCGCCGTCAAGTCGACGGCGGGAGGTTGGACAAAACAACGTCGGCCCAACGGCGGTTTCCACCGTCGGGCTGCCGGAGCGGCCGTCGTCGGGCCGCCGTCAGGCCGACGGCTGTGTGCTATCTGCCCAGACAGCACACAGCCGTCGGGCCGACGTCGGCTATTGGTCGGACCGTCGGCACCGACTTTCCACCGTCGGGCCGCCGTCGGGCCGACGGTGGTGTTCCGACGTTGGGAATCAATCCCTTTCCACTTTCGAGGCACCGTCGGGCCGCCGTCGGGCCGACGGTGGTGTTCCGACGTTGGGAATCAATCCCTTTCCACTTTCGAGGCACCGTCGGGGGTGTTGTTCCGACGTTCGGGTTCACTCCGTTTCCACTTTTGAGCCACCGTCGGGCCACCGTCGGCCCGACGGTGTTGTTCCGACGTTCAGTTTCAATCCGTTTCCACTTTTGAGCCACCGTCGAGCCATCGGCGGGCCGACGGAGGCTCGCCGCGCATGCGAGCAGTTCAGTCTCCACTCACATTCGCCACACGAGGACGTGCTATCGATCTGCTCCAGCATCCTATAGGCTTCTATCAATATCTCCAGAAATCGAAGTAAGTTTATGCAATTATTTTCCACGATTGCTTGTTAATATGTTTAGAATAATTTGTAAAAGTTTGGTAATTTATTACGAAGTATTAATGGAGTTATTCGTGTTAATACAATTTGAATTTTCCGGTACGGATTATAGTGACAAAGGATCGCCATCTTGGTTGAGATGAGATTATATTCCACGATTGCTTGTTAATATGTTTAGAATAATTTGTAAAAGTTTGGTAATTTATTACGAAGTATTAATGGAGTTATTCGTGTTAATACGATTTGAATTTTCCGGTACGGATTAGTGACAAAGGATCGCCATCTTGGTTGAGATGAGATTATTTTCCACGATTGCTTGTTAATATGGTTAGAATAATTTGTAAAAGTTTGGTAATTTATTACGAAGTATTAATGGAGTTATTCGTGTTAATACGCTTTGAATTTTCCGGTACGGTTTAGTGACAATTTAAAGGATCGCCATCTTGGTTGAGATGACTGTAAATCCACAAATATGCACCGTGTTTATGACTCCACTAAACCCACTTTGAGCACACAAAACACAAAACTAATACATTATAGTGTTATGCAATTATCTTAGAATGCTAAAAAAAAAGTGTATTATGATAAAATATATTTGTATATGGTGGATGATTGGAGATTTGTGGGGCCTACATATTGAGGTTTTACTACAGCAACAGGTCATGTGACCCAGTATAAGGAATGTCATTGGTTGAGGGGATTTGTTTACAAACATGACACCATGTGCTTTGTATGTTTTGATGCCAAACAGTCTATTTCCAGTATGTTTGAGGTCATTTATGAACCTATTTCTGTATCTGTAACTATCTGGGTGGAATCAACAGAGGATATATAGCTATATGCATCTATTTTAATAATTTCAGTATGAGTCACCACTCCAGTACGTACGTGTACGTGATCTTTGAGCAGCGTTCAAGAAATCGCAAGTAAGTGTAGGCATGCGAATAACACGGCGATTTCACGGGACTCGCTCGTTCCACGGGCTTGCGCGGAGCACTGCGCGGTGCGCATTAGATCTGAACACGTGTTTGAAAGTGCTCTAGTGTCATTGGGAGATGACAGAAATACTCAATGTATACGTATCAAATGAAAGATAAATAACTAATTATCTACTTTTCTCACGTTATCATGTATGGCAAGCCATTTGCATAGTATTTGTTAATGGTTTTATACCGCAGCGCCCCAAGCGGGATTTGATGTACCTAACCTAGTAAGTGCAATTAGTTTTCACGATTGTTTCTTAATGTATGTTTAGATTATTTTGTAAAAGTTTTGTAATTTATTACGACGTCGTATTCCAGTTCTAGTCGCCACCCGAGTACGTGAAATATCGTAGAGCAGCGTTCCAGAAATAGCAAGTAAGTTTTTGGAATTATTTTACAGGATTAAATTAATTGTTTGTTCATATATATCTGTTCCTATTGATGCCATGGACAGGGTTGTGAGCAATAAAACTTTGCGTCGTCATGCAGTGAGAAGGGCTGATCAAATTTTAGCTAGGGCTACAGCCTGTGAACACGAAAATGCTGAAAATGTCAATAGTTCTTATGATACTGATGATATCGCTGATGATATCGCTGATGATATCGCTGATGCCAGTGAACACTTTATGGGTGGTGCACATGGTGGTGCTGATGATGGTGGTGCCAATGACAGTGATGATGTTGATGACAGTGATGAAGATGTTGGTGATGGTGGTGCCAATGACAGTGATGGTGTTGGTGGTGCCAATGACAGTGATGATGATGGTGGTGCCAATGACAGTGATGATGATGGTGGTGCCAATGACAGTGATGATGATGGTGGTGCCAATGACAGTGATGATGGTGGTGCCAATGACAGTGATGATGATGGTGGTGATGACGATGATGATACAGATAAAGTAGACTTCAAACATAAACTCAGGGAATGGGCAGTTAACAGTGGTCTTCCACACTGCCATACTAATAGTTTATTATGTTTATTAAGACCATACTTTCCCACTTTGCCTAAAGATGCACGTACACTTTTGGCAACACCCAGGTGCTACAATATTGAGGAGTTAGCTGGAGGGAAATACCACCATTTTGGTTTAGCTGCAGGTATAAAGGCAAAGTTTGAAAGGCATGACTATCTTCATATTCTAGATGATATTTCGATTCAGTTGAACATAGATGGGTTGCCTTTATTTAAAAGTAGCTGTGATCAATTCTGGCCTATATTAGGTCTCATACAGCAGGAAAAGAAACCAGAGCCCTTCATTATAGGTTTATGGGTAGGAGTTTCTAAGCCAACTGATTCCAATTTATTCCTCCGCAATTTTGTTGATGAGATGAAAGAAATTGAGGTAGAAGGAGTCTGCTACCAGGGAAAAAGGATAACAGTGACAATTGCTAATTTTGTATGTGACACGCCTGCCAGAGCTTTTGTGAAAAAAGTGAAGGGCCATACTGGTTATTCTGGCTGTGATAATTGTACACAAAGAGGGACCTGGTATAACCATAGAATGACATTTCCAGAGAGGAATGGTGTACTGAGGACAGATGTCAGTTTTGATGAAATGGAGGATGATGAACATCATCTTGGTGACAGTTGTCTGCGCGAGTTAAACATTGGTCTTGTCTCTCAATTCCCTCTTGACTATATGCATTTGATATGTCTTGGCATTGTAAGAAAGATTCTCCTTATTTGGACAAGTGGACCATTACATCTCCGTATAGGAAATAACCTAGTACGGTTGATATCAGAGTCGATTCTAAGCTTGAAACCTTTCTTACCATGTGAATTTGTCAGGAAAGGAAATCAATTGTTCAGCTTGACAGATGGAAAGCCACCGAATTCAGAACCTTTCTATTGTACACTGGACCAGTGATTCTTAAAGGAAAGTTGCCCGACATCATATACAAAAACTTCCTGATGCTATCTGTAGGGGTAACTATTTTATCTAGTAGAGAATTTTGTGCAGCTCATTGCAATTACGCTGAAGAATTATTGGGAGCGTTTTTTGACCACTTTGGAGCTCTTTATGGCCAGGAGATGCTTATTTACAATGTTCATAGCTTGACTCATTTGTCTTCCCATGCAAGATGTTTTGGTCCACTTCATAACTTTTCAACTTTTCCATTTGAAAATTATTTACAAATTCTCAAGAAGCTACTAAGGAAACCTCATTGTCCATTACCACAAGTGATTAGGAGACTAACTGAACAACGTTGTGCAATTAAACAGTCAGAAGACACCAAAACCTTTTGTAAAAAAAAACATAACATGGGTCCAATTCCTCAGAACATACCAATTTGTACACAATATGAAAAACTTCATCTTCCAAATATTGTGTTATCTATTAAAAAACAGGGAGACAACGCTATTCTTGTTGGAAGCGATATTTTTCTTGTCAAGAATGTAATAATGATTCACTGTTCGGTCACACTAATTTGTCAGAGATTTAGTATAAAAGAATCTTTCTTTAATTACCCATTAGACTCTTTGCAAATTAATATTGCTTTTGTTAAACGCTTAACACAAGACTTTGTGCACATAAACCCTGATGATATAGCTGCAAAGGTGGTGTTGTTGCCATATCGTGATGGTTATATTTCTGTACCAATGCTACATGGAACATAGACTCCTCATTACAATAGAATTTTCATAGTCAATACATCCGAGTTTGGGCATTCCACTGTATGTATCTTTTCTGTTCAGTCGCTCGCTGTATTTATGTTTTCTTGTCAGGTATGTATGCCGTCGTGGTATTTGCTGAGGAGGAGGATCTGGTGGAGGTAGTCCCTATGTCCTGGCTTAGTGCCACTCAGGAGAGCACTGCCTGGCCACCTCTAAAAGGAAGTGCTCTCATCAAGGCGATAGAGAGGCGCGCACCACCTGGAGCTGGCTGGGCGATGCATCCAATTCGCCTTCTGGTACAAACTGGTATGTTGAATTTCACTTTATGATCTCTAATATGCTGATAGACTGAATAATTCTGGTACAAACTGGTATGTTGGATTTCACTTTATGATCTCTAATATTCTGATAGACTGGATAATTCTGATATGTTGGATTTCACTTTCTGATCTCTAATATTCTGAGATACTGAATAATTCAGCCCTGTCCACTTTTAACTCTGCTGCCATTCACCTTCCCTTTTTCTCTTTTGTTTCATTATAGAAAGCTACGAGAAAGCCCAGAGGATAGACTGGATAATTCTGATATGTTGGATTTCACTTTCTGATCTCTAATATTCTGAGATACTGAATAATTCAGCCCTGTCCACTGTTAACTCTGCTGCCATTCACCTTCCCTTTTTCTCTTTTGTTTCATTATAGAAAGCTACGAGAAAGCCCAGAGGAAGTGTAGAAAGGCAGTCCAAATGAACACGTCGGACCTCTACACAACTGATGACAACGCCAAACGCATGTAAGAAGTCATTTGAGTTGGAACCTTATCTCATAATCATTGTAGATACATATTTTCTGTGCACCTATTATACTAAAACATTGAGACAAGCTTTATAATCATTTGTCAGCAAAATTATGATTCCTGCTCATAATCAAAATTTGTTGGCAGACCTCGCAAACGTGTTCGAATTGGCGAAGAGAGCAATAGCTCGGATGACGAAGCGGCGACTACCCCCTTACGGAAGAAGGCACGGAAGGAGAACAAGACGAACCTGCCCTTGCCAGAACTGCCAGATCTGGCCGAAATACAGATGTTGAATAGGTAGAAATTCATTTTAATATCAATTCATTTAAACATAAATTGCCAAGTCACCTGATCTCCCTCATTCAACCACCTCCATCTCACTTTCTCCTCCAATATTTTAATGTTTCCAGCACACAGAGACGGACACATTCGGTACCTGAGACCAGGACTTGGAGTCAGTGGCCGGAACAGAAGCCAGTGACACCATGTGAGAAGGAGGCCACCCCAAGCCACACCAGGCAATCTGCTACCAGGTATAGGAATAATTAAGTGTTTGATTAAAATGTAATAATGACTCTGGTCTCACTTTCTCCTCCAATAATACAATATTTTAATGTTTCAGTTCGTGTTATGCCTCGCCCTCCCAGAAGGCGGCCACACCCAGCAGACCGAGGCAAACGGAGTGTCTATCGGCTACCAGGTATAGGAATAATTAAGTGTTTGTTTAGACCTGAATATTAGTTCATGTAATTAAACAATTAAAATTAAGCATTGTGTGAAATATGTTATCATGAGAACTGAAAATAATACACTAATCTGCATTGTTGTATTATTGTGGTATTGTTGCAGACAGAAAGAGAGAGATCTGTTTGCCGCACTCGAAGAAATCAAGGGGACATTGCGGCAGCATACTGTTATGTTGGAAACCCTCCTGCAGAGGCAACAGCTGGTGATGCCGATGGACGATGACAGCCTGGCTGAGTTTCGGTTGCCCATGTCCACAGAAGAGGACGTAGTAGAAGTGGGCAGACTGCTCGAAGACAAGACCAAAGCGAAAGTGCTGGTATGTATGATAATATATATAATATTTTACCCTGTTATAATTTCAGACCATCTGTGAACTGTTTAATGAAAGAAATTCTTTTTCCACATCTAGCTCTCTCATCTGTGCAGTCTGGGAGGAACAAGTGCCAAGGAGGTCATCGAGAGGTCTATGTCATCCTTGTTCACCAATGCCCTAGCCAGCAGATTCAATTGGCAGGGCAAGGGATCAAAGACGGGGTTGGCAAAGCTGCCTGTGGCAAGAGTTATTAAAGGTAATATTTTTTATTGTCCAGATTTTCTTTTCTTTTCTTTTCTTTTGTCCACATTTTTTGTTTTATTCTCCAGATTTATTATCATGACGCAATATGATACTTTTTTACTGAACTGTTCGATATGCACACTGCAAAGCTGACTGTGGCCAAAGTTATTAAAGGTAATATTTTTTATTGTCCAGATTTTCTTTTCTTTTCTTTTCTTTTGTCCACATTTTTGTTTTATTCTCCAGATTTATTATCATGACGCAATATGATACTTTTTTAATGAACTGTACGATATGTACACTGCAGATGCGGCAAGAAGGGTGAAGATAACAGAGGCGGAGTGTGAGAAAGAAGTCCAGAAGTGGCTGAAATACAGCAGTGACCGGGAAGGGGGCAGAAAGAAAAGAGCCGAAAATAAAGCAGGTAAATAATTGTATATAGTGCTATATAATACAGGTGATCTAAATGAAATATGATGTGTTGATTAAATAAAGGTATTCTAAGCAGTTTGATCAAATCCTTTATTTTACATATTTGTTACTAATTTTATTTATATTTAATTTCAGCTGAACGTAGGGACTCCGTGCAGCGAGCTGAAGCTGCCCGGAGGGATCTTGGAACATCAGAATCGGACTGATATAGAGGATATACAGACAGATTTTACTTTTTACTTTAAATAAATTTAAAGGCCATTAGCTTAACCAAACTTAATTCTCTGCCTTTGTACTTATTTCTATATGTGTGTATATGTGTGTCTATGTGTGTCTATGTGTATATGTGTATCTATATGTGTTTCTATGTCTATGTGTATCTATATATGTGTATCTATGTCAACCAAACTTGTTTTTTTCATCACTAGATGCAGATACCGTCGGCCCGACGGCGGATACCGCCGTCGGCTCGATGGCGGGAGGTTGGACAAAACAACGTCGGGCCGACGGCGGTATCCACCGACGGCCCGACGGCGGTATCCACCGTCGGGCCGTCGGTGGATACCGCCTTTGGCCCGACGAGGTGGATACCGCCGGTCGGCCCCGACGGCGCGGTATCCGCAGTCGGCCCCGTCGGCGGTATACCGCCGTCGGGGCCGGACGGCGGTGTAATCCACCGTCGGCTCGACGGCGGGTATCCGCGTCGGGCCCGTCGGCGGATACCGCCGTCGAGTCGACGGCGGGAGGTTGGACAAAACAACGTCGGCCCAACGGCGTTTTCCACCGT